>CM021108.1:174095184-174134265 GCA_007115665.2 Sequoiadendron giganteum
TTTAGGTTTCAAGGGTTAACCTATAAAGGATTAAGGGTTAAGGGTAGAGGGGAGAAAGATAAAGGGAGTGAGTGAGTGAGAGATACCTAAGAGAGGGAGAGGCGGTAGGAGAGAGACTTGGGAGAGAGAAAGAGGGTGGGATGGTTAAGGGTAGAGGGTAGAGGGTTCAATGTTTAAGGGTTAAGGGTTTAGGGTTTAGGGTTTAGGGTTAAGGGTAGAGGGGATAGAGATAGAGGGAGTGACTAAGAGAGAGAGAGAACCCTCTACCCTCCCCTCTACCCTTAACCCTCTCTAGCTCTCTCCCCTCTACCCTTAACCCTTAAAACCCTGTACCCTCTACCCTCTATCTCTATCCCACTCCCTCTCTCTCTTTCTCTCTCTCTATCTCACGTCTCTCCCTCCTACCTGCTCTCCCGATCTCAAGTATCTCTTGCTCACTCACTCCTATATCTCTCCGCTAAGCCCTTAGCCCTCTACCCTTAACTCTTAAACCCTTAAACTCTCTACCCTCTATCTCTCTCCTGCTTGCTCCCTCTCTCTCTCAAGACTCTCCCTCCTATCCCCTCTCCCTCTCTTAGGTCTCTCTCTCACTCACTCACTCCATCTATCTCTCTCCCCTCTACCCTTAATCCTTTATCCTTAACCCTTAAAACCTAAACCATTAAACCCTTTTACCCTCTACCCTTTGTTGGGTCTCAAAAACACTGGTTTGAATAAACCACGAGAAGTTGCCAAACTCTCACTATGTTGATGGCCAACTAACAAGGCCAACCAATATGGTTGAACCTTCTACTCTTAAGGCTCTATTAAACCTAGGCGGGTGCACCTATATGAGTGACACATATTTTGAATTATGTTTCCTACTTGGCATAACTATCCACAAATGGAAATTTGATAGTGGAAAGATATGATCCTAATTTGGTATAAATTATATATGTAATATCAAGGCGTATATTAATATGTTCAATTAAGAGATGTCAAATGAAAAGAATAAAAATAATGGAGACCAGTGCCTTCTTGGGTAAAACGGAGTCAAATGAAAGCCTTTAATGAATGGTTTCTATCTAGCAGGTTCTCTAATTGTCTGACATATAATTATGAGTTTACAACTGGTATAAACATGCAAGAATGTACTTGATAAACCCTATTTGAGGCAGAATATCAAATCTAACTATCTAATTCTTCTTACTGATCCAAGTGACATCCCCAGATTACTATAATTGATTGAAGGGAGTTTTAATTCTTCTTTAAAGAATATAATGAACCAAATCACACAAAAACAACAAATGTGTACTGATAAATTGAAAATATACTTGATACTTCAATTTAAACAATAAAGAAACATCAGATTGGAGACAATCAAATAATCACAAGAATTCAACAAACAATTGATGCCAAGATGAAATCACCAAATTAACAGTTTTTCATTATCTTCCTTGAAATGCATACATGCAACATAGCCTCCTTGAATGTCATCATTCTAAAAATATAGTACTTACAACAATCTGTCCTATCCTTTTTTTTTCTTTTTCTTTTTACAATAGATTTTCAAATCATTTATACATTATAATCGAAGAGTCATGCCCCTTCATTTTCTGGTTATGACCATTTGTATTTTATGGCAAAAATATTTGATTATATTGCCTTTATCAGCAAATCAAATATTTAGACTATAGTTCAACTTTTAATTTTTCACTTTATTACTTATACCACCCTTAACATTTCTTTTCTTGAGGCTTCCCTTGTGTTTACTGCTCTACTACAAGCTTTGACTTTTCTACCCACGGTATGGCTGTACTCGGCCCCATGCTGATCGTCGCGGTCTCCATCATTACTTACCGCGCTACTGTGTTCTTTGCATTTTATATCGGCGGTGTGAACCCCTAAACCTACATCTACATAAGAGAAACAAAACACATTAGTTTCTAGATCATATGCATGCAAACAAGTATGAGAGATTCCCCATAAAATCCATCTATTCAAACTAAGATAGGAAAATGAAGAACACAATAAACTTGAAAAAAAAAGAGATTCAATCCTAATTAAGCTAATAGAATGATTATCTAATGGGGGAATTGGTGCCAATGAAGTTTTTCAATTGGCCCTTTCCCAATTCCTAAGTAGCAATGTTAATTGATTAAGCAATGGTCAAATCTCCAAAGAGATTTGAGCATAACCTTGTTGCAAATCTTGAAAGATGATTGATGGTTGATTGAAGTGGGAAAAAATGGCTCTTAATGTGAAGAGAGTAACTTTGCATATGATTGTGGATGATGATGGATTTGAGTATAGTAAGTTTACTCAAATTGTGGATGATAGAATGAGAGAAAGAGTCTCTCATTTATAGATTTACAAAATGGAAGAGAGAGTTAAAATAAGCAATGTGGTATCATTCAACATCCAATGACCAAGCGCCACTTGTCAAGATGTGAATGGTTGAGGAATGAGCACATTTTGGTCAATGTGCATGATAAATGCCATTGGATTCAAATTTGAATTTGTGAGATGACATGTTGGGGGGGGAGAAGAATGGAGTTAATGTCACTTGGCTCAATACACAAGGACATGTAAGAGGAATTGAATGCCTTGTTGGAAGGATGAAGCCCATTTGAATTTTGAATTCAAATTGAGGGAATATTCCCTTTTGATGCCATGTTGAGAGAAAATAGGCAATTTAATAAATCAAAGTAATTGATTTATTGTCCAAGTTGCGTTCTCTAGAAGATTTTAGTAATAGGGATTAACTTAATCAAGGATTTGATTAATTTAATGAAGAATTAGGAGATGTGACAATTTAGACTTAAATTTATGAATTTATTTAAATCAAATTGAGCGGAAGGGTTTAATTAAATAAATGATTTTGAATTATTTAACTAAAGAGGAATATGTTAGATTAAATTAAATAATGTTTTAATTTATTCAATTTAATAAGAGGACTTTAGAGATTTAATTTAAATAAAATGAATTATTTAAATGAACAAAGAAAGATGATTAATTAAATTAAATTGATTAGTTTAATCACCAGAGGAGAAAGACCTAATTAAATAAATAATGATTTATTTAATTAAGGGATGAAAGGTGTTGATAAGATGAGAGTATGATTCAAGATGAAATGATGTTAGTAGGATCAGAATCAGGTGCATGTATATTTTATGTGTCTACATTTTGCCCCTCTTTGAAGAAATGTACTTGTTGCATTGATTCAAAGAATAAACTCCTGTGATCAAAGTCCAAAAATTTATCAATTTTTCAGATGCCCCACTTTTTCCCTAGCAGAAGGATTACATTGGTATACTGCCCCCTCGACAGATCGAGTGGAAATGTTTGATTTTCTGATCGAGATCGTGATAAAATGCGAGAGGAGTGGTTCTATTCATCAGAGGATGAAAGATAATTCTTTGATGTAGACAATTCTGATGATGTATAGATAGTCATCGACCATGGGTAGCCTCATGTATATTTTGATACAACACACCGATTTTAGATAAAAATGTTAGTAAAGATACAAGAATAAGAAGAATAAGATGGATGGAAGGAGGATCCACACAAGTTCACATTATTACCGATGATGATGATGTATTGCTTACCAGGAGTTGGGATTTTCAAAGGGCCAATTGCTTTATGTTTGATAACAAACATAGGTACGATGCATCAAGGTATAAAGGACTAGGATGGCATTGTACCTAGTGTGATGGAATCTGACTCGTCAATCAGATAGGATTATTCTTGTTCACACTTGACATACAGAAACCTTGCTAGGACAGGCCTAACAAAGCAAGTATTCGCCAAGTTATTTTACAAAAGGATCCAACAAGCACAACAGATCAAAAAGATAATGATCTTTCCCCCATTCCTTTCTTTCTAAACCTATTTTGTTTAGGCATCATTGAGAGGTCCTTAGAATGATCACAAAATAAGATAAGTCAAAAAGACCAGATAAAGTAAACAAACAAGCCAATGTTCTTCATACCGCTAGCCAAGACTAACTACTGTGGGGTACCTGATACTTATGTCCATCATAGGAAAGTTTCATCCTAGAACATGTAGTGATTAGGGTTTTGATGGGACTGATTGGGTGATAAGCTATTGATACTCCGAGTTGACCAACTTGCTTGCTTACTGACTTTGACTTCCAAGACTTTTGACGATTAGGTGTTCACTTTGGAACCTGCTAAACTTGCTTGTGACTGACTCGCCAAAGGGTGAAAGTGACGATTTATTTTATTAGGAATGATGACTATTGCGGGTGAAGACGAGATGAGACGGGTGCACCATTTTGGGATTTTTCAGATATTTTGAGGTTGTTTTCGGTATTTTCACATTTTTCAATGTTTTTTGCATTTTCTAGGTTTATGACGAAGAGACTAACTTAAAGACCTATCCTAGGGGTCTCATAAGTTGATCCATAGATTAGCCTTGCCTACATTATACATGTAGAGACCATGTAGTTTGGCTGATGATAGACTCGATGATGATAACATGGACAAACGGATTGCCATTTTATTGTTTGGAGGACTGACATAAGATGTAGACTAGATGGGAAAATAGATTGCCAATGTGACAGACACCTAAAGGACTAACCTAAATGTCTCGAGGGATGATCAAAGATCAACCTTGCCTACATTCAAGCTTAGAGATGATGTAGTTCGACAAGGTGAAAGACTGACAAGACTCAATCATGAACTTTTTGATGATTTAATGATATTTCGACATGTTTTTGGATTTTTTGAGTGGTTATGATGATTTGGATATGGATATGTGATGATATCAGTGCTCTGTTTTGAGATTTTGTTGAAAACCAAGCTTAATGTTGATGAATCAGTTTGATGGATTGATAGTTTGACTAAGTGTGTTAAGTCAAACAAAAGTGATAATGCACTCGTAAAATCTAGGAAGTTGTGTTATCCTAGAGTAAACTCGTACATGAGGATGGTTTGACTAAGTGTGTTAAGTCAAACAAGTTGATGATGGATTGGATAATTTGACTAAGTGTGCTAAGTCAAATAAGATGAACTCGTAAACCCTAGGAAGTTGTTTTATCCTAGAGAAAACTTGTGTATAAGATGATGGTTTGACTAGGTGTGTTAAGTCAAACAAAGTGGTAATTGATTAGATTCGATTGATCAAAATTGATGAAGCTTGATTTGGAACAAAATAGCTTTGATAATTTTAATGTGACGCTGACGTGCACATTAGATGCAACTGATATGAATTGCTTGGATTGATGTTCAATGAAAGAATAAAACTTGCTAAAGAACATTGTCTTGTCAAAATATGCCATGGGCTAGTGATTTGGATTTTTGGCTTGCAAATGCTTTAGCCAATTTGATTTCACGTTCGCCAATGTTCAGATCGCCACATAAGTTGGAGGATATAGATCAAGATTTATTCTTGAAGCAAGATGTAAATATCTGCCCCTAGTGTCTAGCAATGTTTGAATGACCATGGGTGGATTCTTGGATAGACGGATGGATGAATGGATATGGATCATTTTGCGATAATATAAGGTGTTTGTTCAAAGGATTCTCATTTTGATAATGCTTTAAGGCTTAGATGGGATCAATGAAAATGACCCATGTCAAGATGTTTACCATAAGCAAGTATAAGGTGTGCCCCAAACCTTCATCAAGATAAGGTAGATAGATGCTAATTGATTGGATAAATGGTTCATGGATGAACGAATGATATGGATGGAATGCGATAAGATGCTTTCTCCTAAAATGGTGCATGTAGATGCTCGATTCCACACATGATGCCTGTTTGCAAGGTTTTCATCATGGTACCTGCCCAAAGCACCACCGTAGTGGTTTTCACTAGAGGACGATTTTTTTCTTTACTATTTTCAATCCTTTTTCTGATTTTTTTGGATTTTTTATATTTTTTGATTTTTTTGTTGTCGCCAAGATGCTTGTTTGCCAGGTTTTCATCAAGGTGACCATTTTTTCAGCACATTTTTTCGATTTTTTTTTTTTTTTGTATTTTCTGATAGATTTTAAGTTGATGTTGAACCACCTGGTGGTGCTGATGTAGATGATTTTTTCATAATGTGCCATCGACATCCTACTTGAAGAAGTTGCTTTGCCAAGATACGTGCACTTGAATGCAACTTTTGAGATCCCTGATCTGTTTTGCTGATACCAGAGTTAACTTCGTCTTTGTGCGCACATCGCGATAGAGTGTCATCTGAATCCTTATGATGAAGGGTCGTTGCTAGCACATGGTCAATGTGAGAATTGGATATCATGTGTGGAGGCGTGGATGGAGTGTGTTTAAGAATAGTAGATGGGTTGGTTGATAGTTTGGAACCTTTAACTCTCCAAACCTGGGAAGATGAGCAATGATGGGTGGATATGGAAGTGTGCATGGAATTAGGACCAACTGCTTGATACACTTTGTATGTCGCTTGAGAAGCCTGATTTTTCCTTTGTGGACATCTTTGATGGATATTTTTCCCTTTTTTATTTTTCCCCATAGTTTCTTTGACTGATGGAGTTTCATAGGGATAATCTTTCTTTGTATTTTTTGGTATCCATATGTATTTTATTTGTCCAATATGCTTCTTAGATTCTTTTTCTTTGATAATATTCTTCATGCTTTGATTCAAATATTTCTTTTGATGTTGGTCCCAATTCGTGGATGGGGTGATGGGTGGATGAAGATTCATGGTGTGGTGGGTTGTACTATTGGCTTTGGTTTCATTATAAGGATCCTTTGTGCTCCCTATGTTGACATTTGCTCGAGACGAAGTTACCCCCAGTTTTATAGAGGTATTACCGATTTGTTTATATCCCTTGATTGTTGAGTAACCAAGGCCTTGACACTTAGGATTGCCAAAAATCTACACTGGTTCAGGGATACCTTGTTCATGTAGGCCTAATCCTCTGCCTTGATAATTCATCTGCTGAAAACATTTATTTACCATAGGATATGATTTACCTTGGAAACAAGGTGTTTCTCTTTCTCTCTTCTGTGGTGGATCTTCAAAAGTGATAGCTCTTTCATTGATAAGATATTTTTCCCTTACAAAGGTGAGTGATCCAAGTTTATAAGTGATAGGATCTTCCATAAGTGGGATGAATGTCTGATTGATATATTTAGCTTGGTCTTGCGAGATATCAGATTGTAGTGCTTCTTCAAGAGGTGTTGATGCTTCACTTTCCACACAAAAGTCTTCCTCATGATCCATTCTTGATATTCTTTCACGTGACGTTTTTGATTCACAACTTTTGTAGAAGCCTTCTTCATGACCCATTTTTGATATGTCTCTGCATTTGTCTATATCTTGATCATGTGTACAAATGTTAAGAGTATGAGACTCTTGTTCCTTGGTAGTGATATCAAGATTATGAGACTCTTGTTTTCAATGAAGATCATCTACATGTCCATCCAAAGAAATCATCTTATGGGTAGATGGAGGAGTATGTTTTATATGGATATGATCATCTTGTATGGATAGGAGAGTGTCCATTATATCATTGTAGTATCTTGGAGATGAAATATTCTTGATCTTGAATGATTTCATAATTGCTTTCGACATGCTTTGGATCAAGTTCTTGACATGGTTCAATTTCAAAGAATGGATTGCTTTCTTGGATATCTTCACTAGGCATAGGAAGTTTCTCAAATGTTATGAGGTCAAAAGATGTCCATATTTTTTGGAAAGGATCATTGCTAGACCTTGGTGAAAGATGTTCATCATGCTTTGGAGTGAATTCTTGAGATATGTCCTCTAACTCATTAGGTGATATAGAGACATTTTCAACATTATCATTGGTCAAAGGATCTTGATCATCATTTTGAATGATTGTGGTGGGAATGAGTCGCAAGCTTTGTTGTGGGAGTAAGGCCTATGTTTTCTGTTGAGCCAACAATGCTTGATGTTGGTCATGTTGTTGTGCCAACAATGCCTTTTGTTGGGCTTGTTGTTGAGCTGCTTGTTGATGAATTGCTTGCAATAGTGCCCTAAATTGTACTTTCATCTGCCGAGCTTGGTGTTGGGCTTGAGCTTGAGCCTATGCTTGTTGGGCTACTTGAGCCACTTGCGAAACTTGTGTGGCTTGTTGGGCTTGGAGTGCCTTTTTGCGGGAAGCTTCTTGAGCAGCTTGCAACATGATGGAGAATGAATTGTTCATGTTGTGTTTTGGTGGTGGTGGTGGTGGTGGTGGCAGTGGCGGTGGTGGTGGTGGTGAGTTGGGGATGGTTGCCACTTGTTGTTGTGATATTGATGGAAAAAAGAGGGGATTTGGTATGATGTTTTGATTTGGCATTATAGGTTGACTTTGAACATTGTTGTGGTTGAGAATCATATTTCCTTGAATTAGGTAACTTTGATTTTGCATGGTGCTACCTTCACTTGGATCAATACCTAGGGTCGTCAACATATTGCTTGGATTTTGAACAACATTGATGGTATTTGCAAACATGTTGACCCCAAATTTTACCAAGTGTGGATTTGAAATTGTCATGTTTGGTAAAGTTGCACTTGGCATGTATGCATTTGGTGGGATAATGTTGTTTGGGAAACTCATGCATTGAGTGTTTGGTTGATAGATTTGTAAATTTGGACTTGGATTTAAATCTACCATTGGGAAAGGTGTTCCAAACTTTGGATTGGGCATACTCACATTCGTTGTACTTTTGAGGTTTGGAGGAGATAATGATGCCATGTATAAATGTGAGTTTTGATAATCAATTGGCATTGTGAGGCTTGGATAGCTTGGTTGACTTGGATTACTCATGATGTATGAATCAATTTTATATTCCAAGTTCTTCTTGTGGTTTGACCTTGTCGACCTCTAAGGGGTTTAGGACCAATGATGAGATGGAGGATGAAAGGGGTGAATGATATGGGTGTTTGAACTTCTAGGAACTTTGGATCAATGCTAGACTTTAGGAATTGATTCGATTTGATTTTGAGGATAGTTTGACTAGGTGTGTTAAGCCAAACAAGATGATGTTGAACTTGTAAACCCTAGGAACTTGTGTTATCCTAGGGAAAACTCACATAAGAGAATGAATTGGCTAAGTGTGTTAAGCCAATCAAAGTGATCATGAACTAGTAGACCTTAGGAAGCTGTGTTATCCTAGAGGCAAATTTGTTCAAGAAGATTGATAATTTGACTAGGTGTGTTAAGTCAAACAAGATGATGTTTATTTTCCAAAAATCTAGCATAAGTGATGTTGCAAAGTTCCAAAAGTTGTTGGTGAGATGGAAATTTGATTGATGTTTGAAATGGGTGAAGTGATGATTTTGATCCTAGATGACCCTATGAGGACTTACTTACAAGACCAAGGCAATGAAGAACATGCTTTTCCCTAGGAGTAATTCAAACCAAAGGACCAATGTTTGCATGAAAACCAAATGACTCAAAAGGGACCAAGCACATGTGTGCTTCAATTTGTCTATTTATCTTGGCTTAATGAATTCCTTTTATCAAAAACACTTGCTTGCTTATGTTTCAAACTATATGTCTAATGTCCCATTCTCTTTCTCATCCCACAAGGTCCATTATGTGGAAATCGAGGAAAATAGGGCAAAAGTTTCTTATGTTTAACCTTATTGAAGACAAATGACGATATAATTCAAGCACTTAGAAACCTCTAAGGATAGAATCCCTAGGGAAAGCAGGAGTGCTTAAATTCGTCAAAGGTATTTGTCTCCTCAAAGGGGTTTGAAATTTGAAGGTGTTGTGAATGTTCGTTTTCAAGTGTTTTCGAGAACCAAGCAATGCATTCTTTACTTCCAAGCACTTTTACAATCTTAGGATGATGAGACAATATCTTGTTGGGTTCCCACTTGGACGAATCCAGTTGCGCATATCTTGTGCGAATGGCTAAATGCTTGACCACACTAGCTCCCCTCCACGGCACACACTTCTCGAGTCAACCAAGCATTAGTACCCATGAATCTCCCATGGCATATCTTCCATTTCTACAACAAAACCGCATGTATAACGTGGGTCACTTCAAAGGACATGACCTTTTGCACCAACAAGATAGACAATATTTTGACCTTTTCTAAACAAGGGGTTTTAATTTGAGCATTCTGTTTGTGGGGGATTATCCAACGTCGGCGAGAGTCCATTTCTGTCCATTTCATCAGAATAATCCTTGTGACTCTTGAACTTTCCTCAAGAATCCACACTTATATACCGGTTGGAAGTTGCTTGGCTTTAGCGTGTTCCCGGTTGGGTCGTTCCCTTGAGTGAGTACTTTTTTCCCACAAGGCAGACCCTCTAAGATAAACAATAGAAAATAAACATATTCATAGTTCGATCAACCTTTGTTTAAAAACAAAAGGAGAACACTCGCAATAAGTTTACTCACACTCACATGTTTTGTTCAATTGTTAAGTGCCAAAATTGAAATATGGAGGCAATATTTTTAACAACCTAATATCACCAAAAAAATTTTGATTCTCAAGATCGCCGTGAAGCGTGAGAGAAGCGCATATGCATTTTAAATGATATTAACTTGTGAAAAGGATTGCAGGACATGGAAAACACTTGTTCATTTTAGACCTCAAAACAATGATGAGTTCTTTTTAAGCACCAAATGAAATGTGAGATTGCCTTGTTCAATTGTTAACCTTTAAACAAAAACTAGTATGTTTGTCTAAGGTTCTTTTTAGTCCCTTGGCAACTTTTGAAAAGAAATTTGATTGTTTATTTTAGAACCTAATAGAAATTTAGTGTTCTAAGATCAATGAACTTATAAAATTCTTTAAAGAGTGTTGAAAAACACTTTAGTGTTTAAAAACACTTTGTACAAAAAATGATCATGGTGTCATAATAAAAATTTGCTTGTTCTTTTTAAACCCAAAGTAAGTCTAGTGTTGCTAAAGTATGAAAGTAACATATTTCTTACAAAGGGATTATAAGTCCTCCCAAAGTGTTCAAAAACACTTGATACAATGAGATGATGAAATCATAAAAAACCTTTGGCCTTCATTTTCCTTCTTTCACTTTTGATCAAAAAAATTCCTTTTTAGGTAAATTTCAACAATTTTAAAATTTTCCCATTTTTGGTAATTTTGCATCTATGACTTTGAGAGTCCTATTTTTTTCCAAAAGATTTCTAAAACTAAAGTACGATGAATTGCCAACTAACATTTGAAATTGGAAATATGGACTTTGAGTTATTAATAGAAACAACTTCCAAAAAATTAGGAAAAAACTTTAAAATGTCATTTTGAGGGCCAAGATCAAAGTTTGAAGCCTCGAAAATGTGCCACCTCATAAAGAAACCACCTGTAAAATTTCAGCCAAAACCCACATCCAAGTCAAAATTTATGACATTGGGAAGTTCTTGCATTACAAAAAATGAGTTAAGAAACCAAAAAACTGCAGGTGCGGCACAGTTAGCAAAAGTGGCACAGTTTGGGTAAAAGCGATAATATATAGTGTCGCGCGGTTGACTTTGGGTGGTGCTCTGCAAGAACAGAGAGTGAAAAAGTGGCGCGATAGAGGTAAGCAACGTAGTTTGGAAGCGGCCAGGTTTGAATTTTTTAATTTTTTAGGCGGAAAAGCAGGAGCGGTGGAGTTTGGAGGAAACGCGGTGCAATATGGCGTTGCGGTTCTAAAAGTGACGCAGTATAGAACCGCATGGTGGAGTTAGGAGATTTAAAGAAAAGACAGGCAGGGAGAATCAGCGGCGATGTTTGGAAATTTAAGCATGGGTCAGTATAGCATTGCACCTCTGGGAGCGGTGAAGTATTGCGCCACAGTACTGAAAGCGGTGCAATATAGTGCCGCGTGGCTGAGTTTGCTATATTTGCGAAAAAAAGTCAAAAAACTATGAAATTTTTGAAAAACATGATTGAATTTTTGATTTAGCCCTCCTCTGAGTGCCAAAATGTGAACCCCTAAACCTACATCTACACAAGAGCAACAAAACACATTAGTTGTTAGATCATATGCATGCAAACAAGTATGAGAGATTCCCCATAAAATCCATCTATTCAAACTAAGCTAGGAAAATGAAGAACACAATAGACTTGAAACAAAAGAGATTCAATCTTGATTAAGCTAATAACATGATGA
This sequence comes from Sequoiadendron giganteum, assembly GCA_007115665.2. Classification (NCBI taxonomy): domain Eukaryota; kingdom Viridiplantae; phylum Streptophyta; class Pinopsida; order Cupressales; family Cupressaceae; genus Sequoiadendron; species Sequoiadendron giganteum. Next base: position 174,107,226 of record CM021108.1, read on the forward strand.
TCTTATGGGGGAATTGGTGCCAATGAAGTGTTGCAATTGGCCCTTTCCCAATTCTTAAGTAGCAATGTTGAATGATTGAGCAATGGTGAAATCTCCAAAGAGATTTGAGCATAGCCTTGTTGCAAATCTTGAAAGATGATTGATGGTTGATTGAAGTGGGCAAAATTGGCTCTCAATGTGAAGAGAGTAACTTTTCATATGATTGTGGATGATGATGGATTTGAGTATAGTAAGTTTACTCAAATTGTGGATGATAGAATGAGAGGAAGAGTCTCTCATTTATATATTTCCAAAATGGTAGAGAGAGTGAAAATAGGCAATGTGGGATCATTCAACATCCAATGGCCAAGTGCCACTTGTCAAGATGTGAATGGTTGAGGAATGAACACATTTTGGTCAATGTGCATGATGAATGCCATTGGATTCAAATTTGAATTTGTGAGATGACATGTTGGGGGAGAGAAGAATGGAGTTAATGTCACTTGGCTCAATGCACAAGGACATGTAAGAGGAATTGAATGCCTTGTTGGAAGGACCAAGGCCATTTGAATTTTGAATTCAAATTGAGTGAATATTCCCTTTTGATGCCATGTTGAGAGAAAATAGACAATTTAATAAATCAAAGTAATTAATTTATTGTGAAAGTTGCATTCTCTAGAGGATTTTAGTGATAGGGATTAACTTAATCAAGGATTTGATTAATTTAATGAGGAATTAGGAGATGTGACAATTTAGACTTAAATTTATGAATTGATTTAAATCAAATTGAGAGGAAGGGTTTAATTGAATAAATAATTTTGATTTATTTAACTAAGGAGGAATATGTTAGATTAAATTACATAATGTTTTAATTTATTCAATTTAATAAGAGGACTTTAGAGATTTAATTTATATAAAATGAATTATTTAAATGAACGAAGAAAGATGATTAATTAAATTAAATTGATTAGTTTAATCACCAGAGGAGAAAGACCTAATTAAATAAATAATGATTTATTTAATTAAGGGATGAAAGGTGTTGATAAGATGAGAGTATGATTCAAGATGAAATGATTTTAGTAGGATCATAATCAGGTGCATGTATATTTTATCTATTTATAGGCGGTACTGCGGTAACCGTTAGCCGCTTCTCCCAACAATTTACCGTAGGCACCACGGTGTTCGTTTTCACGGTCACGGTATTGCAGTGTGACTGCTAGCCATTTCCTCCTATTTACCATGGTCACCGTGGTCTTTAAGATAACACTCTACGGTACTGTGGTAAGATGTCCTGATTGTTGCATCATTGAAGACTTACCATGCACCGCGCTACCGCGGTCTGTGGTTTGACCACCAGCGGTACTGCAGTGGGACCTTGACTACCTTCTTTAACCGCTCGCCACTGCCTTTGTTGGTTGGTAACGGTTTACCATGCTACCGCGGTCAATGAATTGACCGTGCATGGTAGCGTGGTAAACACTTCATGTGCATTTCAAACTACTACCGCTATACCGCAAGCGCCTTAGTGGGAGGCCGCGGTAAAGCGGTAAAGACTTATAGAGTGAAAATGAAAGGGGCGGTAAGAGTTACAAGTTATTTTTTGGCCCTTTTTAATGGCGGTAAAGATAAATTTTTTATGAGAAGGTAATGAAATATAAGAAAATAAATGGGGGCAAAGTGTAGAAGGCGGTTATTGACTTTTATGGGAAAGATAGTGAAAATTTAAGGCATGAATAAATAAAATATCTTAAGGTTTTGATGGATTTTCATGGAAAATAATAGGAAAATCCTAGGAATTCTTGTGGAAAATTTCATTTCTAACACCCTTAACCCTTAACCCTTAAACCCTAAACCCTCTACCCTATACCCTTAATCCTCCCTCCCTCTATCTCTCTCTCTAGTTCAAAAAATTCATTAAAAATTTCTTAAAAAACCCTAAGGTTTTCCCATTTAAATTTAATATTTTTTATCAAAATATTAAATTTTAATTCATTTATACCCTATACTTTCCTTTACTCCTTATGGGAACCTGAAAACCTGAGGGATTAAGAGGGTAAAGGGGTCAAGGGATTAGGGTTGAAGGGTTGAGGGTTGAGGGTTGAGGGATTAAGAGGGTATTGGGGTTGAGGGATTAGGGTTTAAGGCTCTACCTATTTGTCCCTCTATACCTATTTCTCTCTCTCTTCTTGCTTCCTCTCTCTCAATATCTATACCTTCTTTACATCTCTACCTCTCTCTCTCTCTACCCTTAACCCTAAACCCTAAACAATTAAAACCCTCTACCCTCTACTCTTTATCTCTCTCCCACTCCCTCTCCCTCCCTCTCTCAATTCTCTCCCTACTACCCCCTCTCCCTCTCTCAAGTCTCTCTCAACCCTCACCTCAATACCCTCTACTTTAAACCCAATACCCTCTACCATCAACCCTATACCCTCAAACCTTAAACCCTTAAACCCAAGTAAACTCTATACCCTAATCCCTCAACCCTCAACCCTTAATCCCTTGACCCTTAAACCCTCTACCCTCTACCCTCTACCCTCTACCCTCTACCCTCAACCCTCAACCCTCAACCCTCAATTATCAACCCTTGACCCTTAATACCTCAACCCTAGGTAGGTAGGGGAACATAGGTGAGATAGAGAGTGATGAAGGGAGAGGTAGGTAAAAAAATGGATAGGGGAGATAAATATAGGTAGAGAGGGTAGGAGATGTAGAGAGAGGAGAGATAGAGATAATTAGAGAGGGGAGGGAGGGACAAGTAGGGAGGAGATAGAGGTGTGTGTGTGTGTGTGTGTGTGAGAGAGAGAGAGAGAGAGAAAACACGGTTGAGATATAGTGATGGAGGGAGAAGTGGGTAAAGAGAGGGGGAGGGGAGATAAAGATAAATATAGAGGGAAGGAGATGTAGAGAGAGATGATAGATAGAGAGAAGTGGAGAGTGGAGGGATGGTGAGAGAGGAAAGGAGGAGATTGAGGTGAGTGTGTGTGAGAGGGAGAGAGAGTGAGAGGAGAGAAAATGAGGGGACAAAGGAAGGGGGAGAGAGAAATAGATTAGATAGGGAAGGGGGCAGAGATATAGAGTAGAGAGGGAAGGAGAGAGTAAGAGAGAAAGATGGTTGAGGGAGAGAGTGGTAGTTAGTGGAGTGAGAGGTAGGTAGAGAGGGAAGGAGAGAGGGATGGATAGAATGGAGAGAGGGAAGGAGGGAGTGTGAGATGGAGAGAGTGGTGAGATAGAGAGTGGAGAGGTAAGGAGAGAGAAATAGGTATAGAGGGACAACTAGGTAGAGAGAACTAGAGAGGGAATCTTAGGTCTCTCACTCACTCACTCACTCCCTCTCTCTATCTTAGGTCTCTCTTTCTCACACACTCACTCACTCCCTCTATCTCTCTCCCCTCTACCCTAAACCCTAAACCCTTAACCCTTAAACCCTAAACCATTAAACCCTCTACCCTCTACCCTTAACCCTCCCTCCCTCTGTCTCTCTCCCACTCCCTCCCTCTCTCTCTCTTTCAAGTCTCTCCATACCACCCCCTCTCCCTCTCTCAGGTCTCTCTCTCACTCACTCAATCCATCTATCTCTCTCCCATCTCCCTTAAACCCTCAAACCAATACCCTGAACCAATACCCTCAAACCAATACCCTAATCCCTCAACACTTAAACCCTTAAACCCAATTAAACTCTCTACCCTAATCCCTCTATTAGGTATGTCACTCACTCACTCCCTCTATCTCTCTCCCATCCCTCTCCCACTCCCTCTCTCTCACTCTCTCCCACTCTGTCTTTCTCCCTCTCTCTCTCCCTCTCTCAGATATCTCCCTCCCACTCTCTCTCCCTCTATCTCATGTATCTCCCCCCACCCCCTCCATCTCTCTCGAATCCCTCTATCTTGAGTACTCCCTCTCCCCCGAGTACTCCCTCTCCCTCCCACCCCCTCTCTATCTCTCAATTCTCTCTCTCTCTTTCTCACTCCTTGTATCTCTCCCATCCCTCTATCTCTCACTCCCTCTCTCTCCTACTCTCTTAGGTATCTCTTTCCCACCCCCTCTCTCCCACTTTGTCTCCCTCTCCTTCTCTCTCGGGTGTCTCCCTCCCACTCCCTCTCCCTCCCTCTCTCTCACTCTCTCTCTCTGTCTCTATGGATTAGGGTTTAAGGGTTGAGGGATTAAGCCTCACTTATGTCACAATCCCTCTTTGTCAGGCCTCACTTACCTCCCACCCTACTTTCTTAGGTCTCTCCTTCCCACCCCCTCTCTCCCACTTTGACTCCCTCTCTCTGAAGTCTCTCCTTTTCAGAGGAACATATTTGGCGAGTCGCCAAATGGGTTTTACCTTGAAATGGTAAAAATAAGGGTTGACCCCATGATTCAGGCCCACATTCTCCTATGTTTGTCTGGTTCAGCGCTTTATCCGAGTCAGAAATACCTTTTTTTCTGTAGTTGACTTCATATTGTACCAATCTATGCTTGATCCATCACCTTTTTACCACCAATCTGCATGGTAGACAATGTAGAAGAAGATATTTTGAAGTTTCTACATCATTTTACATTATCTGAGGTAATATATTCATTTTGGTAAATTGAAATGTTTGTCTTTAGTATATTTTTTTGTTTTTGACAATATAAACTAAATTTCCTTAATGATTTTATTAATCATAACAATTGTACTTAGAATTCAACATTGAATTAGATGGGATTTGCATAAAAAAGTTCAATTTTATGAGTTTCAAGAACAAAAAAAATAAAAAACATGACATTTACTTAACATAAATTTACTTATGAATTCTATTTGCATTGCTTATAGTAGTCCATTTCTAGCATGGCTAGTGGAATTCACTGTATTTCATTTTTTTTCCAACTAACTTGGAAAACTTTTATTTTCATCTAATTTGGAAAACCTCATTTCCAAAGAAATAGTTAATAATGATAAGTTATAGCATCACAAACCCTTCTTTGAATCCATATTCTTCATGACTTTGTTGACAATCAAAAATTTGGTTTTGAGAAAAATAAACACAAGAGTCTCTAGTTTTCATTTAGGTGGCAGCAATTTATACCCTAGGTTTGTGATTCTCATTTATTTGTTGTATTGAATGGTTTCCACCCCTCTCTTCAAATTTTTTTTTGTAAAATGCATTACTTACTTTTGTTCTATGTGTGTTTGTGGACATGTAGCATTCAAGGTCATGCCAAGGAAATGACCAAAGCCTCTAACACCAGAAGAGCGTGTAGTTAAAAATGAAATGAGAAGAGAATAAAAAAATGTAGCTTGTGAAGCAAAGGAATTGCAGCCCATACAACAACAAACTTATGTGCAATCTAAGAGAGATGTCAAATAGGAAAAACAAAGGGCACGAATGAGGAAATTTCATGGAAGGACATGAATGAATACAGAATTTGGGGGCACATCATCAACCATAGGTGAAGGTCAATGCACATCTCTAGTTGAAGACACATTGAAAACAACATGAGGTTTTCTAGGTACATCAGAAATCACATCTCCAATTGAAGACACACCATCAAAAACATTGTGTTTTGAAAGTACATCAGTAAACACATCTCTATTTGAAGGAACTCCACAAACGACATCTCAAGTTGGAGGTACAACATCGTTTACATGTCAATCTCAAGGTATGTCATCAATTGCACCTCCAATTGAAGGTACACAATCTATCCTCAATGTTGTTGACCTTCCCAATATTGGCACAAATTTACATTTGAGAACTCGTCCTAGAGTTTTGCATAGAAAACCTACATTTTTTATTGATATTGATTCCAATGTTTTGAAATGGATTCCTAATAAGATTCCAGAACGTACATGTCAAAGATATGCAGAAAGGATATGGAGTTTGTTTTTTGCGAAGCTAAGTGAGGGTGGAAGATGTCAACTATTTGTTGAAATTATGAGGCAACTCAAATTTAGGCCCACCATGAAGGATCTTGGGCTAAGAGTTTTGAATGACTCAAGTGAAAATTCCATTGTAAGGAACTTGATGAGTGCATACGAGAGTGTGGGTTCCACCTCACGCATGAAGGATAGTTGTGCGACATGACATGTGATGACAACAACACAGTTAAGCAGTCACACAAGGAACAAGGTGAACCTTACAAAGGAAAGTAATTATTTGGAAATAAGTAGAACATCTCTAATGAGAGCCAAAGGAAGGTGTGAAAGAGTGGAGGATCCAAATAGCAATGAGTTATGGGCATTTTTCGGGTAGAGTGCCACAGAAAGACATAAGAATTGCTCAAGGCTTGAGATCTTTAATTGTGAATTACTGGAAGGATAACACAAGGACCTCTCCTAATCAAAGAGATGTTGTAAGAAGGAGAATTGGTAGTATAAACTGTGAGCCACATCCAATGCATTATTTGGATACCACTCAAACCCAATTTTTTGCTGATTTTGTACAAAAGTTTCTTGAAATTAAAATATGTCAAAGGTATTTTGAAATGCTAAAGAATTTTTATGTCAAAATAAATCACACATGCACTACTTGTTGTTGTAGGGTTCATATTGATTTTTCTAACGATTATGATGTTTATCGACATATATGTGTAGATATGCATACTGACAATGTTTTGCAGGAATGTAACATAATGCCTCCACCTAAATCGTCAAGGAAATTTTTGTCTTCCATTTTATGTGAAAGAGAGGATGGTCAAATTTTTTACAAAAAATCTTGTTTGGATGGCACATGTGATCATTGTTGTGGCATGCAACATTTTCAAATTTTCCAACACATGGCTAGTACACACACAATTGGAGACAAAATTGTGGAATTTGGCAAATATACGATAGTGGCATACAGTCTAAAAGATGGGAAAGAAGCAAAGAAGTGTGAATTGGTCAGTGATAAGATTCCAGTGTATGAGTTTATGGGAATTTTTCGTGATCGGGTGGTTTATGATTATACAATGCATACACATAGAGCACAATGGTTGGACTCACAGTTCAATTTATGCAAGGACACATTTCCACTTCGTCATATTGTTTCAGTTGTCGACTTCACTGAGAACTACACTAATAGGATCGAGCGAGCTACACTCTTTTAGAAGCTCCAATGCAGGTACATGGACTATCCATACAAGGAATATGGCATGCTTTTGTTATGCATATACACTTCAATCATGGAATGATTGTGAGTCAATAGAGTGGGTTGATGAATGGTCTATAAGAAGTCTAACCACACTTGACACTTATCAGCTCCCGACGGCTCTACAAATCATGGAGATGCAATCATCCATTGACTTTGATCATGTATCGGATCTACTAGAACCAAGTAATATATCTTACAAGTTTTATTATGTTGCTGAGTAGATAAATCTAACAAGATGAACATATCAATGCAGGGCACATTTATGCAGTAATTGCAAATGAAGACAATGAAGAGGTTACAGATTATTACCCATTCCATTGTATCGAAGCCAAAAACAAATTGGAGTCCCCAGTTATAGATGGAGAAAACATAGAATATCCTACAAGTTCGGTGGTTGTTACTGGAACATGGCTTCGAAGGTATCCAATTAAGAATGTTGCAGTTTGGTTGTTTGAGGACTTCGACACGCATCAGAAAATTCTTCAGTATTTGAACCTTTTTGTCACCACCAACGTTCATTTGATCAAATATAAGGGTAAACCTATGAACAAGAACTTGTGGAAAGTGCGTGAGTCTGACCACGAGGCAATACTCAACACAATAAAGACTAGAGAAGACCCAGATGGTTCCCTAGATTGATTTGTAAGTATGCACATTGAATTTTTCAAGCCATGTTATTGATCACTCTTTTGGACCAACACCTTGCAATAAGGCTTTTTCACGATTATTTTTTGATTTCATATGCATTTACGACTGTCATTGATCCTTTTCTGATTGTGACTATAGGTAATACTGAAGTTTGTCAAAGTATATAAGAAAAGAACAACATTGGTTGTTGGTGTAAGTGTTCAGTGGTATGAGAAACATCGGTTGCTGGTGCATTTTCTGGTTGTCAATCTTCTCTTTCTTTTCCATCTCCTAGATTTATCGGATTGTTATATGCTACACTTTTTATGTTAAGCCTCTTAGTGATATATTTGAAATTTATACGTAGGGTCATCAAGAGATGATAAAGTAGTGAAGGGGCACATCACTATTGTAGGACCTTCAATCAACCTCCTTATCTAGCGTGCATGAAGGTGATAGTAGGTCTCATCAATTGTATAACTGACATGATTTAGTTATTGCTCTTTTAATGATTTTTATGTGAGTCTATGTCTAAGATTAAGAGGCTTTTGAAGGTTTTTTGTGGACCAAATTCCTATGATACTACACAACCATAGAGAGGCTACTATCCATGTGTTTCATAGGGAGCAGGTGATGTACATGTTTTGAACCATTTTGGAATGCAAATAGTTGGGCCAGCTAAGGTGGAATGAAAAAAAGAAACTGGGTAGCAACTCCTTTTGTCCTTTTCTCAAGTACAATATATTTCATGATTTGTGTTGGAAATGGGAGGATTATTTCCTTGCATGTATTGCTACAAGTATTGACAAATGGGAATATTTTCAAGATGTTCTTCCATCACTATTGTAATATTTGTCATTGACTTACTATATTTTTTGAAGACTCTACATTCATAAGGACCTATTGCTGCATACACAACCATAGCCCTTGGATTCTTTAGACACTGACTGACATAGAATTGACAGTCATGGGACATTGACTATGGTGAGTGAATTTGATTGTCAAAAACTTTATAATCATACACTCACTGTACTTAACCATTGATCACTACTGATTTCTAATCTATCCTTTTCATTTGCACATTGCCATGTACAGTGACCCTTCATAGTTCCCTTGTGTTCATACATTCATGATGCTTGTCTTAATGAATAACCTTCCTTTCAATCTATTGTCCTTTGATGAAGTGACAAGGTAGGTGCAGCGTATGACTTAGAGAAATTGATGGAACCTAGGTCATCTCTAACATACCTTAGGGTATGACATTCAACAAAACAGCTACTATGGTTCAACTGACTCGATCCCATAAGGGTGCAAAGTGCAAAAGGGAAACAATATTTGATAGGGTATTAATCGTAAACCATGGTGATTATGAAATCTCTGTCTGAACCTACAAGATCATGTTGGAACCCTCTACAATAACCTCTCTCGGTTATTGCTGTCTCAGAGGCATTCTCCTTTGGTGGTGAATTTTCACTCGGGGAAAGAGTTGTGAAATGCAAGTAGTTGAAAGTTGCAAAGTGGTGCAACTTTTGTTCTGTAGCTCGTGTGACCAAACAAACTATTCCAATGCATTCGAGTGGGTACTTTTATAGTAGGCATGGTCCTCTTTCACACCTAAACACGCGGAATCGCTCTGAGCTATGTTCAACCGGATCGATCCCTTAAGGGTCCAAAGTGCAAAATAGCTGCAAAATTCAACATGTTATTACTCGGATACCGTGATTCTTAGAAAATTCTTCTCTAATCCTACAAGATTATGTTGGGCCCATCTATAATAACCTCTCTCATTTTTTGCTATCTCAAAGGCATTTTCTTGTGCTAGCGAATTTTCACTTGGTGAAAAAGTTGTCAAATGCAAGTAGTTGAAAGTTGCAAAGTGGTGCAACTTTCGTTCTGCAGCTCATGTTACCAAACAAACTATTCCAATGCATCCAGGTGGGTACGTTTATGCTAGGAACAATCCTCTTTTGCACCCAAACATGTAGAATCGCTCTGAGCTACATTCAACCGGATCGATCCCTTAAGGGTTCAAAGTGCAAAAAGGCTACAAACTTCAGCATGCTATTACTTGGACACCATGATGCTCAGAAACTTCCCATCTGATCCTATGGGATCATGTTGGCCCCCTCTACAATAGCCTTTCTCAGTTTTTGCTATCTCGGAAGCTATGGTGTAAAATTTTTACTCAAGGAAAAAGTTGTCAAATGCAAGTAGTTGAAAGTTGCAAAGTGGTGCAACTTTCATTCTGCAGCTCGTGTGACCAAACAGATTGTTCCAACACATCCGAATAGGTATTTTTATGCTAGGCATGGTCCTCTTTTTCACCTAAACACGTGGAATCTCTCTGAGCTACATTCAACCGGATCGATCCCTTAAGGGTCCAAAGTGCAAAATGGCTGCGAACTTCAACATTCTATTACTCAGACATTTTGATGCTTAGAAACTTCTTTTTTGATCATATGGGATCATGTTGGGCCCCTCTACAATAACCTTGCTCGGTTTTTGCTATCTTAGAGGATTTTTCCTATGGTGGCAAATTTTCACTCGAGGAAAAAGTTGTCAAATGCAAGTAGTTGAGGCATATTATCAAACAATTCACTACCTTTTCTATGGCTCTTCATGGCATTCCATCACCATGAGACCACTTTTCTTTGAGTCATTTTTTGAAAAATTTCAATGGCTTGTCTATGCTATTGCTTACTATTATGCTTTCCTATATTTTTTCCAAGCATCCATAGCTTGTTTGAAAGCATCTATTTTAGGCTTTTAGCCATAGCAAGAAGGCAATGAACTATTTGATAAAATGCTTTGGTAGACATATATGAAAAATGTCATAGCATAGACAAGGGAATGAACTAGTTGAAAATATTCCTCAAATAAATGTGGTCTCATGGAATGCCATGACAAGCTAAAGCAATTGGCAACTGCTCCTAGTTATTAGTTATGCAATGTGAAGTAATTGCATAACTGCTTAGGTTGACTTTGTCAAAAGCTATATTGTAATTGAAATTTTGTCATCTATCGGCATCTAGTTATTCGTTATGCAATGTGAAGTGATGCTTTGAGTTTGAAAGATGTGCAATGCATGAAAAAAAACTACAAAAATCTATTTTCTACATTTCATTAGTTAAACTCTTTATTTTATTTTCTCTCTATATCTCTATGCTATGGAAATGCCTTTCGATTTCAGAAAAGATAGTTTTTATCTCTTGTTAAATATAATTTTTTATGTTTTCTTATCTCTTGTTATAAAAAGGAGCAGATATACAATGTTAAAGAAGAGTGAAAGCACAATTAAATTTATCATTTCAAAGCAATTTTTTTGATGCATTTTTTCAAACAGTTCACTACCTTCTCTATGCTATTGCTTACTATTATGCTTTTGATATATTTTTCAAAGCATCCATAGCTTGTTGAAAATCACTTGTTTTAGGCTTTTAGCCATAGCAACAAGGCAGTGAACTGTTTGAGAAGATGCTTTGGTAGACATGTATGAAAAATGTGGTAACATAGACAAGGCAGGGAACTATTTGAAAAAATATCTCAAAGAAATTTGGTCTCATAGAATGCCATGATAAGAAAATGCAATTGGCAACTGCTCCTAGTTATTAGTTATGCAATGTGAAGAAATTGCATAACTGCTTAGGTTGACTTTGTCCAAACTATATTATAATTAAATTTTTGGCATCTATCAACATCTACTTATTAGTTATGCAAAGTGAAGTAATGCTTTGACTTTGAAAGATGTGCAATGCAATGTAATCAATGACATGAATATAAACTACAAAAGTCCATTTTTTATAATTCATTAGTTAAAATATTTATTGTATTTTCTCTCTATATTTCTATATACTATGTAAATACCTTGAAATTGTATTTAAAAGGCATAATAGGTCAGTTAGGCTGTATTTGCAAAATCAAGTTGTGAATGAATGGTATATAAGAGAAAAATTGGAAAATTACCATCTTAGAAGTCTAACAAAGGGTGGTTATGGTGGTTGATCAGCTCAAAGGGTATTTGGAAGGTGGTATTAAGATATATTAATGTAATACCCCAAGTTGAGGGTTGATTTTTTTCAGTTTCTAATAACAAAATATATTTGAAAACGCTGATCACTGGTTTTCTTTGTTTTCCTAAATTTTCTTTCCCTTGCATAGGCCCATACAAGTCTATCATGACTTGAGGCTTTGGATACTTGATTGCATATGTTTTTACTCTCTTTGCATATGTTCTAAAGGTTTAAATCCACCGTTGGTGTGTGTGGGATAAACAAACTTGGTTACTGCTCTGTTTTCTGTGTTAGGGGTTTTGAGGGCAACACCATGACACATTAGCCAATCCACCTACTATTATGACCCTATTGCTTGGTGGATTGGCCTGTACCATGATTAGTTTGGTGTATGAATACTTTGGAGGCTGAGAGAATGAATAAACTTAGTGGGTTGTGAAGTTCTAATGTTGTTAAGGGGTGTTTCCACCATGAAAGTAAGGAACTCAAGTATTGAATCTGAGAAATATTGAAAGGAATGGGATTTTGAGTGTCCTTTAAGTTAGGGTAGAGGTATTGTGGGGTGTTTTCACCTTTTGAAGGATTGGGGGAGGTCTGGAGTTATGAGTTTCTTTAAAACCCTTCTTTTTGTGAAGGTTTAGGATGGTTTGTGAGTAGAGGAATAGAAAAATTTCTTGGGGATCTTAAAATGGGAGAATCCTAAGTTTGGTGAGCATCCCTAAGAATTTTTCAAGTTTCCTTGGTTTGGAGGTGAGTTTGTGAGGGGGTTCCTTTGGAAATTAGGCCTAATTGTGAAGCCAAGAGCGAGGAAGGTGTATTGAAAGTTCATGTTGATCCAAAAGAGTTACTATTGGTTTTGGCATATGTTGTGTAACCCTGAACAAGGGTATCTTAATCCACCTTTAAATTGTTAGGTGTTTTGGAAAGGTTGGGAGGAATTAGGCTTGGACCGGGTTTTGAGTTTGGTGCAGGAGCACCTACACCACATCACCAATTTTTTTTATTTGAATACATCAATAGAGAAATGTTAGTTTCTTTAGGTTAATTTTGTCTAATAAGCTTTGAGAGATCAAACATAATGCAAATAAAGGGTGTTTTGTGTCTTAGAAGTCAATTAGAAATCATATAAGTTGTAAAATGCTGACAAAGCAACTTTAACACAAACAAATGTAATTAAGGGACCAACTAGTCCCAAGGTTGGTTATGGGTGTTGGGGAGAATATAGTTGTTGGAAAATTATTTAAAAATCCTTACCAAGGCTTGAATGAGAGAGTGGAAGAAGGTTTGTAATAATTTTACACAATAAACACCACAGTTTTGAGCAATTTTCTAAAAAAATACTATTTTCTTGATCTTTTTGAGTGTTGTACAGGCACATAAAGGTTCTTCATGGTCTAATAATTTTATAGGATTTTTCTATATGTTTTCTAATTCATTTATTTTTTATTTTGTGTCTTAACTCTTTGTTTGTAGAGAGAACCAACACAAATAATGACTATCCCAGTGTTGCTAAACCAAGGGTTTGAGGGGAAATTTGTGATGTAACAATCAATCCACCTATTGTTTGCTACTGTATCTCAGTGGATTGATTGAAAACATGTTATAATAAGTGTCTCAACTCATTTTGGAATAAGGAGTCATAATTATGTGGTGTTTTTGTGACTGTTCTAAGACTGAACAAGGGTTTTACAACATGGAAGTGAGGAACCAAAGAGAGGTTTTTAAGAATTAATTCCTGTAAGGGTTATATGAGGGTCTGATGAGTCCATTCAGAAGTATTTTGAGGTGTTTGGGGCTTTGGAAGTGTTGATAGAGGTCTGGAGTTGTATGTTTCTTTAAAACCCTTGATTTTGTGAAGGTTTAGGAGGGTTTCTTGGGTTTTGTGAGTTAGAGGCTCTATAGACACAAACTAATGAAAAAATTTGAGGTTTGGCACATGAACTAAGACTGTCCAAGGTGTTTGGATAGATACCTAAAGTTGGAAGGGTGGTCCCTTTGGAAAAAAAGGGCTAATTGTGAAGTTAAAATTGAAGTAGGTGTGTTGAAAGTCTATGTTCGTCCAAAAGAGAGATGATTGATTCTTTGGTATGTTGTGTAGCCCTAAAAAGGGTATCTCAATCCATCTTGTAATTGTCTAGTGTTTTGGAAAGGTTGGGAGAAATCTAGCTAAAACTGAGTTTTGAGTACTACAAGAATAACTAGTCACAAATGTGAGTTTTAAAACCTTGATGAATCTGACTTAGGGATTGTTGTCAATTGATTGAATTGTCATTGTATGAATGTTGATGGTCTTTGTAGGGCCTTGGTGGAGTCTTTTTGTTCATTTTCAAGGTTGAGGATTTGAGACCCTTGAGGGTGGGTTGATGCCTATTAGGATGAATCATTATGAAGAAGAGTTCTTGATTGAGAATTGACATTTCCATTGCTGTGAGTCTTCTCCACCTTGGCTCTGCATCAGAGTGCTACAAGGGTGGATTGTTGGGTAAGGTTTTGAATGAATAGTTTTGTTTGATGGGGCTTTGAGGTTGTGTAGATTGCTCAAAATAGGTCGTATTAATCTTGTTAGGAGCCCCTTGAAGGAAGGTTGTCAGACTGATTGGGTTTGAGCCTCCTTGCCTCTGCATCAGTGAGGCACAAATAATTGAAGCATTCCAAAGGATAAAAACCACCACGAATGGAGCTTACTTATACATTATGCTTTAGATGGGTCTTATTGAGCATTCCACAGTAATTAATTAAGCATTAGATGTAAAAAAAATCCATGCCTACAACATTCAAGCATACAACTTACACAATATGCATGATAACATCATTCAAGAATGACAGTAGCAAAATAAGAGTTTCTTTAATCAAAAATACAAAAGGCTATACAATGATATATATTGATAAAAGTATATAAAGATATCCAAAAAAACCATATAGGCTTAGTACAAAGGAGCCATTTGGACAAAATATCATATATATATATATATCAATAGTACAAAACATATGTTCCAAAATGCCACATAGGCATACAAAAAAAAACACTAATACATAGTCATTTCCCTCTAGGGGAAGGAAAAGGATCCCATGTTGCCTTCAAAATTCGGTTGGATGGAGTGACTATTGCTTGTCTTGTCTTTCGAACATGCCTGCTACTCCTCCTCTCTTCACTCTGGACCTTCAACTGATATGATTAAAAGTAAAGATGTTAAAACATAGAAATTGAATTATGGAATGGCATATAACAAAATATAATCACTTACCGCATACATATAGTCATCATGCACATTTAAAGCATCACCATGTCCACGATCTAGAGTGACAACCACGTGTAGCAACCATGAAGATAGAAATTAAACTACATAAAATTATCGTGAATTCTTTTTATAATAAACCATAAAAGAGAAAATATAATGTCAAATCGACTAGTCTATTCCATAACTCTCTCAATGGATCAGAACTGGCTATTGCTGCAGCAACTCCATGGTCCATCATGCCACCAACATCACCAGGGCTATCTCTTGTCAAATGCTGCAAATGAAACAATATCTCAGGTATCATGTTGATATAGGAGAATATAATGTGACATGATCAAGGAATACTTGAATGCAATGTTTGTGTTTCTCATCAATTTTTTAGATTTGTATATACACAAAATTATGAAAAGTAGCTAACATAGATTTACAACCCTATTAATGAATAAAGGCTACCTGAGTGTATGTTGTTTGAGGATATGAATAACGAGGTGTGGAGGAAGAAGGTGCACCAAGAAACTATTTGAAATCTGAAGCATGTTATGAGACAAACATTCAAATATAACATTCAACTGTTCAAATGCCATAATAATATCTTTAATACTAGTTGCATACCTATGGACTCATCATCAAGAATGTATAAGGGTCTATAGGAATAGAGCATCCCTCATGTATAGTGTGACCCTGAAATTTCATCATATCAAAATTCTACTAATTTAGTTATTCTTAAATTTCAAAATATATTTTAATAAACAACATTAAAATAACTTGCTAAATTTTACCTGAGTGTCAATGTTGAATGTATAATTTAGAACATCATCTATGAAATCCATCACCTATGCAACTGAAGCAGGTTGTGTAGCTACATCATGAGCACCCTGATAATTGTATGTGCAAACAACACCACAAGCACCACAATGGTGAGGTGGAGCTTGGGGCCTACATGTCTCCTCCACACCAGGCTCTACTAGAGGACTCACACACTATAAAATGGTCTGGGTGAGTGAGCCAATCGGCTTCATCATGTCCACCTCTACACTGTCCTTAACAATGGAAGGAACAACAACATGCTCCACTATGGGTCTTCCCAAGGCTCTCAGTGCCAACTATGGATTACGTCATGCAACAGGTCTATCGTGTGTGGAGCCCCCACCTCTACCCTGAAAGTCTAAGATGTCAAAATAGTTTGGAATTTTATTGAGGAAAAACTCGCAATAGAGTTTCCTCAAAAAGTATTGCGGCACCTCATGGTTATTGCATGGAGGTTGGTCAAATATCATCCACCACTGCTCCCAAAATTTGTTTCTAATTAAATCATGGTGGCACCAATGGATGGGGAACCTCCTGCATGCATGGGACAAAGGTTCATTCACTTTTGGGTCTTTAAATAGGGCACACAACTCGGGTTTGCTAATTTTTTGTTTTTTGACATCTACATATGACAAACCATTAGCATAAAATTGCCTCATCTCATCTCTCTTAGTTGACCAAAAATTCATTTGCTCGTTCATTTCTCCTACATGAGTTAAAATTGACATTAATGATTCAAATCCCTCTCCTATAAGGGTGGGTTTCCACATGCTTGGTTAATCTTGTAATTAATTGTTGAATGTCTCTTTTATTGTTTTTAATTTGATTTTGAATATTTTCTTGTGTTCCTTGAGGATGCCTATGAATTGATGGAGGGGTTTCGGGTTGTTCTTATATAGGAGGCTCTTTATGAGGGGGTGATTGTGAATTCTCAATGTTTTGAGGTGGAGATTCATTCCTTGAGAATTAGAACAAAGTTTTATTATAAAAATCTATTTAAAGTTGCATTCCAAATCAAATTTGAAATAAATAGAATAAAAATGCACACCTCTTTGCAATATTCAACCTCTCCGATGTGTTGGTGACATTCTCGTGGAAAATGGAAAGCTAAGGATGCAAAGAATGGAGGAGATTTGGTGAGTTTGAGTTGCAGACCTGTAATCTTCCTTCTCAAGCCGCGGGTTGAAGACAAAATGAGGGTTCCAAACCTGACTTTTGCATTTTATGTCTAGAAATACATTTGGCGCACGCCAAATTTGGCATGCGCCAAATGTATTTTTAGACATTTGGCGTACACCAAAGGCCTTATTTTGGGGTTTTTTTATCATTTTTTCAATTTGGCACCTAAATTGTGTCACAGATTGGTGCACTTACCTGTGGGTAAACAATGTACTATCCTCATAACCATCATAAGGATTAATGGTTATTGGTCTTCCCTTAATAAATTTTCTTGGTATTTTTTGGGGAAGGTAACGATTCATGATGTTGGATTGTGATTTTATGAATGGGGCTAGATTAAAAAATATGGTTTGATGAATAGGTTTTAATATAGATGTTTTAACTTTCATAACTATTTTTTCAAACCAAATCATGATTTTTGTGGGTTTTGGATTTAGATTAGGTGATGTCTTTGAATAGGGATTGGGATTGGATATGGATGATATTTAAAGAGAAATAATTATGGATGGTTAGAGATCAAATGTGAAGACCATGAAATGATTTAATTTGATGAAAGATAATTCCCTATACTTAAGATAAACACATTTTATGAAATAAGAGTTGATTAGATTTTATTTCTAATTAATATAGGGAATGTACTTAATTTGGAATTAAAGGAGTTTGATTACTATACTCAATATAGACTAGCGTTCTTAAGAAATTTTGGATTAAGGATGGGATCAACATAAGGTCTTGATATTTTACTACAAGATTGGATTTGAAATGTATGATTATGGATTTGAGCTAGGATCCTTGGGTGAAGAATTTTGATGGTAATGAAATGGTATGGGGTATGAATGAAATTAAGTCCTTAACCAATTTTTGATGTTCAAATGATGATTTTATTATTAATAATTAGGGCTTGGATACTTGGTTAAGATTAGTAGATGAATAATGGATGATTGTCTTTGGATTAGGGGATAGATAGATTATACTATGATTTTATTGGAATGAAATTATTTTGATAAGGAGTTTGGATTAAGATTATGATAAAGGATTGGATTAAGGATGATAATAGATAAAGGATAATTAGGATAAAAATGAATGATGAAATTGGATTAATAGTAGTGTATTATGGAGGAATAATTGATGGAGGATGAATAAAATAAAAAATTAGTACCTTGAATGGATTCAAAAAAATTATTAAGATTAGGGCCCTAAAATAATGGATTAGATATGGATTGGGGATATATTGAGATGATTAATATAGTGGAGATAAGTTGGATTGGATTATTTGGGATGATTACACAAATATGGATAATTAGGATGCTTAGGTTGATTTTTAGAATGATTATGGATGATTAGGATTAAAAATTTTACTAGGAGAACCCCTAGTCCTATGAAGACAAAGAGAAAATATTTATTTGGTTTTTTGGAATATTTTGAGATGATTGGGTAGATTGCTTGTATGGTTTCTTTAGGTCTATTCCGAGTCTACAAAGCTCAATTTTTATGATCAAGAAACATTACTAGTTAGTTTTGAAAAAAATTAGAACATGTGTTTCCAGAACAAACTAATGTACCAATATTTTAGGTTGATATGTGCTAAAAGGATAAATACACACACTAACTCATTTGACTCCAATTTTCGATGAAACCTTCCGACGAAAGCTATATAATCAGATGTGTCATTGGGCACTTGTGCGAATTTTCGTTCTTTTTTAATTTTTACCCTGATGTTCATCGGAATTTCGACGAACCATTTTTTCGTCTACTTTTCAACTTGCAAAGTTAAATTGTGGTGGGCATTAATTGAAATCAGAATTTAACCTGCGAACTATTTATTGCGACAGTGTTCTGCTCGACGGTTTTCTTGGGGAAAATTAGAAGAAACTCAAGAAGATATCGCCGGGTTGAGGGTAGTCATTGTCTTTTTCTAGAATTCATTTGTGAAGTTAGATTTGTACTTCTAGGTTTGAAAATCATATTTTAAAGCAACATCTCATCAGATTTCATTTTTAGTGTTGTGCATTTTTAAAATTTCATTTCCAGATTTTAGACCTGGCTTCACAAATTCTTTATAAGGGAATTGTTTATAGTTGATGGAAAATTCTTGATGGATTTGGACAAATATTATATTTGCAAGGTTTCAATTTTAACCCTAATGATCAATTTTCAATAGATTTGGGAGCCATAGCTAGATAATATCAAAGGTGTTGGTTGTTTTTTTACTATAACCAAGTTTATCTTCTAGACACGTACCATATAAAATCTCAGATAATACTGACTTACAATACCATCAATCTATATTCTAACCCAATACTACTTATCAAATCCTTATATGAACATAGTCACCTATAACCTCACTCAAGCATTTTAATTAATTCCTTGAATTAAAGCCAAAATGACACACCATAACAGTGAGATGAATAGAATAACCCTTGATCATTTGATTTAAGATAATAATATATTCATACAATGGAGATACATGACCTTGAAATGAGTAATTTTCATTCAGATGCTAGTACTATCTTGAAAATTAAGTACCCATGAAACTAAAACCTACAACAGAATGACACCAAACCTAAGAATAGTATCTTCACTATAATATCAGGCTCTTTACAAATTCGCTCTGCAACTTCAGTTAGACTTGAGCTAAAGATATCTAACTTGCTAACCCATATTTTTGGTCCTGAAATCCTTGTAATAGGGAAAATGAAGGAGCAACAAGCATCGGACCAGAAATACACCTGTCACTGGTCACTTGGACCGCCTTATGACATTTCAAAAATTGGTTACAACAGCTGAGTCTCTAGAGAATATTCTTCTTCATCCCATCCACTAGAGAATAACTATTGCATTTGCCAAACTTTGAAAACTTGCACCAAAACTGCCACCAAGACATAGCCAAAATTTGTTATAAACTTATAATCATAACCGTTGAGCTGTTAACTGAGGCATTTTTTCAAACAATTCACTATCTTGTCTATGCTATTGCTTACTATTATGCTTTGATAGACTTTTTGCAAGCATCCATTGCTTGTTCAAAAGAACTTGTTTTAGGCTTTTAGCCATAGCAGCAAGGCAGTGAACTATTTGATAAAATGCTTTGGTAGATATGTATGAAAAATGTTGTACCATAGACAAGGCGGTGAATTGTTGGAAAAGATGCCTCAAAGAAATGTGTTCTCATGGTGATGGAATGCCATGACAATCCATGGCCATAGGCATTAATCATGGCATTCCATCACCATGAGACTTTATTTCTTTGAGGCATTTTTTCAAATAGTTCACTGCCTTGTCTATGCTATTGCTTACTATTATGCTTTGATAGATTTTTTCCAGGCACCCGTAGCTTGTTTGAAAGCACCTATTTTTAGGATTTTAGCCATAGATGCAAGGCAGTGAACTGTTTGATAAAATGCTTTGGTAGACATGTATGAAAATTTTGAAGCATAGACAAGGCAATGAACTGTTCGAAAAAATACCTCAAAGAAATGTGGTCTCATGGAATGCCATGACAAGCTATTGCAATTGGTAGCTGCTCCTCGTTATGCAATGTGAAGTAAATGCATAATTGCTTAGGTTGACTTTGTAAAAAACTATATTGTAATTGAAATTTTGTCATGTATCAACATCTAGTTATTAGTTATGCAATGTGAAGTAATGCTTTGAGTTTGAAAGATGTGCAATGCAAAGAATGCAAACAGCGATATGAATATAAATTTCAAAAATCTATTTTCTACAATTCATTAGTTAAACTCTTTATTTTTTTTGCTCTCTATATCTCTATGCTATGGAAATCGCTTTCAATTTTAAAAAAAAATTTTTATCTCTTGTTCTACAATTTTTTATGTTTTTTTAAATCTAATTTTTTCGCGATTTAAAAAAAAAATCTTATAGTTTTTGTTTGCCAATTTTTTCCCCAAAATATTTTTGCTGCTATGATCCATACTACTCATCAGCATGTCATAATTTGAGTCATCACAAATCAATTTGATTTGTGCATTGATGATATCATCTACCCTGTCCTGCCATTGCTGCAGTGATCTAACATTTCCTTGGGCATCTACAATATCTAGTAAAGATGTGTCACTCCAGTCATCAATATTCTTTACCAACTCTTTAATCCTCCTGCTGAAATCATCAGGTAAGGCCTGGAAACCTTGTAGTGACTTCACAAATTCTTGAGTAGGCCTTAAATGTTGAGGCCTATTAGCTGCATTTTGAGAATTTCATTTCCAGATTTTGTTGTGCAAGTTCAATATTATGATTTTAGGAGTATAACAGTTGGAAATCATTGTAAAATCAAAATTTAATAATTTATGGAATTAGCATTTGAAAGTGTTTTTTGGGGTCATTAACTTCAGACTATCTTCTCTTTTGCAGGGGTGGTTGCATACCAAATTTTTTTGGTGTAAAATATCATAATTATTATATTTTGTTACCTATGTATGATTAAAAATTATTGTAGTACGTGTGAGTTTGATATTTTTTGAAGATCTAAATATTCAAGCTTGGTAAAGAAAAATCATGTCAAATAATATTACTCCAGAACAAAATGAAGAGACAGTTGCTAGATTGTGGGCTATATTGAAAAGAAAGGGTGATGGGAAATGTTATTGTCCTTGCAATAATTGCAAGGGCTTAAAGACGAGAAGAATTTTAATCACAACAACTGAGAAACATTGTAGGCAGCATGGTCATGTTGAAGGGGGGCATGATTATCATCCATTGGTAAATTGTTCATTATGTGTGTTTATATTGATTGAATTTGTAAATGTTTATATTGTTTTAACATTTGATATATATATAAAAAATCACTTGATCATGATCATGGTTTATTTGTGTCTATCATTATTATAAAGGTGGGGCGCCCTAGGGCACACGATACAAATTATCACGGCCCAGAGAATGTGGTTTTGCAAGCGGAGGAACATGGAGCTGTGAATATCGAAGATGAAGTTAATGATCCTATGGAAGAAGATGATCATGCACCAGAAAACACAATTGAAGATGACAGTACAAATACATTGATCCGTGACACATGTAGTGGCACATCTGATTATCTTGATCGAGATGACTTTGGTGATGTTCATGATCTACCTATACTTGAGAAGGCATACGAGCCCCCTTATGAAGGCTCCCAAACAACTCTTATCTCTACTGTATTGTTGCTGGTGAATTTGAAGGTTATGAATGGTTTATCCAACATTGCAATCTCACAGATGTTAAGGTATGTCATATATGTCATCTTTTTTCATCTATTTTAATTGTTGTTAGTTCATCGCTAGTAAATAAAGGATGAAGTATGTACCTTTAATATTCTTTATATTAAGAAATTATTTTTTGTTGTAGATTGATTGGTGAATTTTTGCTACAACCATCAAATATTTTACCTCGCTCATACTGAGATTTATCTAGCATTATGAAAGATATTGGAATGGAGTATCAGGCAATAGATGCACATCCCAATGATCATATTATATATCATAAACAACATAAATTTGCAACAGAATGCTCAGAATGTCATATCAGTAGATATTGAATAGATCAACTAACAAAAAAGGTTCCTCGCAAGGTTCTTCGTTATATTCCCATTATTCCATGTATACAACAATTATTTAGGTGTGAAAGCTTAGCATAATTTATGGATTACCATGCACGTAATAGAAGTGGAGATGAGATTCTTCAAATGCCTGCAGATGGTTCTGCATTTAGGGACATGGAGGAAAAATGGCCACATGTTAAAGAAGAACCTCATAATCTCAGGCTTTCATTGGCAGCGGACGGTGTCAATCCATTTGGAGAGCTGAGATCTATTTACTTGGTGTGGCCTATTTTTGTTATCAACAATAACATTCCTCCATGGATGTCAATAAAGAGGGAGCACATAATGTTGGCAATGATTGTTCTAGGTATTTGTTTACATTAATTTTCTTTAACGTAGTAGCATCTCATTTGTCTTATTTGTTGCATAATGACTTATATGTTTTTTCATTTAATAGTCATGTACATGGATTTATATATATTGCAGTAAAATGGTTATAATAATTATGTAATGTTTATGTTCATTCAACTAGGTAAGTACCAAGTTAAAGATATGAATGTATATATTGAGCCTCTTATCGACGAGTTACTAAAGTTATGGAATGGCGTCACTATGTATGACGTATTTAGACCAATGGGACAAAGACAATTTCAATTCCATGCAATGCTTGTATGGACAATTCATGATGCCCCAGGGCTAACACATTTTTTTGGTATGTTATAACGTTCGACTGCATGACTTTAATGATATTTAATTTTATGAGTTAGATATCATGCATGTTTTTTAAATAATCTATTCATTATATATAATTATAAAAATTGACATATTTAATCCAATTATATATGATTTGCAGGTCTTCAAACAAAGGAAAAATTTGCATGTCCAATTTGTGGTCCAAAGATGAAATCTCGTCATTCAACAAGTTTAGGAAAGTAGGTGTTTGATGAGTATAGGCACTTCCTCCACATAAATCATAAGTATCGAACTACTGAAAAACATCTTTTCAATGGGAAAGAAGAGACTACATCAAAACCATGAAGAATGACACCTCACCTATGGAAGTTGGAATATAATAGAATTAATCGTCAAGGTTATACATCGGATCAAATTGTTTATCTATCATTTATGATATGTTTTGAATTTATATTTTTATATTATGTTGTGTTTACTCATGCTGTAATTGACAATGATTGTCGTTGTTAATTTGTTTAACTTATATTCTTCATGAAGGTCATCAAGGCATTAATGGTCGGCTTCCATAGGGATTGAAAAGTTATCCCAGACAATTTAGTATGTTGCCCTACTATGGGAAGCTACAAATTGTGCATTTGTTTGATACAATGCATATCGGAAAGAATATGACATAAACGTTATGGAAAATACTGGATGGAAGGCATGACAAAGAAAAAATTATCAAAATTTTTAGTGACATTCAAGAAGCCAGTCATGCAATGAAAAATGTTATTCAATTAAATAGGAATGGAGACCAATTTAATATAAGTTACCTTCCTTGGTAATTAATGGAGCAACAAAGCAATGCTATAAAACAAGTCATACGAAAAATTCGATTTTCCACAGGATTTGTTGCGAACATAAACAATATCATAACAAAGAAAGTTGAATTTGGGTCAGGGATGAAAATGCATGATTGGCATACCTTCATTAAGGTAATTATTCTGGTATATTATATATATATATATTTGTATACTGCATGTACTTTTCAGTGTATTATGTTTACTACTTTTGGAAAAATATTAATGAAAAGATCATTTTATAATTGTTGCAGTACATTCTACCTCTATCTCTCTCAGACAACTTCGACAACAATGTTAAGAAAATTTATATATGATCTTGGAAAATACATGAGGTAAGTAGCGATATTTGTTCAATTCATTGTATATTTTTTTTAAATCTCGTTAATATATTTGTGCCTTGAATCACCTGTAGATGGCTGTCATTTAAAGAAATCCATAAAGAAGATATAAATTATTGGAAGAGAAAAATTCCTCGTCTAATGTGTGAAATGCAAAATTTTCTACCTTCAACATTTTTCAATGCACAAGAACACTACCTCATACACCAACTTGAGGAGATTGAATTGTGTGGACCTATACACACAAGGTCAATGTGGATGGTTGAGAGGCACTTGAAATTTTTGAAGGATTTGGTTAGACAAAGAGCACATATCGAGGGTTCTATGGTGGAGGGATACATGGTATACCAGACAATGGTGTACATTACCGAATATCTTCCTAAGTTTGCAAAAAAGATCCATGTAGATCACATTTGGGATCCCAACTCCATTAACAAATTCGAAGGGGAGTACCTGATGGGGAAAGGTAGATTGAGGAAAGTGTCAGGTAATTATAAGATGGTCATGGAGATTAATTAGAATACATTTTACATTTGGTTTTTATGTATATGGTACTTATTTAATTATTAATCTTCAATATTGATCAATTATAAATTAAGGTCATATACCGTGGTAATTAACTAATTATACGTCATTTGTGAATTTCAATTTTTTTTTATATAGTTGGTTGAGAGTGGGATGCACTACATTTGTACGTCGCAAACAATCTTGATTGGATGACGGTATGGACTGAACGATGTCAACAATATGGTCGCGCATTAACATGGGACGGTGTGGCTTCATTGGTTAAAGGAGCTCATTGTAATGGAGATTCCAATGTTACACCAAGGGAAATTGATTTAGCATATGGTTTAAGAGATAAACACGTATGTATAAATATATTAATCACCGATATTATTTAATTATTTTGAATTATATTGATGTATATATATGTTGAGATTTTTTTCTTTGCATACATTCGGACAAGAATAAATATGTTTATCGACTGACGATATTGCAATAAGTTTTGCATGTTTGACATATTATAGGTGAAACACCACAAGTCTATGTGGTGCAATGGTCATAAATTTTGAATCAAAAATTTGGATGACACGAAGAAAACTTGTGATTCTAGGATAACTGCAGTCTTCCAGGTGACTAATGTTTCATCTAGAAGAGACATACATCCATAAGTCTTAGAAAATCAATACTATGGGATTTTAGATGATATACTTGAGTGTGAATTTAAGTCCTTCAAATTAGTTTTGTTCGTCGTCCTATGGTACAGGCTACGATTGAATGAAAATGATCCCAAGAGAACTGTTATTGAACATGATAATGGATTTACCATGGTTAATACAAGGTATTTTGAGCGAGCTAGAAATGAGCCCTATGTTCTTCCAAGCCAATGTGAGCAGGTATTTTACTCAGAGGTTCCAGGTAAAGCGGGTTGGTCATATGTTGTTAGACATGATCCAAGAGGAAGGCTGGTAAAGTATAATGTGGTGGAAAAAGAAGATACTGAAGAAATAGAAGATGATGTAGATGATGATCAGGATCAACAGTTAGTTGATGATGTGCCTGACGAAGATGTCGAAGAGGAGGAACTAGATCATGATGATGTAGGAGTTAATGTTCATGAAGATGATATCCATGTGGATGATGACATTATCAAAATTGATATCAATGACGATGATGATGATATGACCAATCCTTACAATGTTGAATTTGGATTGGATGATACAAACAAAGAGTTGGATGAAGAAGAAGATCAATGACATTGAAATGTATGAGTTATGTGATTGTATTATCTATTTGATATTAATTTCTTGATAGAATTATATTTGAATTATGTGGTTACATAATTAATTTATGATGTTTTAAATTTTAATTATATTTGAATTATATTAGAATATGTTTAGCTAACAGATGTAAAAAATAAAATGGATAAACCAAAAGATGAAAGCATGAGACCACTGCCTTGTTGGGTGTATGGAGTCTAATGAAGATCTATAAAAGTGTAATCTATGATGGCAATAATTCAAAGTGTTTGGCACACAGATGTAGTTTATAACTTGTATAAATGTGCAAGTAAATGACTGACAAACTCTACTTGAGATAGAATGACAATCCTAGTTATGTGATTCTTCTTATTGATTCAATTAATACTCTTTAGTTACTGTGATTGACTAGAAGGGTTTAATCTTTACTTGAAAGAACCAAATAATCACATCACACAAATACAACAAATGTGTATCGATAAATTGAATATATATATATATATATATATATATATATATATATATGCTTGATATATCAATTTAAACAATAGAAAAGTATCAATACTATCAACTACTTCGAGCATGAGATGATTACAATGACATTTCACCACTTAAGATAGTCATTTAATTTGCAATTTGGAAGCAAGCTCTAAGCTAAGACAAACAAACACAAAACCTTACAAACACATACGATTTAGGCCAATGCCATATACTATTGGGGAGTCAAAATTAATTCACAAATATTTAGATTTCCATAACAGGTTCAAACACATAACATATAAGATCTTTGACAATATTGCATTACAATAGTGTCAATTTCTATCCTAACTCAATACTTCTTATCAAATCCCTTTACAAACATATCCATCTATGACTCCATCCAAGCATTTTAATTTACTCTTTGAATTAAAGCAAAAATGGAAATCATACACACCATAA
>CM021108.1:174134365-174258435 GCA_007115665.2 Sequoiadendron giganteum
AAAATCACTTGTTTTAGGCTTTAAGCCATAGCAACAAGGCAGTGAACTGTTTGAGAAGATGCTTTGGTAGACATGTATGAAAAATGTGGTAACATAGACAAGGGAGGGAACTATTTGAAAAAATATCTCAAAGAAATTTGGTCTCATAGAATGCCATGATAAGAAAATGCAATTGGCAACTGCTCCTAGTTATTAGTTATGCAATGTGAAGAAATTGCATAACTGCTTAGGTTGACTTTGTCCAAACTATATTATAATTAAATTTTTGGCATCTATCAACATCTACTTATTAGTTATGCAAAGTGAAGTAATGCTTTGACTTTGAAAGATGTGCAATGCAATGTAATCAATGACATGAATATAAACTACAAAAGTCCATTTTTTATAATTCATTAGTTAAAATATTTATTGTATTTTCTCTCTATATTTCTATATACTATGTAAATACCTTGAAATTGTATTTAAAAGGCATAATAGGTCAGTTAGGCTGTATTTGCAAAATCAAGTTGTGAATGAATGGTATATAAGAGAAAAATTGGAAAATTACCATCTTAGAAGTCTAACAAAGGGTGGTTATGGTGGTTGATCAGCTCAAAGGGTATTTGGAAGGTGGTATTAAGATATATTAATGTAATACCCCAAGTTGAGGGTTGATTTTTTTCAGTTTCTAATAACAAAATATATTTGAAAACGCTGATCACTGGTTTTCTTTGTTTTCCTAAATTTTCTTTCCCTTGCATAGGCCCATACAAGTCTATCATGACTTGAGGCTTTGGATACTTGATTGCATATGTTTTTACTCTCTTTGCATATGTTCTAAAGGTTTAAATCCACCGTTGGTGTGTGTGGGATAAACAAACTTGGTTACTGCTCTGTTTTCTGTGTTAGGGGTTTTGAGGGCAACACCATGACACATTAGCCAATCCACCTACTATTATGACCCTATTGCTTGGTGGATTGGCCTGTACCATGATTAGTTTGGTGTATGAATACTTTGGAGGCTGAGAGAATGAATAAACTTAGTGGGTTGTGAAGTTCTAATGTTGTTAAGGGGTGTTTCCACCATGAAAGTAAGGAACTCAAGTATTGAATCTGAGAAATATTGAAAGGAATGGGATTTTGAGTGTCCTTTAAGTTAGGGTAGAGGTATTGTGGGGTGTTTTCACCTTTTGAAGGATTGGGGGAGGTCTGGAGTTATGAGTTTCTTTAAAACCCTTCTTTTTGTGAAGGTTTAGGATGGTTTGTGAGTAGAGGAATAGAAAAATTTCTTGGGGATCTTAAAATGGGAGAATCCTAAGTTTGGTGAGCATCCCTAAGAATTTTTCAAGTTTCCTTGGTTTGGAGGTGAGTTTGTGAGGGGGTTCCTTTGGAAATTAGGCCTAATTGTGAAGCCAAGAGCGAGGAAGGTGTATTGAAAGTTCATGTTGATCCAAAAGAGTTACTATTGGTTTTGGCATATGTTGTGTAACCCTGAACAAGGGTATCTTAATCCACCTTTAAATTGTTAGGTGTTTTGGAAAGGTTGGGAGGAATTAGGCTTGGACCGGGTTTTGAGTTTGGTGCAGGAGCACCTACACCACATCACCAATTTTTTTTATTTGAATACATCAATAGAGAAATGTTAGTTTCTTTAGGTTAATTTTGTCTAATAAGCTTTGAGAGATCAAACATAATGCAAATAAAGGGTGTTTTGTGTCTTAGAAGTCAATTAGAAATCATATAAGTTGTAAAATGCTGACAAAGCAACTTTAACACAAACAAATGTAATTAAGGGACCAACTAGTCCCAAGGTTGGTTATGGGTGTTGGGGAGAATATAGTTGTTGGAAAATTATTTAAAAATCCTTACCAAGGCTTGAATGAGAGAGTGGAAGAAGGTTTGTAATAATTTTACACAATAAACACCACAGTTTTGAGCAATTTTCTAAAAAAATACTATTTTCTTGATCTTTTTGAGTGTTGTACAGGCACATAAAGGTTCTTCATGGTCTAATAATTTTATAGGATTTTTCTATATGTTTTCTAATTCATTTATTTTTTATTTTGTGTCTTAACTCTTTGTTTGTAGAGAGAACCAACACAAATAATGACTATCCCAGTGTTGCTAAACCAAGGGTTTGAGGGGAAATTTGTGATGTAACAATCAATCCACCTATTGTTTGCTACTGTATCTCAGTGGATTGATTGAAAACATGTTATAATAAGTGTCTCAACTCATTTTGGAATAAGGAGTCATAATTATGTGGTGTTTTTGTGACTGTTCTAAGACTGAACAAGGGTTTTACAACATGGAAGTGAGGAACCAAAGAGAGGTTTTTAAGAATTAATTCCTGTAAGGGTTATATGAGGGTCTGATGAGTCCATTCAGAAGTATTTTGAGGTGTTTGGGGCTTTGGAAGTGTTGATAGAGGTCTGGAGTTGTATGTTTCTTTAAAACCCTTGATTTTGTGAAGGTTTAGGAGGGTTTCTTGGGTTTTGTGAGTTAGAGGCTCTATAGACACAAACTAATGAAAAAATTTGAGGTTTGGCACATGAACTAAGACTGTCCAAGGTGTTTGGATAGATACCTAAAGTTGGAAGGGTGGTCCCTTTGGAAAAAAAGGGCTAATTGTGAAGTTAAAATTGAAGTAGGTGTGTTGAAAGTCTATGTTCGTCCAAAAGAGAGATGATTGATTCTTTGGTATGTTGTGTAGCCCTAAAAAGGGTATCTCAATCCATCTTGTAATTGTCTAGTGTTTTGGAAAGGTTGGGAGAAATCTAGCTAAAACTGAGTTTTGAGTACTACAAGAATAACTAGTCACAAATGTGAGTTTTAAAACCTTGATGAATCTGACTTAGGGATTGTTGTCAATTGATTGAATTGTCATTGTATGAATGTTGATGGTCTTTGTAGGGCCTTGGTGGAGTCTTTTTGTTCATTTTCAAGGTTGAGGATTTGAGACCCTTGAGGGTGGGTTGATGCCTATTAGGATGAATCATTATGAAGAAGAGTTCTTGATTGAGAATTGACATTTCCATTGCTGTGAGTCTTCTCCACCTTGGCTCTGCATCAGAGTGCTACAAGGGTGGATTGTTGGGTAAGGTTTTGAATGAATAGTTTTGTTTGATGGGGCTTTGAGGTTGTGTAGATTGCTCAAAATAGGTCGTATTAATCTTGTTAGGAGCCCCTTGAAGGAAGGTTGTCAGACTGATTGGGTTTGAGCCTCCTTGCCTCTGCATCAGTGAGGCACAAATAATTGAAGCATTCCAAAGGATAAAAACCACCACGAATGGAGCTTACTTATACATTATGCTTTAGATGGGTCTTATTGAGCATTCCACAGTAATTAATTAAGCATTAGATGTAAAAAAAATCCATGCCTACAACATTCAAGCATACAACTTACACAATATGCATGATAACATCATTCAAGAATGACAGTAGCAAAATAAGAGTTTCTTTAATCAAAAATACAAAAGGCTATACAATGATATATATTGATAAAAGTATATAAAGATATCCAAAAAAACCATATAGGCTTAGTACAAAGGAGCCATTTGGACAAAATATCATATATATATATATATCAATAGTACAAAACATATGTTCCAAAATGCCACATAGGCATACAAAAAAAAACACTAATACATAGTCATTTCCCTCTAGGGGAAGGAAAAGGATCCCATGTTGCCTTCAAAATTCGGTTGGATGGAGTGACTATTGCTTGTCTTGTCTTTCGAACATGCCTGCTACTCCTCCTCTCTTCACTCTGGACCTTCAACTGATATGATTAAAAGTAAAGATGTTAAAACATAGAAATTGAATTATGGAATGGCATATAACAAAATATAATCACTTACCGCATACATATAGTCATCATGCACATTTAAAGCATCACCATGTCCACGATCTAGAGTGACAACCACGTGTAGCAACCATGAAGATAGAAATTAAACTACATAAAATTATCGTGAATTCTTTTTATAATAAACCATAAAAGAGAAAATATAATGTCAAATCGACTAGTCTATTCCATAACTCTCTCAATGGATCAGAACTGGCTATTGCTGCAGCAACTCCATGGTCCATCATGCCACCAACATC
Organism: Sequoiadendron giganteum; assembly: GCA_007115665.2. Lineage (NCBI taxonomy): Eukaryota > Viridiplantae > Streptophyta > Pinopsida > Cupressales > Cupressaceae > Sequoiadendron > Sequoiadendron giganteum. The sequence continues at coordinate 174,138,449 of CM021108.1, forward strand.
ACCAGGGCTATCTCTTGTCAAATGCTGCAAATGAAACAATATCTCAGGTATCATGTTGATATAGGAGAATATAATGTGACATGATCAAGGAATACTTGAATGCAATGTTTGTGTTTCTCATCAATTTTTTAGATTTGTATATACACAAAATTATGAAAAGTAGCTAACATAGATTTACAACCCTATTAATGAATAAAGGCTACCTGAGTGTATGTTGTTTGAGGATATGAATAACGAGGTGTGGAGGAAGAAGGTGCACCAAGAAACTATTTGAAATCTGAAGCATGTTATGAGACAAACATTCAAATATAACATTCAACTGTTCAAATGCCATAATAATATCTTTAATACTAGTTGCATACCTATGGACTCATCATCAAGAATGTATAAGGGTCTATAGGAATAGAGCATCCCTCATGTATAGTGTGACCCTGAAATTTCATCATATCAAAATTCTACTAATTTAGTTATTCTTAAATTTCAAAATATATTTTAATAAACAACATTAAAATAACTTGCTAAATTTTACCTGAGTGTCAATGTTGAATGTATAATTTAGAACATCATCTATGAAATCCATCACCTATGCAACTGAAGCAGGTTGTGTAGCTACATCATGAGCACCCTGATAATTGTATGTGCAAACAACACCACAAGCACCACAATGGTGAGGTGGAGCTTGGGGCCTACATGTCTCCTCCACACCAGGCTCTACTAGAGGACTCACACACTATAAAATGGTCTGGGTGAGTGAGCCAATCGGCTTCATCATGTCCACCTCTACACTGTCCTTAACAATGGAAGGAACAACAACATGCTCCACTATGGGTCTTCCCAAGGCTCTCAGTGCCAACTATGGATTACGTCATGCAACAGGTCTATCGTGTGTGGAGCCCCCACCTCTACCCTGAAAGTCTAAGATGTCAAAATAGTTTGGAATTTTATTGAGGAAAAACTCGCAATAGAGTTTCCTCAAAAAGTATTGCGGCACCTCATGGTTATTGCATGGAGGTTGGTCAAATATCATCCACCACTGCTCCCAAAATTTGTTTCTAATTAAATCATGGTGGCACCAATGGATGGGGAACCTCCTGCATGCATGGGACAAAGGTTCATTCACTTTTGGGTCTTTAAATAGGGCACACAACTCGGGTTTGCTAATTTTTTGTTTTTTGACATCTACATATGACAAACCATTAGCATAAAATTGCCTCATCTCATCTCTCTTAGTTGACCAAAAATTCATTTGCTCGTTCATTTCTCCTACATGAGTTAAAATTGACATTAATGATTCAAATCCCTCTCCTATAAGGGTGGGTTTCCACATGCTTGGTTAATCTTGTAATTAATTGTTGAATGTCTCTTTTATTGTTTTTAATTTGATTTTGAATATTTTCTTGTGTTCCTTGAGGATGCCTATGAATTGATGGAGGGGTTTCGGGTTGTTCTTATATAGGAGGCTCTTTATGAGGGGGTGATTGTGAATTCTCAATGTTTTGAGGTGGAGATTCATTCCTTGAGAATTAGAACAAAGTTTTATTATAAAAATCTATTTAAAGTTGCATTCCAAATCAAATTTGAAATAAATAGAATAAAAATGCACACCTCTTTGCAATATTCAACCTCTCCGATGTGTTGGTGACATTCTCGTGGAAAATGGAAAGCTAAGGATGCAAAGAATGGAGGAGATTTGGTGAGTTTGAGTTGCAGACCTGTAATCTTCCTTCTCAAGCCGCGGGTTGAAGACAAAATGAGGGTTCCAAACCTGACTTTTGCATTTTATGTCTAGAAATACATTTGGCGCACGCCAAATTTGGCATGCGCCAAATGTATTTTTAGACATTTGGCGTACACCAAAGGCCTTATTTTGGGGTTTTTTTATCATTTTTTCAATTTGGCACCTAAATTGTGTCACAGATTGGTGCACTTACCTGTGGGTAAACAATGTACTATCCTCATAACCATCATAAGGATTAATGGTTATTGGTCTTCCCTTAATAAATTTTCTTGGTATTTTTTGGGGAAGGTAACGATTCATGATGTTGGATTGTGATTTTATGAATGGGGCTAGATTAAAAAATATGGTTTGATGAATAGGTTTTAATATAGATGTTTTAACTTTCATAACTATTTTTTCAAACCAAATCATGATTTTTGTGGGTTTTGGATTTAGATTAGGTGATGTCTTTGAATAGGGATTGGGATTGGATATGGATGATATTTAAAGAGAAATAATTATGGATGGTTAGAGATCAAATGTGAAGACCATGAAATGATTTAATTTGATGAAAGATAATTCCCTATACTTAAGATAAACACATTTTATGAAATAAGAGTTGATTAGATTTTATTTCTAATTAATATAGGGAATGTACTTAATTTGGAATTAAAGGAGTTTGATTACTATACTCAATATAGACTAGCGTTCTTAAGAAATTTTGGATTAAGGATGGGATCAACATAAGGTCTTGATATTTTACTACAAGATTGGATTTGAAATGTATGATTATGGATTTGAGCTAGGATCCTTGGGTGAAGAATTTTGATGGTAATGAAATGGTATGGGGTATGAATGAAATTAAGTCCTTAACCAATTTTTGATGTTCAAATGATGATTTTATTATTAATAATTAGGGCTTGGATACTTGGTTAAGATTAGTAGATGAATAATGGATGATTGTCTTTGGATTAGGGGATAGATAGATTATACTATGATTTTATTGGAATGAAATTATTTTGATAAGGAGTTTGGATTAAGATTATGATAAAGGATTGGATTAAGGATGATAATAGATAAAGGATAATTAGGATAAAAATGAATGATGAAATTGGATTAATAGTAGTGTATTATGGAGGAATAATTGATGGAGGATGAATAAAATAAAAAATTAGTACCTTGAATGGATTCAAAAAAATTATTAAGATTAGGGCCCTAAAATAATGGATTAGATATGGATTGGGGATATATTGAGATGATTAATATAGTGGAGATAAGTTGGATTGGATTATTTGGGATGATTACACAAATATGGATAATTAGGATGCTTAGGTTGATTTTTAGAATGATTATGGATGATTAGGATTAAAAATTTTACTAGGAGAACCCCTAGTCCTATGAAGACAAAGAGAAAATATTTATTTGGTTTTTTGGAATATTTTGAGATGATTGGGTAGATTGCTTGTATGGTTTCTTTAGGTCTATTCCGAGTCTACAAAGCTCAATTTTTATGATCAAGAAACATTACTAGTTAGTTTTGAAAAAAATTAGAACATGTGTTTCCAGAACAAACTAATGTACCAATATTTTAGGTTGATATGTGCTAAAAGGATAAATACACACACTAACTCATTTGACTCCAATTTTCGATGAAACCTTCCGACGAAAGCTATATAATCAGATGTGTCATTGGGCACTTGTGCGAATTTTCGTTCTTTTTTAATTTTTACCCTGATGTTCATCGGAATTTCGACGAACCATTTTTTCGTCTACTTTTCAACTTGCAAAGTTAAATTGTGGTGGGCATTAATTGAAATCAGAATTTAACCTGCGAACTATTTATTGCGACAGTGTTCTGCTCGACGGTTTTCTTGGGGAAAATTAGAAGAAACTCAAGAAGATATCGCCGGGTTGAGGGTAGTCATTGTCTTTTTCTAGAATTCATTTGTGAAGTTAGATTTGTACTTCTAGGTTTGAAAATCATATTTTAAAGCAACATCTCATCAGATTTCATTTTTAGTGTTGTGCATTTTTAAAATTTCATTTCCAGATTTTAGACCTGGCTTCACAAATTCTTTATAAGGGAATTGTTTATAGTTGATGGAAAATTCTTGATGGATTTGGACAAATATTATATTTGCAAGGTTTCAATTTTAACCCTAATGATCAATTTTCAATAGATTTGGGAGCCATAGCTAGATAATATCAAAGGTGTTGGTTGTTTTTTTACTATAACCAAGTTTATCTTCTAGACACGTACCATATAAAATCTCAGATAATACTGACTTACAATACCATCAATCTATATTCTAACCCAATACTACTTATCAAATCCTTATATGAACATAGTCACCTATAACCTCACTCAAGCATTTTAATTAATTCCTTGAATTAAAGCCAAAATGACACACCATAACAGTGAGATGAATAGAATAACCCTTGATCATTTGATTTAAGATAATAATATATTCATACAATGGAGATACATGACCTTGAAATGAGTAATTTTCATTCAGATGCTAGTACTATCTTGAAAATTAAGTACCCATGAAACTAAAACCTACAACAGAATGACACCAAACCTAAGAATAGTATCTTCACTATAATATCAGGCTCTTTACAAATTCGCTCTGCAACTTCAGTTAGACTTGAGCTAAAGATATCTAACTTGCTAACCCATATTTTTGGTCCTGAAATCCTTGTAATAGGGAAAATGAAGGAGCAACAAGCATCGGACCAGAAATACACCTGTCACTGGTCACTTGGACCGCCTTATGACATTTCAAAAATTGGTTACAACAGCTGAGTCTCTAGAGAATATTCTTCTTCATCCCATCCACTAGAGAATAACTATTGCATTTGCCAAACTTTGAAAACTTGCACCAAAACTGCCACCAAGACATAGCCAAAATTTGTTATAAACTTATAATCATAACCGTTGAGCTGTTAACTGAGGCATTTTTTCAAACAATTCACTATCTTGTCTATGCTATTGCTTACTATTATGCTTTGATAGACTTTTTGCAAGCATCCATTGCTTGTTCAAAAGAACTTGTTTTAGGCTTTTAGCCATAGCAGCAAGGCAGTGAACTATTTGATAAAATGCTTTGGTAGATATGTATGAAAAATGTTGTACCATAGACAAGGCGGTGAATTGTTGGAAAAGATGCCTCAAAGAAATGTGTTCTCATGGTGATGGAATGCCATGACAATCCATGGCCATAGGCATTAATCATGGCATTCCATCACCATGAGACTTTATTTCTTTGAGGCATTTTTTCAAATAGTTCACTGCCTTGTCTATGCTATTGCTTACTATTATGCTTTGATAGATTTTTTCCAGGCACCCGTAGCTTGTTTGAAAGCACCTATTTTTAGGATTTTAGCCATAGATGCAAGGCAGTGAACTGTTTGATAAAATGCTTTGGTAGACATGTATGAAAATTTTGAAGCATAGACAAGGCAATGAACTGTTCGAAAAAATACCTCAAAGAAATGTGGTCTCATGGAATGCCATGACAAGCTATTGCAATTGGTAGCTGCTCCTCGTTATGCAATGTGAAGTAAATGCATAATTGCTTAGGTTGACTTTGTAAAAAACTATATTGTAATTGAAATTTTGTCATGTATCAACATCTAGTTATTAGTTATGCAATGTGAAGTAATGCTTTGAGTTTGAAAGATGTGCAATGCAAAGAATGCAAACAGCGATATGAATATAAATTTCAAAAATCTATTTTCTACAATTCATTAGTTAAACTCTTTATTTTTTTTGCTCTCTATATCTCTATGCTATGGAAATCGCTTTCAATTTTAAAAAAAAATTTTTATCTCTTGTTCTACAATTTTTTATGTTTTTTTAAATCTAATTTTTTCGCGATTTAAAAAAAAAATCTTATAGTTTTTGTTTGCCAATTTTTTCCCCAAAATATTTTTGCTGCTATGATCCATACTACTCATCAGCATGTCATAATTTGAGTCATCACAAATCAATTTGATTTGTGCATTGATGATATCATCTACCCTGTCCTGCCATTGCTGCAGTGATCTAACATTTCCTTGGGCATCTACAATATCTAGTAAAGATGTGTCACTCCAGTCATCAATATTCTTTACCAACTCTTTAATCCTCCTGCTGAAATCATCAGGTAAGGCCTGGAAACCTTGTAGTGACTTCACAAATTCTTGAGTAGGCCTTAAATGTTGAGGCCTATTAGCTGCATTTTGAGAATTTCATTTCCAGATTTTGTTGTGCAAGTTCAATATTATGATTTTAGGAGTATAACAGTTGGAAATCATTGTAAAATCAAAATTTAATAATTTATGGAATTAGCATTTGAAAGTGTTTTTTGGGGTCATTAACTTCAGACTATCTTCTCTTTTGCAGGGGTGGTTGCATACCAAATTTTTTTGGTGTAAAATATCATAATTATTATATTTTGTTACCTATGTATGATTAAAAATTATTGTAGTACGTGTGAGTTTGATATTTTTTGAAGATCTAAATATTCAAGCTTGGTAAAGAAAAATCATGTCAAATAATATTACTCCAGAACAAAATGAAGAGACAGTTGCTAGATTGTGGGCTATATTGAAAAGAAAGGGTGATGGGAAATGTTATTGTCCTTGCAATAATTGCAAGGGCTTAAAGACGAGAAGAATTTTAATCACAACAACTGAGAAACATTGTAGGCAGCATGGTCATGTTGAAGGGGGGCATGATTATCATCCATTGGTAAATTGTTCATTATGTGTGTTTATATTGATTGAATTTGTAAATGTTTATATTGTTTTAACATTTGATATATATATAAAAAATCACTTGATCATGATCATGGTTTATTTGTGTCTATCATTATTATAAAGGTGGGGCGCCCTAGGGCACACGATACAAATTATCACGGCCCAGAGAATGTGGTTTTGCAAGCGGAGGAACATGGAGCTGTGAATATCGAAGATGAAGTTAATGATCCTATGGAAGAAGATGATCATGCACCAGAAAACACAATTGAAGATGACAGTACAAATACATTGATCCGTGACACATGTAGTGGCACATCTGATTATCTTGATCGAGATGACTTTGGTGATGTTCATGATCTACCTATACTTGAGAAGGCATACGAGCCCCCTTATGAAGGCTCCCAAACAACTCTTATCTCTACTGTATTGTTGCTGGTGAATTTGAAGGTTATGAATGGTTTATCCAACATTGCAATCTCACAGATGTTAAGGTATGTCATATATGTCATCTTTTTTCATCTATTTTAATTGTTGTTAGTTCATCGCTAGTAAATAAAGGATGAAGTATGTACCTTTAATATTCTTTATATTAAGAAATTATTTTTTGTTGTAGATTGATTGGTGAATTTTTGCTACAACCATCAAATATTTTACCTCGCTCATACTGAGATTTATCTAGCATTATGAAAGATATTGGAATGGAGTATCAGGCAATAGATGCACATCCCAATGATCATATTATATATCATAAACAACATAAATTTGCAACAGAATGCTCAGAATGTCATATCAGTAGATATTGAATAGATCAACTAACAAAAAAGGTTCCTCGCAAGGTTCTTCGTTATATTCCCATTATTCCATGTATACAACAATTATTTAGGTGTGAAAGCTTAGCATAATTTATGGATTACCATGCACGTAATAGAAGTGGAGATGAGATTCTTCAAATGCCTGCAGATGGTTCTGCATTTAGGGACATGGAGGAAAAATGGCCACATGTTAAAGAAGAACCTCATAATCTCAGGCTTTCATTGGCAGCGGACGGTGTCAATCCATTTGGAGAGCTGAGATCTATTTACTTGGTGTGGCCTATTTTTGTTATCAACAATAACATTCCTCCATGGATGTCAATAAAGAGGGAGCACATAATGTTGGCAATGATTGTTCCAGGTATTTGTTTACATCAATTTTATTTAACGTAGTAGCATCTCATTTGTCTTATTTGTTTCATAATGACTTATATGTTCTTTCATTTAATAGTCATGTACATGAATTTATATATATTGTAGTAAAATGGTTATAATAATTATGTAATGTTTATGTTCATTCAACTAGGTAAGTACCAAGTAAAAGATATGAATGTATATATTGAGCCTCTTATCAACGAGTTACTAAAGTTATGGAATGGCGTCACTATGTATGACGTATCTAGACCAATAGGACAAAGACAATTTCAATTCCATGCAATGATTGTATGGACAATTCATGATGCCCTAGGGCTAACACATTTTTCTGGTATGTTATAACGTTCGACTGCATGACTTTAACGATATTTAATTTTATGAAGTAGATATCATGCATGTTTTTTAAATAATCTATTCGTTATATATAATTATAAAAATTGACATATTTAATCCAATTATATATGATTTGTAGGTCTTCAATAAAAGGGAAAATTTCCATGTCCAATTTGTGGTCCAAAGATGAAATCTCGTCATTCAACAAGTTTAGGAAAGTAGGTGTTTGATGAGTATAGGCACTTCCTCCACATAAATCATAACTATCGAACTATTGAAAAACATCTTTTCAATGGGAAAGAAGAGACTACATCAAAACCACGAAGAATGACACCTCGCCTATGGAAGTTGGAATATAATAGAATTAATCGTCAAGGTTATACATCAAATCAAATTGTTTATCTATCATTTATGATATGTTTTGAATTTATATTTTTATATTGTGTTGTGTTTACTCATGCTGTAATTGACAATGATTGTCGTTGTTAATTTGTTTAACTTATATGCTTCATGAAGGTCATCAAGGCATTAATGGTCGGCTTCCACAGGGACTGAAAATTTATTTCAAATAATTTAGTAGGTTGCCCTACTATGAGCAGCTACAAATTGTGCATTTGTTTGATACAATGCATATCAGAAAGAATATGACAAAAACGTTATGGAAAATATTGGATGGAAGGCATGACAAAGAAAAAATTGTCAAAATTTGTAGTGACATTCAGGAAGCCAGTCATGCAATGAAAAATGTCATTCAATTAAATAGTGATGGAGACCAAATTAATATATGTGCCCTTCCTTGGTTATTAACGGAGCAGCAAAGCAATGCTATAAAACAAGTCATACGAAAAATTCGATTTCCCACAGGATTTGCTGCGAACATAAACAATATCATAACAAAGGAAGGTGAATTTGGGTCAGGGATGAAAACGCATGATTGGCATACCTTCATTAAGGTAATTATTCTAGTATATTATATATATATTTGTATACTGCATGTACTTTTCAGTGTATTATGTTTACTACTTTTGGAAAAATATTAATGAAAAGATCGTTTTATAATTGATGCAATACATTCTACCTCTATCTCTCCCAGACAACTTCAACAACAATGTCAAGCAAGTTATATATGATCCTGGAGAATGCATGAGGTAAGTAGCAATATTTGTTCAATTCGTTGTATATTTTTGTTAAATCTCATTAATATATTTGTGCCTTGAATCACTTGTAGATGGTTGTCATCTAAAGCAATCCATAAAGAAGATATAAATTATTGGAAGAGAAGAATTCCTCATCTAGTGTGTGAAATGAAAAAGTGTCTACCTTCGACATTTTTCAATGCACAAGAACACTAACTCATACACCAAGTTGAGGAGATTGAATTGTGTGGACCTATACATACAAGATCAATGTGGATGGTTGAGAGGCACTTGAAATTTTTGAAGGCTTTGGTTAGACAGAGAGCACATCCCGAGGGTTCTATGGTGGAGGGATACATGGTATACCAGACCATGGTGTACATTACTGAATATCTTCCTAAGTTTTTAGCAAAGATCCATGTAGATCGCATTTGGGATCCCAACTCCATTAACAAATTCGAAGGGGAGTACCTGCTGGGGAAAGGTAGACTGAGGAAAGTGTCAAGTAATTATAAGATGGTCATGGAGATTAATTAGAATATATTTTACATTTGATTTTTATGTATATTGTACTTATTTAATTATTAATATTCAATATTGATCAATTATAAATTAAGGCCGTATACCGTGGTAATTAACTAATTATACGTCGTTTGTGAATTTCAATTTTTTTTGATACAGTTGGTCGAGAGTGGGATGCACTACATTTGTACGTTGCAAACAATCTTGATTGGATGACGGTATGGATTGAATGATGTCAACAATCTGGTCACGCATTAACATGGGAAGGTGTGGCTTCATTGGTTAAAGAAGCTCATCGTAATGGAGATTCCAATGTTACACCAAGAGAAATTGATTTAGCATATGGTTTAAGAGATAAACAAGTATGTATAAATATATTAATCACCCATATTATTTAATTATTTTGAATTATATTGATGTATATATATGTTGAGATTTTTTTCTTTGCATACATTCGGCCAAGAATAAATATGTTTATCAACTAATGATATTGCAATAATTAAGTTTTGCATGTTTGACATATTGCAGGTGAAACACCACAAGGCTATGTGGTGCAATAGTCATAAATTTTGAATCAAAAAGTTGGATGACACGAAGAAAACTTGTGATTCTGGGATAACTACAATCTTCCAGGTGACTAACGTTTCATCTAGAAGCGACATACATCCAGAAGTCTCAAAAAATCAATACTATGGGATTTTGGATGATATACTCAAGTGTGACTTTAAGTCCTTCAAATTAGTTATTTTCGTCGTCCTATGGTACAGGCTATGATTGAATGAAAATGATCTCGAGAGAACTATTATTGAACATGATAATGGATTTACCATGGTTAATACAAGGTATTTTGAGAAAGCTGGAAATGAGCCCTATGTTCTTCCAACCCAATGTGAGCAGGTATTTTACTTAGAGTTTCCAAGTAAAGCGGGTTGGTCATATGTTGTTAGACATGATCCAAGAGGAAGGCCGGTAAAGTATAATGTGGTGGAAGAAGAAGATACTGAAGAAATAGAAGATGATGTAGATGATGATCAGGATCAACAGTTAGTTGATGATGTGCTTGATGAAGATGTCGAAGAGGAGGAACTAGATCATTATGATGTTCATGAAGATGATATCCATGTGGATGATGACATTATCGAAACTGATATCAATGACGATGATGATGATATGACCAATCCTTACAATGTTGAATCTGGATCGGATGATACAGACAAAGAGTTGGATGAAGAAGAAGATCAATGACATTGAAATGTATGAGTTATGTGATTGTATTATCTATTTGATATTAATTTCTTGATAGAATTATATTTGACTTATGTGGTTACATAATTAATTTATGATGTTTTTAATTTTAATTATATTAGAATATGTTCAGTTAACAAATGTAAAAAATAAAATGGATAAACCAAAAGATGAAAGCATGAGACCACTGCCTTGTTGGGTGTATGGAGTCTAATGAAGATCTATAAAACTGTAATCCATGATGGCAATAATTCAAAGTGTTTGGTACATAGATGTAGTTTATAACTTTTATAAATGTGCAAGTAAATGACCAACAAACTCTACTTGAGATAGGATGACAATCCTAGTTATGTGATTCTTCTTATTGATCCAATTAATACTCTTTAGTTACTGTGATTGACTAGAAGGGTTTAATCTTTACTTGAAAGAACCAAATAATCACATCACACAAATACAAAAAATGTGTATCGGTAAACTGAATATATATATATGCTTGATATAGCAATTTAAACAACAGAAAAGCATCAATAGTATCAACTACTTGGAGCATGAGATGATTACAATGACATTTCACCACTTAAGATAGTCATTTAATTTGCAATTTGGCAGCAAGCTCTAAGCTAAGACAAATAGACACAGAACCTTACAAACACATACAATTTAGGTCAGTGCCATATACTATTGGGGAGTCGAATTCACAAATATTTAGATTTCCATAACAGGTTCAAACACATAACATATAAGATCTCTGACAATATTGCATTACAACAGTGTCAATTTCTATCCTAACTCAATACTTCTTATCAAATCCCTTTACAAATATATCCATCTATGACTCCATCCAAGCATTTTAATTTACTCTTTGAATTAAAGCAAAAATGGAAATCGTACACACTATAACAGTGAGATGAATGCCATAACCCTTGATTATATTATTCAAAATTGTGATATGTTTATACAGAGGAGAGCCATGAGCTCTAAATATATCATTATAACTCAAATGCTAGTACTGTCATGAAACATCAAACCTTCATGCTGTTGGAACTGTCAAATTTTGACAAATTCATTATTTCTTCATGATTATTCATCTCCCAAAAAAGATTCATAATGCAAACAAAAAAATCCTCACATAGCATTTTTTACCAAAATCTGATTTAAAATTGTGCCATAACACCCCATTAATTTCATCTGACATTAAAATATTTACATATGAAAATATCGGCATAAGTTGATGCAGGTCTCATTGATGATAATATACATATCCTAAATGTATCGGCAAGATATCATAAGGGTCACACCGATCAAGTTATACACAAAGAGAATGCGGGTTTGTATATCCTATCGGCAAGATAAAAAGTATCGGTGTGACAATGTAAGGTCACATTGAGCTAAATTACCTTTTTCCAATTGGAGTAATGTAAAGTCTATCGGAGAGACTTTGGTCATCAGAGAGAGATTTTAAAACACTGCCTGTAGCATTATTAGTCTTGCCAATAAAGCAAGGGGAGGACTCACTTGATGAGACAAACGATGCCGGGAAGAGTTCATAAAAGTCTTACCGACCCCTTGGGTTACACCGACAAAATTGAGCATGCGGAGATAAAGTCTTAGTGGATGGGTGAACATTGAACAGGCGGATTGGCCAGAGGTTTGAAATGTCTTACCGATGTGATCTTATCGGTGAGACATCAAACGGGTCATACCGATAAATTTATACACTAGGAGAATGCGTATTTGTATTACTTATCGGCAAGACAAAAGGTATCGGTGTGATGGTGTGAGGTCATATCGAGCTAAGTTACCTTTTGTCGATTGGAGAAAAGTAAAGTCTATCGGAGAGAGATTTCAAAAAACTGGTCGAAGCACTATTGGTCTTGCCGATAAAGCAAAAGGAGGACTCAACTAGTAAGACAAACGATGCTGGGAAGAGTTCATAAAAGTCTTACCGACCCCTCAGGTTACACCGACAGAATTGAGCATGCGGAGATAAAGGGTATCGATAAGACGATGCTCGTTGTCTTGCCAAAGAAGAGGCGTATCAATGAGACATGTCACTGCGGGGAGATCTAAGAGACATCACAGCGAGTATTATTCTATCGGCAGAACAAATTGCTTGGTCTTGGCTACATAAGTCGATAAAGTAAACATATCAGTGAGACAAAGTACTTTTGGAGTAAGGCAAAGAACCGTTGGCCTGATTCATTAAGTCTGAGTGATAGTTGTTTTGGTGAAAGTCATGGCGATATAAAAAGCAAAAGGAAAGAAACTATCGGGGAAACTGCAAGATGTCTTGGTGGATGGGTGAACATTGAACAGGTGGATTGGTCAGAGATTTTGAATGTCTTTCCGATATGAGCCCTGATGTGATAGCGAGAATTTTGAAAAAAAAAACTTGCAGCATTCATGTCTCGATCGGTAAATACATTAATGGCGCCACGAAGCATAGGAGATTTTGCATATCAGGGTATGATCAATTGAAATCATTGTCTCACAGAATTCAAAGCGAAGGAGAGCAAGCTAGGGAGCCAATAGAGCAATTAAGGCATTCACCTGGTTTGAGTTTGGAAGAAGTTACAGTAAGTTTCTCGTCCTCTCAGAATTCGTAAAAGTTTGAATTATGGAAGGCACTGGTTCAGGAAAACTAAAGGGAAGAAAACTCGGGGAGGGAAGCCAATCAAAAGCAAAAAAGCGAAAGATTGAGTTGCAACCAGAAGGTACTGAAAGGAAGCTAAATCAAGACCTCATAGACCAGTTACCTGGTTCTAGACCTAAAGCTAGTCGTTCTACATAGCTCAAAGTGGAAGTTGACAAATTAGATGACAAATGCAAATTTATAGGTGATGTTTGGACTTCGATTAGAGGCTATGAGTTATTCAATTTCCATTACCACAGGAGAAATCACTTTGAGCTAGTATGCAATCCATGGAGGCTCAATTTAGGGAAATTAGTGTGCCCTAATGTTTTTATTGACGTTGAAGTGGTAAAATTGCTGGTCGGACACTATGATTCAAAAAATAAAGCTATATGTGATTTGTCAGAGAATCCATTGATACATGTATCTGAGAATGCAATTGTTGAGGTTTTCAAAATGGAGGGAATATGCAGTGAGAAAGTAGTGAGTGAAGAGCTCGATAGTGAGTTCAAAAGGATGGACACCATTTATAAAGGGTGGAGGTTACCTCTGCATAGAATTAGGTATCATGGCAAACCTACTCCAATGGAAGACAGTGAGGGGCCACCCTTTCATGTAGACCTCTTCGAACCTTACCTAAAATATACTTACTACTCAGTGGGACAGGTATTAGGGATGGAGGTACCTGAACATATGGCGGTTGTGCCCATGGTGATTCCTACAGACATTCAGTATCACAATTCTAGATCATTTGACTATGATGCACATGTTTTTAAGGAGATGGATGCAGGTTTGATGGCGATAAAGAGTGGTGCTTATGTTCTCCATCTCAGAAATAACTCACTGCTGATGCACTTAGTATTGTATTTTGGACAAGAGTTAGGTTTATGGCCCCAGGAGCTGAGGATTTCACAATCTGACAAGGAAGGTAGGCCATTGCTTGTTCAATTATGGACTACTATTTGGGACAATAGGTTTGCCAATTCAAATTTCTTGCATTTTGAAGAATTCTTTGTGAAACCCTTGTATAGATTTTTTAGCCATCCTTGTGATTATTCTTTATCTGAACAAGTAAAAAGGTTTCTTAGGCCTAGAGATTACAATGGACCAATTAACCACAATTGAGGGGATTGGTATTGCTTAGAGAATGCCACAATGATTAGGGTTTATGGCTTTGAGGATACACCTTTCATTCTGCCCAGAACTATCCCGGATAGAATTGTATACCTAGAAATTGTTAGGCAAATGGATTACTCCAGTGTTATGAACGTAAGTTCATATGGGAAATAGGATTTTATGCCCAGTACATTATGTTTTAGTGATTTCACTATATTAGCCAAGGAAGGTTATGATCTGATTCTGAACAAATTATTGCACTACAACATGAGAAGAGCACCAGTGAGAAAGAACTTTGATCTAGAAGGGTATATCCACTCTGCCAGACAAAAAAGTAAATCTCAGAGGGTACCATCATGTGCCCTTTAAATATGATGACATAATCAGAAACTTGGAGGCAGAGGAAGCTGAAATTGTGATTGAAAAACATAATCAAGAGTTGGTGGATGCTGAGTTCTTATCCTCCATTAAGGGGATTTCAGAAATAGACAGGCCACAAAGCTCATCTAGGAAAGTTTCAAGAATGAAGACTCAGGAGTATGCCTATGTTGCTAGAGAAACAGATGTTGAGGAAACCATGGATGTAGATACAAGACATGAAGACTATAGGTCTTTCATATCAGATGATGAATTTATAAAGACCTCGGAGTTTAAGACATTTTTATATAAGCAAAAAGGGAAAGAGATAAGGGGACAGGTTGATAATGTCACTCCAGGGAATGAGGATCAACTGTTCAAAAGGTTAAAGGATGAAGTAGAAAAAGAGATTATTGACATGACCCCTAAAAAGGGGAGGGAGCTGCTTGAAAAGGTAGGTGTTATGATTTTTCTAGGTTTGGATATGAATTCTGCATTAGTTTTTGATAGTTTCTTAAAAGATAACAATGCTACCCACAAGCTCAGTATAGAGAAGGTGATTGAGGTATACACAAGATCAAGATACAATCTTGATGATGAAACATTGATGATTTGGGCCTTGTATCCTCCTCACAAGAAATCAATTGTTATTGATACTGAAAAGGCATTGAGACATGTCATCACCCTAAAGGCTGGGGAGGTTGATCCTATAGCAACTGCTAATATTGGTATAAATATAGCCAAGTTGAATAAAGATCAAATCCAAGCATTGATAAGGGAAAGGGAGATGTACAAAACCAATAATGAGAGGATGTTGAGAGAGAATGAATGCTTGAAAGACCTGGTAGGTGGTGTAATAGAACCAACAAGGATGCTCACTCAAGGTGAGAGTTCATAGAAAAAAGACCGTTGGGAAGGGTCAACTGCATACTCTCAAGGGAGAATGGATGCATTTGCTGCAATAATAAAAAAAAGGTAGGTTGTTTTAACCACTTGGTTAAATAAACTCTGGGGAAAACACTCACAGTATGTAGATGCAATAAAGGAACACAGGAGAGTGGATAGCAGAATTCAGGAAAGAATTGAGGAATTGGAGTAGAAGGACACTCCTAGTAATGAAGAGATTGAAAATACCAATTGTATTATGGATAGGCACAAGGATTTCTTTGAGGAGTTACAAGGGGATATGCAAGGATTGACAGAGGTTGCCGAAGATAGATTGACCAAGTTATGTGATGATGAAGGGAAAATGAAGGAAGCGACTACATGGAAAAGTGAGTGTGAAACAATACTCCAAGGGATGTTGGAGACAACCACTGCAAAAGATGTGATATTGGATGCAACATGTTAGCAAAATGAGTGAATGATAATGATGGAGATTGTGATCTGCGATGCATTGGGAGATGCCGACACTCATGAGTGCTAGGATTATACAGAGCATATGTCTGTAGTCCATTTGTGGCTTAACATAAATTATTTAATAGTGGATTTGTTAAACCTTTTATGCTTTAAACCTTTTTGAAAAGGAACGTCCTTTTGCAAACTGATGTATAAGTATCCATTGTTGGATAAATGTAAAGGGGTAGAAGATAGAATTAGAATAGGATAGAATGTTGTAAGCATTAAATTTTCAGAAATGATGACATTCAAGGAGACTATGTTACATGTATGAATTTTGAAGGAGATAATGAAAGACTGTTGATTTAGTGGCTTCATTCTGGTATCAATTGTTTGTTGGATTCTTGCGATTATTTGATTGTCTCCAATCTGATGTTTCTTGGTTGTTTAAATTGAAGTATCAAGTATATATTCGATTTATCAGTACACATTTGTTGTTTCTGTGTGATTTGGTTTATTGGATTCTTTAAATAAGAATTAAAATTTCTTTCAATAAATTATAGTAATCTGGGAATGCCATTTGGATCAGTAAGAAGAATCAGATAATTAGATTTGATATTCTGCCTCAAGTAGGGTTTATCAATTACACTCTTGCATGTTTATACTAGTTGTAAACTCATAGTTATATGCCAAACAATTAGAGGACTTGCTAGATAGAAACCATTCATTAAAGGCTTTCATTTGACTCTATTTTACCCAATAAGGCACTGGTCTCCCTTATTTACATTACATTAGTTTTATTCATTTCATTTAACATCTCTTAATTGAACATATTAATTCATACCTTGATATTGCATATACAATTTATACCAAAGTAGGATCATATCTTTCCACTGTTAAATTGCCATTTGTGGATAGTTAGATCAAGTAGGAAACATAAATTGAACATATTAATTTAGTATAAGAGTCAACCAATCATAAGGAAAACATAAAATGAAGATGAATTTTCTCAAATCTTGTGGTTGTAGATGCCCTTTTGAAATCTATGCAAAATGTGGGAGGATAGACAAAGCTCATGAACTATTTGACACAATGCCTCAATAATTGTAATCTCATGGAATACACTCTAATTAGAAAAGTCTCATCACTGCCCTCATAACAATCTATCAATTTGTTTTAGTGTCTATTGTGTTATACCCAATTTGGGACATGGGGTATAACAAAATAGACACTAAAATAAATTGAGAGATTACAATTCTTTGAGACATTTTGTCAAATAGTTCACAAGCTTTTTCTATCCTTCCACATTCTGTATAAATTTTAAAAGGGCATCTACAACCACAACATTTGAAAAAATTCATCTTCATATTATGCTTTGATGGATGTCTATACCTTGTTCCAAATATCCCATATTAAGGAAACCAATAAGGATTTTGGTGAAGGTTGTGGAATTTTTATTTGCATCTACCAATTGCATTTGTTTGAAAGTTTCTAAAACATTTTCAACAAATCCATTATGTGTAATTCTAAAATCATTATAGTACACAATTTCACATTTATTTGGCTTTGCATCTACCAATTGTATTTTCTTGAATTTCCCTACAATATTTTCAATGTAGATCTCTTTTGTGGATATCTTATAGTCCTTGTAGTCCACATTACTTTGTTTTTTGAAGAAACTATTACCATATATTTCTTATTTATGTTCTAAATTGGATACATGTTTATAAGTTTGAGAGTACAATTAATAATATTAATTTTGGCAAGACATTAAAAGATTTTGTTGATTTTAAAAATATATATGCATCCCAATGTAAAAATGCCAACAATGGAAGCAATGATTGTAACACATAATTTTTGATGTAGTATCCAATTCAAAGGATCATGTTACAATTTAGGGCTATCATTGGGTATTTAATTAGGGTTAGGATTTAGTGTTCGGGTTAGTGTTAGGTTTAGAGTTAGGGTTAGGGTTAGGAAAAATAATGTTAGGATTAGGGTTAGATTAGGGTTTATGTTTTATGGTTAGGGTTAGATTTAGAGTTTTGGTTATGGTTGGGATTAGATATGAAATTAGGGTTAGGGTTTAGGATTACAATTAGGGATTATAGTATTAGGGTTATATCTAGAATTAAGTTTTAGGGTTATTGTAATTATGATTAAGGGTTGTTTTTATATTTGGCTTAGAGTTGGGGTTAGGATTAGGGCCAGGGATAGGGCTAGGGTTAAGTTTAGGGATAGGTTTAGGGTTATTAGAGTGAATGCAACTAATTAATAAAATAAAAAATATTTAGGGTTAGGTAATTAGGGTTAGGGTTGGGGTTAGAGTTTTGGTTGTGGTTAGGGTTATAAAGATAGGATAAAGGTGAGGGTTAGGGTCAAGGTTAAGGTTTCGAGAAAAAGGGTTAGGTTATGATTTGGATTACCCTAAACTCTAACCATAACCATAAACCTAATCCCAAACCTAACCCTAAAGAAAACACATAACCTAACCCTAATTGTAGTGTTTGAGGCTAGGCTCAAACACTATATAACCTAACCCTATATAACCTAACACATAACCTAGCACTAGAAAAAATTCTTCTCCCAAACAATCTCCTCTACTTCTATTCACGCCTACTAGAGTTAAAGGATCACATAGTGTGGACTTGTATAACTCGGGCCAATGATGTTCTTGAGGGAGAACTTAAAGAAAAATAAAATGATGTTGGCTTAGACTATATATATTTGTTTGTTTCAATCAACATGTTTTATTGTGAGGAATGTAAAATTTAACGGAGGGTGTTGGAATATTAAGATTAACATTAATAAATTCACCTTACTAACTTATTAAAGGTGCTACTTTTCGTAACTCTATAGCCCAACTATTCAATGGTCATTTTTCTACTGACTCCTTTCTCACTCTCTTGGAGGACAAACGTGACATTATTTGGGATATTCAATGCCTAGATATTTTCTAGAAAGCTTTAAGGTCAAATATATAGTGGCATAAAACTCAATGTTATAGGAAACCATTCTTAGCCAAGCCCAATTTGTTCAATTCCTATGGATAGAAGGGGGTTGATCATAAGGAAGTGTTGAGATTCCTAAGCATCTCTTTTACCTTTTAGGTTTCTCCTTCCTCTTTAAGGAAACATATCATTTCTAGAGCTGAGAAAAATTATCATATTAAATTATGAAGCCCCTTTCTTTGGCAAGGAGATTCCATGTGTGTTCAAAAATTCTTGTTGCACACATTTCCATTACTCATGTTGCTAAGAACCTTGCAAATCCTCATATTTGAAGATTGAAAAAATCCAAAGGTATATTTTATGGCCTCCCTTTAACCAAGGAAAATGGTTTCACAAAGTATCATAGGAGTTTTATTATTTCCCTCATGACTATAATAGGCTTGGCTTACTTTATATTCACTACTCTAAATGGCGCCATAACATGCTTTGCTTGCTTTATATTCACTAATCTAAATGGCACCATAATTTTTTTAAATTTAATTAACATACTCTAAAACCTAACTAAAGCAGGTTGTAGCTCGTCAAATTGGACAAGTGAAAGGTCAATACCAGCACTGAGGAAGACTTTGGAGGAGTGAAAACAAGGTCAATACTAGTGTCGACGAAGAGTTTGGAGCTAAAACTAGGTCAATACCAGTGCTGAGGACCAGGTTGAGGGCACTCAAGGAAAATCGACGACCAAGGGACAATGAGTACCGTAAGTTTGGCACCCCCATTCTCTTTAACCTACAATTTTCATGCCTAGTTTCCAAAGATCTTCTCGTACATTGGCCCCCCCATTCTCGTAAAATGGTATAAGATAAGACAGAAAAAATAAAATAGCTTAGTCTTTCACATTTTTATAGTGATTACTAGAGGCACATAGACCAATTCTTCATAATAGAAGAATTTGATCATACTTTTCCAATGATGGCATTATGAGAAAACCTTAGGTTAAATAAATAATTCCTAGCTAAGTTCTTGAAATCATGTCCAACCGTATAAGAGAAGACCGCTGCTATGTGTACTTGGATAACATGGAGAAAGGCTCTTTGGGCTCTTTCATCAATCTACGTATTGTTAAATTTTAACACCTAAAAGTGAGAATGAAGAATCTTTCCTAGAATGGTGGCCAATTATGCTTCTCAACACCTAGATTACAAAATCCTTGTCAATATCATTGCCATCACAATTAAACCTATTGCTTGAGATATAGTCATAGAGGTAAACAAATTGGCTTTCTTGATAGTAGATACATTCTAGACTATTCAATCCTTGCATCAGAGATTGTTGAATGGGCCCAACAAACTACTCATGATGCCCTTACTATTAAGTTAAAAGTTTGACAAGGCATATGATTGCATCAAATGTCCTTTCATTTATAAAAGGCTCAAATGGATTTATTTTCAACCCTAAATTATTATCACACATTCAAAATTACAAAATACCAGTTAATGAAGAACCTTCATTTGAAGGTGATGTCGTCATGACCTTTGAATGAAGAACCTTCATTCAAAAATGATGCCATGTCAAGACTTTCAAATGAAGGTATTTTTTATTTTAAATATTTCATGTCCAAAATGCTTTATAAAAGGAACCTTGGCATGAAGGACCTTCAAATGAAGACCTTAATTCAAAACAATGAGACATAAGTCATTTTAATACCCACTCCAAAAAGGTAACGACCGAATATATCTCACCCAAGGTCTTACATGGAACATTAGGATTTATATGAAAGCCAAGGTAAAACCCAACCTTAGGTTCCTGCCAAACAATGTAACAAGCCAAGACAAGGGAAAAACATAAATGGAATTTAAAGAACAAGATTTGAAACTCCATCAAATCCACCATGATGCACACCAATCCACTGAGTTACAGTTCCAAGATAGTGGGTGGATTGGTGGATGTCATTTCTATTTAGCCCTCAAACCCTTACATAGGCACAACAGGGCAGTCCTTGTATTTGATTGTTTAATTCCACAAAACAGTGATTGAGAACTTCAAAACAAATGAAAATGAAAGGGAACACATGTATTTATCTACACCAATGATCTCAGAGCATTTCAAGCTTGTATGGATCCATACAACACAAAAGAACTTTAGAAAAATTGTAAAAACACAGAAAATTGCTTCAAGAACGTGGTATCTGATATGAAATTTTGGTATCAACTCCTCCAAAAATTGCAATGGTATGGGAATACAATATGATAGAAGTGGGATAAAAAATTCATCGTTTGAAGCATCAAACCAATATGCAAAGATGAAAGAAAGTGCTGATAGGGTAGGGTTGGATGGAACAATCACTATTCCATGCTCTGGATCTTACTTGGAAGACCTCTATGGTGTCACACTCCACCACCTTAACCTATAGGACCTATTGATTGTTTAGGTACCCCTGGTTCACCTTGCCAACCCATCTATCATGACAATTCAACCTACCAAGTCAATCTTGGTGCAATGTCTCCAACTCTTCCTTAGCCCTTAATCTACCCTAAAGGCTATCATACTCCAGAACTAGAACTTAGCTTTGCAGGGGTGTGGAGATGTTCCTAATATGTTCTTTCCATCCCATTATGGCTCTGAAGGATCCTCCTTACTCCATCTTTTCATCGCTTCCACCAAACCCTCATCTAGGGTTTTAGTCCACTAGTCCTAGGCATTCCAATTAGGCCTTCTTCTCCGAGAGAACACACTAATAATCCAAGGTCTTCCAAAGAGCATTGAATTCTTCTTTGGGGTTCCTAGTTCTCATGCCTACCACTTGAATATTGTAGTTTTATTATCCTTCCATTGCCCATACACAGACTGTACCTTCATTTTGGCAAATTAGGCCTCTTCTTTAGGTTTTCCTAACCACATAGCAAACTGTCAATTTGTTCTCCCTCCAAATGGATTGGTGGAGCCTCCTCCTTCATGCGAAGTCTTTTCAAGGCAACTACCTACCCTCTCCACACCATGACTTGACAGGGAATGATCACCCCTGCAAATCAAGTGCCATCCACTCCATGTCTTTCCTAGCCAGACACCGTCAGGCTCACCTAGGAGAAGAGTTTCAAAGTGTTTCTTGAGCTATTCATGACTTCTACTCCTACCTTATATACAACCATGGATTCTAGACACAATTACCAAGAGGCCATACGTTATGTACAGGGGAAATGTGATCTAAAACTCCATTTTCAACTCACAAATTGCCAGATCAGCAACTAAGAAAGAAACAACTAACTACAAATAGAAACTCAATCGAATTAAGAATCAGAAATAATTCCACAAAAAGATTAGTTAACACTCACATGACACTCTACAGCCCCTATAGAATCCTATTCAATCCATTTAAGCTCTCTTTTGAATCAAAACCAGAAATTCACATTAAGAATCCACTATTTTTACTTGGAATTCAAAATTTCAAAACAATGTAAAAGCTTCTAACCTCTCTTCCATGCCTAGGTCTCCCTTATATAGGGTCACTAAAGTAGTTAAGCTCGAACCTAACTACTCCATGGCCGCTTGTGGCTTCCAATAAGCCTTATTTGCAAAATTTTAGAGATTCTAACACCTAGAAAAGGTCTACAAAGGTCTTAAACCATCCTTGTAGTCAAACCTCAACCTAGAAAATGGTCAACATGACCTTTACCAACACAATACATGATCTCAAATGCCTCTAAGGCACAAACTCAAAGAAATAGGAAGAGATTGCTACATTTGGCCTAAAAAAATTGCCAAATCATGACCTTCTAGTCAACTTTCCTAGGTGAACTATGGGGTGCTCCTGCACCAAGTGCCAACCCCTTAAACTGAAAAAGTTTCTTTTAACTTTAAGTTTGTTGGGTAGCCAATTCTTTTAAGTTATCAAATCCTACCATCATACATAATCAAAATGTTGTTGTTTCAAATGACTATAAGCACTAACTTTCACTATTTGAAGATGTTGAAACCTTGTCATAGAGAATTAGAACATTGATGTGACTAGTCATCCTACCTTAAAACATACCAAAAGTCTCCTAGAAATTAGACATAGGAAGATTTAAGATGACTTAAACAATTTTTATTGCCAAAGCATAAACTTATGATGACTTTACCAGGCCTAGTACACACTCCCTCCCTATTAACCACTTAGACATATGGAAATTAAATGTAAATTTGATGCTATTTTTAGTCATGTAGGTGTCCAATAAACCACTTGGTGGTGTTTCCCTTCAAGTTTATTTACTTGAATGAAGATAAAAAGTCCTTTGATTACAATTAGAGAATACATTTGATGCCTTGGTTGTGTAACTAGTAGACCATAGTCACATTTAACACTTGTTACAAAGTTTGGGAGTTAAAACGTTAAGTAGATTTGATTTGTGATGGACACATTTGGACGGTAGTAACAATAACTTGTAATCTATCAAGACTTGATTACCTTATAACCTGTCAATTTCTAGCGATGAAATGATAGTTTAATCATAATGTCACCTTCGGATCACATCACCATGAAAGAACTTCATCCAACATCCTTATGAGTGTAGGTACCAAAAAATAGGTATTTGTCAGATTTTTCTTCCTCAAGCAAAGGAAATTCAGGAAGAGAAGAGGAAAGCGAGACATGTAGTAGGTCTAAAAGAGGGAGATCAACTAGAGGTCAAAAGATTAGAAGAAAATTCCGTACACGCATGGAATTTTTTCTTGCTGAAGGGGGGTCATGTTCTTATGATGATGAGAGCATAGTTGACATCGAGGTACCCTTGAGGTACAAACATATACGGAAACAATGGGTACCCAAGGAACTTCCTCCAATAAACACTGATCTTTGTGTCAACGAGAGGATATATCGCATAGCACCATTGTCATTACATGGTTTGGGCCTATTTTGCATGGACGACATAAAAGTCTGTTATGACAAAGTTATTGAGTTGATGGAGTATGTTGGACCCTATTACAATTACAAAGATTGGATGTAGTTGGTTCGATATACACGAAGTATGCGTAGGTATGCACTATCAGCAAATTATATACAACTAAAAGATAAGGATCAAAATAAAGGAGTGGCTAGGTACATTGATGGGAGGCCAAAAGCATCAGGGAATATTGCAAGGTTTATAAATAGTACATGACATGGGTCAACAAATAAGCAACCCAATTGTATATTCGAGGCGTGAGAGGGAAACCATGTATTCGTATGTGCGATAAATCAATAACTGCAGGGGAAGAGTTGCTAATTGATTACAATTTGAATCGTTTAGATACAAACACAATTACTATGGGGGTGGTATGTACTATATATATACCATTTTACCCAACCTCCAATTAATGACTCCAATATACCATTTTATTATTATGTTTTTTTTCGTAAGTCTATTGGTTTCATTTTGGTAATATTTTTTATATTTAATTTTTGTCACAGTGGGACATTGATCATATGAGGAAGGCTTTGGCCCAAAGCGCAGATCGTGATTCATCTTTAGGCGCTTCTATCCGACAGGTTTACCTCATTGTAATTGTACAAATTAGATATGAGCAAAATGTTTTATTATTATGTTTTTCTCATGAGTTTATTGGGTTAATTTTGATAATGTTTTTTAATATTCTTGTTGCAGTTGGCTGATCAAGGAAAGGCACCAGTAGTACATGAGAGCATCCATATTGAGGTGCAGTCACTATTATGCGATGATGACATCACATTTTCCACAAACCCTATGGATATGATAAGGAAGGCCCAAAAGAAATGCAATCAAGAAATCCTTCAGTTGGTATTCATAGTGCCTCAAACAGATGAGATAAGAGAAAGGGTTAAAATATTGTCTGAGAGAGCACAGAACTTGGAAGTAAGCTGTCATGAGATCTTTAATTATAACATAAGTTCATTCATGGTTTTATATTTTGTACTCTTTTATTTCATGAACTAAAATATGTGTTGTTTTTACAGGATTATTTGTGTCCTAATGATCATGTTGCTGGCCATGATCAAGGTACCACAAGTGTTTCCCAAGAAGTAGGGGACGGTACAAGTGTCAATCCTGATCTTCTTGCTCATACAACACATCATCCGACCCCATCATCTATGCCTATATTGTCATCTAAAATCTCGACAACACATACCATGCAGGCATTCGATAGTCCACCCTCTGGCAGCGAACACATGCCACTACATGTGTCAGTACTTGTGGATGCAGAGGCCACTACTACTGGTGATGTTTTAGTAGCATTTCCTGGATCTTCCCGTATTACTAGTACGTTAACATTGCCAGTCACATTTGTGGTGACCGAGGATTTCCTTCCCATAAAGATAGAGAAGGTCCCAGGTACTTTAAAATGTTTTAATTATTATTATTATTATTTTTAAGTAAGTGCTAATAGTGGGGATAGCGCCCTATTATATTGATTTACAAAATGGAAATATTTTCCTACATTATAATTTCCTATTTATAGCCACTATATATCTGACTGTATGCTTATCATGCTTTATGCTACTACATAGCTATATACTACTCCTAGTGCGTGCCCTAGCTTTACTGCATGTTTCAGTCTCCTTTTGTTGAACCAATCCTCATTTTGAACAAACCTTGCAAAGGAATTCATATCATTGTTGATTATGCCCGCCCGATATACATCCCATGCATTTCCTAGGAAGCAGCTCATTGCCTTGGTCTAGTGCTGCGAGCTGCTAGTGCATTCCTCCCCATCTTCAACCTCCACTTCTTTCTCATCTCCCCCTGCCCCGTTTTCTCCAAAGATGTATTTCAAGGAGCTCACCATACGTTCTACGGGTAGTTCCAAGATAGCATTTTCCATCGCTTCAATGTTGATCGACGTAACAAAACCCCCAAGCTTCTCTACTAGTACTTCTCTAGCACCTAGAACATCTATTAATAGGCTTAGGACTACCTCATAGATTCTACCATCGCACCAGTGGTTCCCCTACTATAGGATCTCCTAGGTTATTTGCTCTATTGCTTCAATCACATGCAAGGAACCGACTGAGAAAATCCTTTTGTACTGGGCTCTCAAAGTCTTGTTCGAGCAGATACAATGCACACCAAACTTATACACCATTTTCCTTCTGAAGTTTGAGTCTGGAGCAGTGCCTTAACACCTTTTATTCCTCAGCTTCCAATAAATGCTTGCTCTTGTCCCGTCAGTCTAGCACAACTTCCTAATGCTTTGGCTAAATGTTGCTCATGTCTTATCTGTTATCCCATCTGATTGTCCCAGCTAACTGCTTTTTAGAGATTTTAGAGATCTTTCATCCACCCAAACTATCGGTGATTAGAAGTGTTGGCAGTTCTGACCACTGCTCCATGCAGTTGTCAACTTTTATTACCTTTCCTTGATTTACTCCACAGTTTACCAGGAGGCTCGCAGCCTTGTTAGCTTCCCTATAGACATGTGATAGGGTATATTCATTTAACTTCCGAAGAAGGGATTTGATTGCTCCTATCCAATTGTCTAGTTTCCAGTTTGGTGTTTTCCCCGATGTGATTGCCTGAATGCAGATTTGAGAATCACCTTCTATTTCTACCAAATCAATTCCTTTCTTTATACAGACTTCCAATCCCAATGCGAGTGCCTCCATTTCTGCTATATTATTCGTGCACGTATCTAAGTTTTTGGAAGCAGCCCAAACACCTTGCCCTTCTGAGTTTCTAATTATACATCTTGCTCTTGCAGGAAATGATGTTTTTTATAAACATCTAAGTGATATTTCATTGGAGCTCTTTGGGCCCACCATACGTACATGGTGGAATGCCCAAAATCAAGATTTAAAAGATGAGCTCATTAACCATTTAGTTGTGTTGTTCAGTGATAAAACATTCAACCGAACCAAGGTCCTTAAGAAAGTTGGTACCTATCTAAAGTATGTGAGGGACCAATATAGGTCACATTTAGAGAAGAACAGAAAGTACGAGCATCCCCCCATGATTCCAAAAAGGGAGTGGAAGGACTTGGTGTCAGATGGAAAGGAGAAGGCTGAAAAGAAGAAAGGAAAGATACCACCGGGCCAAGGAAGGTATGTGATACTATCAACAATTTAATTATATACTGATTAATCTTTCTTTTTACATAATCTAACATATTTCAAATTTTTCATAGGCTGCTCGACACATCGAAGGCAACAAAGGCAAGACTAGAAAAACAGGCAACACAAACTTGGCTCTGGTGGTTATATGAAAGTAGCCGCATGATTTGTAAGTATCAATAAATGAAATATTGCATCCAAATAATAAATTGCAAATAATTTTGGTTTTATCACACCATAGAAGCAAAATTCATGATCGCATGCAAAAATGTAAGGCTTTGATTTCAACATAGTGCCCATAGAAGAGGACCTGAAGATTGCCTTCGACCAAGGCTATGGAGCCCTGTCTGAATAGCTAAGAGTCTCAACTGGGCAAACACAATCTTCCACTGCATCCAACATGCAGGTAAATAAACTCAATAAATTTTATTTCAAATTGAATACTTGTGCAATATGTTCATTAATATTAATTTCCACCATAATAATGTGCCTATTTGTTTTACACAGATAAGCAATGATAATCCTGCACATGACATTGGAATGCAGCCTGGTGAGGGTGGAGCACAACCTACTGATGAAGTCCATGGTGTGCATCCTGGTACTGGATGTATTCATGTGCTATACAAAATGCAGTATGGATTAATACAATTAAACATCTTTAATTGCATTTGGTGTATTAATCAATGTAACCTTTCGTGTTTCAACTTTAGAGCATGTAGAGCGTGATCAACATGTTGAGCATGATCAGGCTAGACAAGATCAGGAACATGATGTGGCTCCATCAGGTAAAGAGGACCACTCTAATGTTCTTTTAAACATATTTAATTGCAATTGGTGTATTAATTAATGTAATCTTTCATGTTTCAACTCCAGATCAGGATTTAGAGGGTGTTCAACATGTTGAGCATGAGGCTATAAGACAATATCAGGAACATGATGTGGCCCAATCAGGTAAAGAGCACCACTCTAATGTTCTTTTAATTAATGAAATACGTGTAACAATAATAATAAAACATATCAATTTAACATTTATTTGCTATTGCAGCAGACCCCCCCTTGCAGCCGCGTCCACACGGTTGTGAGTACACGAATAGGCATACATTAAGATCACGAGCAGAGCTCAGAACAACTCAAGGGGGGATAGATGATTTTGAAAACGATACTCCACTTCAGCTTTTTTTAGGTGCAAAAAAGAAATAAAAAAAAAGTGATTGTAATCATATTATGATAGCCATATTTTTGATAATATGTAAAAACTAAAAAAATGAAATATGTTAATGAATGAATCTGAATATGTTAATGAATAAATGTTATATGTTAATGGATGAATGTTATATGTTATTAATGGATGAATTAATGATTAATGTTATATGATCGGGTATGGGGAATTGAGAGTGATGTGAGGGGGGGGGGGGGAAGGGCCAAGTGAGCTTCCACCTTCACGTGGTTGGCCCTGTTAATTAGAGAATATTAAACTATTCTCAAAACAAAGAGAAGCTCAATAAGGTAAGTAATGCACTTTTCAAAGCTCTATTGATGGAGATGGCTTGTATGAAAGCCAAGAAAATAGTTATCATTATTGCTGCTACAAACAGGCCTGATATCATCAATCTTGCACAGTTAAGGCCTGGCTGACTTGACTACTTTTATATATCGCCCAGAGTCACCCCGATAAGTATTTCGATCCATTTGTATCAACATCGACAAGAGATCATGTATCACTAGGATATTCTATAGTTTCCCCAACGTGGTGAGTCTCCCCGATGATTATTCTTTTGATCTCAACTATGTCGCCAAGATTCCTTCCGATGTAATCTTATCGGCATCACATAGCTAGTCGGGTAGACCTTCAGAACTTACTTCGATGGTATATGTCTTGCTGATATGCTTCCCTCGTGCTTCGTCGATGAGACAAGATGTGCATCTCATCGATGAAACATCATCGCTAAAACCAAAATCTATTTCTCTCGATATATCTTCTTAGGCAATTTTGATTGCTGTAATAGTCTTGATCTTTCACCGATATGCCTACATTTCAACGAATAGTTTTTTTTTTTTTTAAAGTGCAATGTTTCGTTGAATTTACGATGAACCACAAAAAGCGTCTGACGAATTTGCAATGTATCCGATAAATTTTTGCTGTAATGACTTGCTTATTTCATCGTGCGTTCAACAAACTTCTGCCACTATTTCAATCTAAAATATGTCGCTAAGATTCCTGCCGATGTAATCTTATCGGCGTCACATAGCTGGTCGGGTAGACATTCAAAACTTACTCCGATGGTATATGTCTTGCCGATATGCTTCCCTCATGCTTCGTCGATGAGACAAGATGTTTATCTCGCCGATGAAACATCATCGCTGAGACAAAAATCTAGTCCTCTCGATATATCTTCTCAGGCAATTTTGATCGCTGTAATAGTCTTCATCTCTCAACGATATGCCTACATTTCAAAGAATAGTTTTTTTTTTTTTTAAAGTGCAATGTTTCGTCGAATTTACAACAAACCACAAAAAACATCCAACGAATTTGGAATGTATCCAATGAATTTTCACCGTAATGACTTGCCTATTTTGTCGCGCATTCGACAAACTTCTTTCGCTATTTCAATCTAAAATATGTCACCAAGATTCCTACTGATGTAATCTTATCGACGTCACATAGCTGGTTGGGTAGACATTCAGAACTTACTCTGATGGTATATGTCTTGCTGATATGCTTCCCTTGTGCTTCGTTGATGAGACAGGATGTGCATCTCGCTGATGAAACGTCATCGCTGAGACAAAACTCCAGTCCTCTCAATATATCTTCTCAGGCAATTTTGATCGATGTAATAGTCTTCATCTCTCAACGATATGCCTACATTTCAAAGAATAGTTTTTTTTTTAAAAAGTACAATGTTTCGTCGAATTTACGATGAACCACAAAAAATGTCCAACGAATTTGCAATGTATCCAATGAATTTTCACCGTAATGACTTTCCTATTTTTTCGTGCGTTCAATGAACTTCTGTCGCTATTTCAATCTAAAATATGTCACCAAGAATCCTGCTGATGTATTCTTAACAGCGTCACATAGCTAGTCGAGTAGACATTCAAAACTTACTCCAATGATATATGTCTTGCCGATATGCTTCCCTCGTGCTTCGTCGATGAGACAATATGTGTATCTCACCGATGAAACTCCATCATTGAGACAAAAGTCTAGTCCTCCCGATATATCTTCTCAGGCAATTTTGATCGCTATAACAGTCTTCATCTTTCAACGATATTGGCAATACGTCAAACTTTTGTCGTAATGGTGATAGACTTATGTTGTTAATTTGATGGTTTCGCAAAGGTATGCCTCCCATGATCTGGGTACTATTCGTCGCACGATTGACGAAGTGGGCGTCGTGGTTCTGACAAGCTTGCGTCGTGAGGTCAACGTTTTACAGCCCGTCAAGATATAGACGAAAATTGAGCGACAGCACTGATTTTTGTGATTCGTTGGTCAGCCGACAATGTATCGTCAAGATTCCGATGAATGACCGTCAGAAATTGGGGTCAAATCCTGTAGTGACATAGTGAAAAAATCTATACAAGTGTTGCAAGGTAAAACATAAGTTTTAAAAAAATCAACACAAGAACAACAAAATTCAATAGAGGAAGTAAAATAATTATTTTTTGTGTTGGTGGAATTTGGACAAAGGTTTTAGGAAACAAAAATATACATTAGCTAATTAAAATTTAAAGATGACAAGGATAAATGGCTTATACTAGTTTTACACATGAACACATACCAAAAATATTATCATCTTCCTAAAAATTAGTCAAGTGAAAGTGTTAACATAGTGTCTTGACCCAAATAATAAAATACCTCAAGATAGTATAGGGTAGCAATCTTTCAAGAGTATCTAACTCTACTTACGAAGGTACATGTTGAGTAACTTGAAGCTTAATATTGAATCTTTCACCTCACTAAGGAATGGTTGAAAGGTCTTACTCTAGGTTAAACGCCCATAACTATGGAGTTCTATAAATAATACAAGGGTACAACAACCATAATTATGAGCAATAAACCATATGAAATAAGGTCAAAAGCCATGACTAGAAATCTTTGACCAACCCTGCACTTCTCATCATGGAATCACACAAATATCAAGGATTCACTAAACATGATGTGAGTAGATTAGGCTATAACTTTAATCATTCCCCATTCTATACCATACTAATTTACATGGTTGAGGTCATATCATAGGTTGATGATATGCCTAAGTAGGACTTCCAAAGGGAAAGACTATCTACTATTAGTGCCTTTGTAAATGGTTACTTTCCCTTCCAGAATTTAACCTAATCAAAACTTCCTTGCCTAAGTTAGTGGGAAAAATATTCTTTGACCAATAAAACTACAAAAACATATAATTATCTTCTCTTATTTTCCTTTGACGGGTGAAAACAAGTTGCACCACATTGTTAGTCAAAAGCACAGTTCTAAGAATTTGAGGCATAATGATATAAAACCTAGAAAATGTGCACTATGAATTATAAGTACTACTATGCAAGATATAAGCACAACTTTCAAAAAAGAGATGCCAAAATATTGAACAAAAACATAAAAAATGGAAATAAAAATGCTCAAACATAGAAAATGTCGTCATAGTTGACAAAAATCTAGTTTCATGGAAAAAAGGCTTTAAGTATTATGCAAGTACAATTTCAAGAAATAGAGGTGTTTTTCTATGAAAGACAAAGACTTTTTTTTGGAAAACATGGGCTACAAAAACTAAATAAAACATGAAAAAACTTGAAAAAAATATTTGAAAACAATCATAGAGGATCACCAAGAACTTGCAAACATATTAGAACAAAAATCCTAAAAAAGTTACTAAAATTTGTAAGATGTAAAATATCCTAAACATATTATAATATCGATAAGATTATATATTAGACAAGTTGCTAAATTAGAATGTTAGAAAATAAAAACATGCATAGTAAGGCACAAGAGGCTATAAAAAAATATAGAAGCCCCTAGCAAGACAAAAATAACTGCATGTAAAGCACAACTATATAAGAGAGAGACAATATTTTTTAAAGAAGAAGCAATAAAAGTTGAAACACTAGTTTTGTGATAATAAACATAAGCACTGAAACACAAGACATAAGAATGCATCTAAAAAATGCAAGGACCAAATAATAGTCAAAGGCGCTTAAACAAAACCTACAACAAAAAAAATTAACAAAAACTCACAAAAAAAGAGAATAAGGATGGGATCCCATCATGCATATTGAAATAAAGAAAAGATAAATTAACACGATAAATAACATAAATATGCAAAGAAGTAATGAGACCTTTTACGATGTTCACTCATTTCACCGCCAATTGAATTGGAAGAAGAGTTGCACCTAAGACCCTCTTAATTTGCTCTTTTGATGTAATGATGGAAGAACGTAATTTCTTATAAAGCAACAACATAATGTTATGATTTGTATGATGATAGATAAAATGGATAAAATAAAGGTAGGATAATGGAAGAAGGTAGAAAATGTAGTAGAATAATCCTATGATGATTAGAGATTCACCAATGGGATAAAAGGATTATAGTTTATTAAATTTTCATGAGGGAAATCAAGGGCCTAGATGGATGGCTATGACTGATTGAGGATTAGGGTTTGGATTAATATTGTAGTCATGTGACAAGTGTCACATGAGGGATAATGGCTAGGTTTAGGATTTAATTAGGGATACTAAGACATATCCTTATGTGATTTTTTAGATTTAGGGATGTAGTATGAAATGGATGGATGGATGAGGATTGAAAGATAAAGTGGAATTAATAGTTAGTAGAAAATTGTGACAGGGATTAACTAACATAAATCTACTAATTAATTACATGTGATTTAGGTGGATGATATTAGGATAAGGGTACACTTAAAGGTGAGGGATAAGGATAATATATAAAATAATTAAATAAATAATGAATATTTATTAAATTAATTAGCTATGATGATGGGTAAATTAATTAAACAAATAATAAATATTTATTTAATTAATTATCTATGATAATGGGTAAATTAATTAAACAAATAATAAATATTTATTTAGCTAATGACTAGCATAACGTAAAATCAACTGTAGTCAAGTATGGTCAAATTTTAGGTGTCTACATGAGTCATGTTGAAAATATTGTGTATGAAGGAGTCCTAATCACCTATAAGTCATAGCCTTAGCAATATATTACCCTAGTAACAATTATTTTCAAATATTTATAGGGTGAGAGTTGTAATATCAAAAGGCTCATAAGATTAAGAAAATTTTAAGGGGATTCCTTATTGGTCATACAAACTTCTCTTTCATCCATTTTTGTATAGAATATACCTTTTTATATCTTCTTGTAAAAATTTGATATGGTTACTATTGGTGTACACTTAGCTTTACACCTAGCTTACTCAAGCCTCGTTAGGTGTCATGTTAGTTGAGTTCACACCTCACTTATATCCAGTTCATGTGGATCTTGATCTTGATTTCCATACCTTGCAGATCTTGATCTCTTGTTATTTCCTATTTATATAGCTCTTTTCATTCAATCTGTCATTGGGTTTTACTTCATTTTATGATCAGTTTCAGCTTATTGATCCTGGTAAATCTAATATGGTATCAAAGCCACTATGAGCTTTTTTTGACTCGATTTGAAGCCATTTTTGGTCTTATTTTTGTAATGCATTTGTCTTGTCAAGGAAGAAGGCTACTTCACAGAAGAGAAGTTTCTAATGGTAATGTGACATTGAACATGGTTTGGAGGTTCTGCAATATGGTTTGAGGGCTCATTGAATTGTTGTCATTTTTTTCTTGATGCTCGACAATCCAGAGCGAATTCTTGTGGTCATTTTTGGAGGATAGTTTTTTCCCATTGGGTTTTCTATCTTTCTCTATTTTTGAGAGTTTTGCATTGTGCATGGATACCTAAAATGGCCTTGCAACCAAGACCCATATTTTTAATTCTCATCTAAGATATTCTTAAGGGGGGGTGTTGGTGTACACTTAGCTTCACACCTAGCTTACTTAAGCCTAGTTAGGTGTCCTAGTTAGGTGTCATGTTATTTGAGTTCACACCTCACTTCTATCCACTTCATGCGGATCTTGATATTGATTTCCACATCTTGTGGATCTTGATCTCTTGTTATTTCCTATTTTGATAGCTCTTTTCATTCAATCTATCATTAGGTTTTACTTCATTTTGTGATCGATTTCAGCTTATTGATCTTGGTAAATCTAATAGTTACTTTTTATTTTCATGAAAGTATGGTAATTAAAATATTCTTGTATTTTTTTATTTCTATTTAATTGTGCTATTAAAGAAGGCCTCGTGAATCACTCTCCTTGGTTACTTTAGAGCTTGGTGTATAAGATGATTTCCTCTATCCAATATATTTGTCTTTAGTTATTCTCTCTATGTTGATGAATGATTTATTTCAACCTAAAATTACTTGTCCCCATTTTATTAAACTTGAGTAATAGGTCTAAGGAAAGTAGAGGTATTATTTTATAAATTAACACAATCAACATGATATAATATATAATATGATATCAAATAATTACATTTAATGAAAAATTTATAGAACTAAAATGATCCAAATATCAAAGATATATGAGCAAAAAAAAATAATGTTGAATTGAATGTTATAATTATAATCAACATATAAAGTGAATACAATGAAACTAAAATGGTATTAGAGTTTTAGATATAAATTCAAAATATTTATATACATATAAAATACATTTTAAAAAATTTCAATGGTAAATACAAAGTATTTCTAGTAAATATGATATCAATACAAAATAAAAAATCAACCAATAGAATTAAGATAGATAAACCTATAGATTTTATTAAATTAAAGTCAAAACTAAATTTTAGTGATGAATACAAATAAAATGAAGTTAAATCCATATTAATTACCAACTTTCAAACAAAAATATATTAATTATACATTAATTATTACATCGAGATGTGTAACCTCCAGTGGCAGCATGGAGTGAAATGTGAGCATCTTAACAAAAATAACTCATGACATATTAAAAATATCAAATGTCGACATGTATATGAAAATATGAAAAAATAAATACCCGACAAATATAAATTAAATAAAAATGAATCGATGCCACCCAAAAATATTTATATAAATAGAGAGAAAAAGAAGAAAGAAAAAATAATTACACATTTACCAAAAAATAAAATGAATTCAACGAAAGCATGACAATTAATAAATTTTACGAATTGTGAGAAGTTGCAGGGGAAAAAGATTAATAAATTTGATGAATTGAGAAAAGGTGCACCAATACAAGTAAGTATGTGTATTTAATTTTTACATTCTATGATTTTTAGATTTCTTACTTCAATTTTTACTTTTTATCATTTAGAAGTTTTCAAAATAAATAAAATAAATTTTACTTTCTATGATTTGTATATTTTTCAAAAAAAAATTAAAGGTAAAAAAGTAAATTCTAATCTGTAAGTATAAATAAAAATTTAATTCTATTTTATTATCAAATTATTATTTGTTACAAAAGAGTTTTCATATATTGCATATATTTTATTTTCAATTATTTTTTAAAGACATGTTTTTTTATTAAGAAGATTAAATTATTAATTTTTGATACAGGAAAAAATGGGTTTTACAGGGACCCAAAACCACAGAGTTTACAAGCAAGATAAGAATAAACCATCAGAGAACCCAAAGAAACGAAGGTTGTGAAATAGAAAAAGAAAAAAAGGACAGCAACCACCAACCAAGAGCCAACAAATAGCCAACAAAAAGGCAACAACAGGCACAACTAAAGCTAAACAAGAGAGTTTAAAGTATCAGCAAACTCAGCTTCAAGGTTGTACATTTCCTGGGTCACCTTCTTCAGGTCCTAAATCTCCAGAGGTGAAGAATCCACTTTTCTTTTCAGGTTGGCTCTTGTCCTCTTTGAGGGGCCATAATCGTCCTACTTGCTTTTATTCATGTCAGCTTCCAGATCCACTATCAACGACCCCTGGTGGGTATTTTCCATTTTTTCCACCATAGCGCACATGATAGTAGCATTTTGTTTCACAACTCTATGGTTATGCTCCACGATGGTTTTCATAGTATCCCTGATCTTGCTGATTTCCTTTTCCAAGTGCTTAACCTTGTTCTCGTTTTCCTTCTTCATCTTGTCTGTGAGGTCAACCATTTTTTCAAAGCATTCAGCCAACACCATCTTCTCTTCCACAGTCCACAAAACCTTAGAAGAATTTTGGGAAGCCACTTTAGCTTCCATCACATCCAACTTGCTAGTGATTGCCCTGTTTTGTAAATTGAGATCCTTTATCTCATGAAAGGCCCACTTTATGATTCTGAAATAGTCAAAAGCACCATTTCTGGAAATAGCCAATATATCATCAGGAAATTCCTGGTCCAGATTGAAGTAGTGGTCATCTAGATTGACGTCACAAGGGAATTTGGGTTTGTTTTCTCTGTCAGTGGTAGGATAAGAGGTATAATAGTCCTCAGAGGCTTTGGGAGCAATAGAGTTATCATTCAGAGAATCCCCAGAATAAGAAACCAACTTATTCAAGGGGGGCTCCTTCATCTTTACATTCTCCACCTAAGAAGTACCAATGGGGGTATTCACAGGGCAATATTTTTTGTTCAAGGGCATTCCCTAAAGGGTTTTCTTCTTTTTCTTATTGGGAGGTGAAGTGTCTTCCTCCACCCACTTAGTGTCTGAGTCATCTTTTCCCTCAGACATACTAGACTCAGTGTCATATCCTTCTGAGGTCAAGGCTGATAAAGGGTTAGACAAGGCCAACTTATTTTTAAAATGCTCATGGATAAGCCGAATTTGGCCAAAATGTAGGACCATATTCTTCTTAGGGTTTTTTCTATGTTCCTCAATGCTATTATTCAAGGAAATAATCAAGTAATAGGGAAAGGAGACCCTTACCTTATGTCAAAAATGATTGAGGAGGGTGAAATGGTAATCATAGACTCTGGTAAATCTGTCGTCCAACGTAATGTACTTAGTAAGAATTTTGAGCACCTCCCTCCAAATCTTCTTGATCATCCTAGCATCAAAATAATTGCTAGAAATTTTGACCAGCTCCTTTTTGTCCTCATTAGATTTGGGAAAAATTATAATAGCTTCATCTGAAAACTTTCTATCATGATAGAAATTCACCCCCTTAGTCGAGAGACCCGTGATTTCCCTAATAAGAGTCTCGTCCACCTTAGCCTTCCTCCTTGAGAGAATAATTTCACCATTCCTCTAGTGTTTAGCAAAATACTCAGTTATCTTAGGGTGAGGACCATGGAGTTTATCAATAAAAGGCTACAGCCCACCCCGCTCAATTTGCCTCGAGACGTTTGAGTTTTTCTTATGCTTCACACAACCAATTGGCTCCACCCTTTTTATTCTTCCTCCCATGGATGCAATACTCTTGCTTTGATAGCTCACACAATGAAAGAATAGACCAAAGAGCCTGCAACAGAACCAAAGCACCCATAAAACGTGCTAGCCCTTACCATTTGTCAATATAATTACGATGTCACCATAGTATTGAATGATGTTGCAGTACCTGGATTCATTCTTTTTAATCATCATTAAATGTGGCAATTTTCCCATGAGTGATATCATAGTCTATTAAGGCTCTGAGATCAACACCCAACTCATTACAATTCTGACATGTCACATGCCCATTTTGTTTAATCCCCTCATTAGCAAAATAGTCGGCCATGCTATTTGCTTCCCTATAGACATGCGATATTCTAGCTTTGTCAAATTTGGATAGAATAGCCATAGCTTCATTTATATAACATTTAATGGTCCATGAAGGGGAGGACTTGCCTAGAAGACATTCAATGATGTTTCTAGAGTCACCTTGAATCCATATATTTTTGAAATTCATTGTATTAGCCATGTCAATAATCTAGAAAGCTCCAATTTATTTGGCTAAGTGATTAGTCGGTATGCCTAAGTAAATATCCACTTCCGCAATGAACATGCCATTATGATCCCTTGTCACACCCCCACTCCCAACCGTCCTCGAATTTCCCTTTGCCACCCCATCAAAATTGGCTTTTATCTAGGCCCTAGGAGGGTTATACCAAAAGACACCTTAATGGTTCTTTTTTGTTGGTCTTGAGGCCTTGGATACATCTCTTTTGATTTCCCAGTCTTTAGCCATCTTGAGGTCGTAGTTAGAGCAAACCATAGCCTCCATCTCATTCTCTTTATAAGGGAAGTTGTTGAAGTTTCCCAAAATTAGCCTGTAAATTTTTTCAAACACAATATTCTTCAGAACTTCCTTGTCCCTAAAGATTCTATTATTTCGCTCCTTCCACACACCCCAGACTATATAAGGGAAAGTGAGTGACCATAATCTATAGATAGTAGGATTCAAGGAGGGAGAATTCCACTGAATAAATTGGTCTTTGATAGAGCTAGGAGATACCCACAAAATGTTCTAGAGAGAGGAAAACCTTCCCCAAATAGAAGTCACATACGCACAATGGAGGAATAGATGGTTAGCAGTTTTTGCTTCTCCCTTACACAGGTAGCATTGATTTAGGATCTGGATACCACACTTATAAAGGTTATCTAGTGTGAGCACCTTATTCTAAAGAAGAATCCAAAATAAAATATTGACCTGAGGGGTCAGGTGCTTAGTCCAAGCTTTAGCTCAAAAGGGAGGAGGGGCGGGTAAAAGGGACAACAAAGAGATAGTCGAGGAAACCGAGTAGCTACTCGAAGGGTTGACCATCCAAACTAAAAGATCCTCCTATTCATTTGATCCCATTCTCATAGCCATCAAAGAGGATTGGATCAGTGCAAGGTCCAAACTGATCTCACACAGATTCACCCGTTCCTCATTTCTCCAATAGTTTTTAACATAGATCCCATAATTATCCTTGTAGGTATCAACCCACCCTTTGAAACCGTCATATGAGATTAATGGCTCTTTCATAACCCATCCGTCTTCCCAAAACCTAGATAGATTCCCATTTCTAATGCTCCATCCGACTCCCAAATAAAATTTTTTTCTCCATCTAATCATATCATTCTAAAGAACCGATCCATGGGGCAAGAATGGAGAATCAAGCAAAGTCTTGAGAGAGTCAATATTTACCATATATTTTCTCTTTAAGATATTGTTCCATTCTCCATTTGACTATAAAAATCTCTAAATTTTCTTAGCAAGGAGAGCTTTAGTCATTGTTCTAATCTTTCTAAGACCCATTCCTCCCAAGTTTTTAGGTCTACAAATAGAATCCCAATCGATAAGAGGCATTCTTTTTCTTTCTTCAACAACCAACCAAAGAAAGCATTTTTGAATTTTTTCAATAGCCTCCACATATTTGGAAGGGATCTTAAAAATACTTAAAACATAGATAGGAAGGTTTTGAGGAGTAGCTCTGATTAGTTGAATCTTACCAGCTTGACTAAGAAGAGCTCCTTTCCATCCAACAAGCTTTTTGTTGAATCTATCAACCAAAGAGTTCCAAAAGGATTATGAAGGCTTTAGGCCCAAAGGTAGTCCAAGATAAATAGATGGTAAAGAATCCACTTTGCATCCAAATATTCTAGCAATCTTAATTTTCCTTGGCTCTAGAGTGTTGAAGAAGAATAAAGAGCTTTTATGTCTATTAACAATTTGACCAGATGCCCTCTCATAATTATCCAATTTTTTTTAAAGATTCCTAGCTTCAAAAACGGTAGATCTCCCCATCAAGATGGTATCATCCACAAAATGTTGGTGGGAGTAGACCAAAATATTGGAGGAAGGTCTCAATCCCACTAAGGTTCCCTGATCAATCATTTTTTTAAGTTCCTCCGAAGGAATTTTACCATAATAGTAAATAGAATAGGAGAAATGGGATCTCCTTGCCTTAAACCTCTTGAATTCTTGAAGAAATGTGAAGGAGAAGCGTTTACTACAATTGATATAGAAGCAGTAGAAATGATTTGATGAACCATTTGAAGGACTCTATTGCTAAAACCAAAAGCTCTCATGATTCTGAGTAAGAAGTCCCAGTCAACACAATCATAGGCTTTTGAAATGTCTAACTTAAGAAGCAAACCTTCATTCTTAGACTCTGAGAGAGAATGAACATTTTCATTGACAATTATAATAGAGTCAAGGATTTTCCTTCCAGGAATGAAGCCATTCTACTAAGGAGAAATCAAGGAAGGTAGAACAAACAAAAGCCTAGAAGTCAAAATTTTTGAAATAATTTTGTAGAAGGAATTGCAAAGGCTTATAGGCTTGAAAGCTTCAAATTCTCTAGCTCCTGGGTGCTTAGGGATGAGGACTAGGAAGGTGGCATTTAGTTCCTTAAGGATGCTCCTTGAGCCAAATAATTCTTTAACATTTATGACATCCTCTTCGACAATCTCCCAGAACCACTGAA
Organism: Sequoiadendron giganteum; assembly: GCA_007115665.2. Taxonomy (NCBI): domain Eukaryota; kingdom Viridiplantae; phylum Streptophyta; class Pinopsida; order Cupressales; family Cupressaceae; genus Sequoiadendron; species Sequoiadendron giganteum. The sequence continues at coordinate 174,179,174 of CM021108.1, forward strand.
AGAGGAACATGGGGAATCCATCAAGTTTCGGGGCCTTATTGCCTTCAAAGGAGAAAACAACACTCTTAATTTCTTCCCTGGATAGAATAGAAGTTAGCATTTTGTTATCTTCATCCTTATCAACATTAGGGATGGCCTCAAAAAGATAATCTTACATTCGATGATTAACTCCATCACCAACCGAAAGAAGATTACTGAAGAAAAGGAGAACTTATCTTCTTATATCATCATCCTTCTCAAAATGGTCTCCATTGTACTTGATGTGGGTAATCCTATTAATAGCCATGTGTTTCAATGTAGCCATGTGAAAATATCTAGTATTTTTATCGCCATCTAAGAGTCATAAAGCCCTAGATCTTTGTCTCCAAAAATCCCCCTCTTTGGCTACTATATAAAGCATCTTCACAAGAAGCTCATTTTATTCCATCCTATTCTCAGCATTGCAACCCTCCAACTGGATTTTCTCTTGAATATCCTTTAGATCAAGTTGTAACTCTGAATTTTTACAAAAGATGTTACCAAAGGATTCTTTGTTCCATATTCTAATCTTTTTTTTGAATTCCCTCAATTTTTTGGCAATCTTGAACATAGCTATCCTAAAAATAGAGATACTCCACTTCCTTATCTCCTCACAAAGTGGAGGGTGGGAAATCCACATGCATTCAAATCTAAAGGGGAAATTCCTCTTAGCCAAGATAGGATATGCCACAAAAATAATATGATAGTGATCAAAGCCCACCCTAGAGAGAGCTTTTAAAAAACATAAATACTTGAAAAACCATTGATCGGAAATTAAAGTCCTATCTAATTTGACTTGAATCAAATCCTTACCCACTCTACAATTTGACCAACTAAAGGAGGCCCCTTGCTACTCCAGATCAATCAATGCCTGATTGTTAATGAAATCTAAAAGGTCCATTCTACTTTCCATGTTCACCTAGGATCCTCCAAACTTCTCATTATCCTAAAGAGGGGTATTGCAGTCTCCCATAACAACCCATATTTCATTGATGATTTTCTTGCGAAAGGCCACTAGCTCTTGCCAAAAAATATTTTTGGCCCTTTTCCTGTTAGGGGCATAGATGTTAGACATGATCCAACAAAAAATATCTCTAATATAAGCAAATCTGGTGGCCATGTGATTTTTTCTTTCAAACAACGGTTCAAATTTGATAAAATTCAAATTCTAAAAGGTAACAATTCCCCCTAAGGAACCTTCAGAACTATTTCCCTGTACCCCACAAAACTTAAACATTTTAATCTTTTCTACTTTCTATTTAGGAATTTAAGATTCTTGGACAAGTAAAAATTAGGTTTGTGATCTCTAAAAAAATTATGCAACACATCTTGCTTATGGAGGCTATTTAGCCCCCTTATATTCCAAGACATAATCTTCATATCTTACCAGGGGAATGGAATATGCAAATCTCGGGAATGGTTTTCTGAACACCATTTGCTATGTCCTAAAAAATTCCATGATCCTTGTGCCATCTTTCAAATATTCTTACAAGAACTACTCTTCCTGGCTCCGCAATCGGCCTTAGCTGTAGTTCTAGTAGAGACTCCTTTCGGTGTCCTCTACTATTGGATCTTCTTCTTTTCCTTCTTGGTATAGGAGTTAACATATTCTCTATCAGTCTCTTCTTGAATTTCATCCTCTTTTCCTAACTCCCGATCCTTATCGGAATGCCCTTATTGATCAAATGGAAGGGTATCCATCAAACCATTAATATTTTGGGTCATGTTTGCACTTGATTTCGCCGATCTTACTCAAATCCACTAAGGAATTCTTTACCATTTCCAAAGAATCACTGATTCCGGATTTTGAATTCAAACGTAGCTAGAAATGTCTCTACCTCCAAAAGCTAAGGACATGATGGGAATCCCAATATCTAGCGTTAGATTTCCTTCCTTTATCAGAACACTAAAACCCTGGGTTGGAATATCTTCCAAGCCAATCTCTCCATCCCCGTTCCCATAAGTTTCATTCTCTGGCTTATTGTTAAGAGGATCCTATATCACCAAGCTGCACTCTCCAACCCCCAATCCAACCTCGTTAGCCTCCTTCCCTCTATTAATGATCTCTGGTTGATTGTTTAAAGCCTCTTGACAGTCCAAATCAACCTAAATCCCCACATCATCCTTATTTTTGGGGGCTTTCACAAGATCCTCAGACTTATTACTATCTTTCTCTTCATTATATTTTTCTTTGTTCTCTTTTCCATCCCCTTCAGACTTATTTTTTCATACTGGCATCGCTTTAGGCTAGAGCTTCTCCTTTATATTGCTAGCATTGAGCAGACATTTCCTTACCTAGTACCTAGATTTTCTGCATTTAAAGCATGGAAAAGGAATCATTTCAAACATAATAGCTTGAACCCAAGTGCCCAAATTTGATTGTATTTAAATAGATGATGAGACATCAACATTCTAGGACACACCCACATAGATTCTAGAAAACACTAGCCTTCTCCTAGCTACTGCCATATGATCTATTGATAAGAGCTCACCAAAAGAGCTAGCCAAGGCACTAAAGACATCCTCATTCTAGTATTCCAATGGAAGACCAAGGAGTCTAGCCCAAATTGGTACATTCTCAAAAATTGAGTTTGAAAGATCCAGGTTTGTGGTCCATTTCTTGGGAGCTAAGGAGGGCTTGCCTTTAACTCAAGGACCACCACTCCTCATAGCTAAAATATCCTCCTTGCAGGAAAACTCAAAAGCAAAGTATCCCTTAGGAAGAGTAGAAACAAGAACTTGGCCATTAGTTCTCCACTTCTTTTTAACAAAATCCTAGACAATTTCAATATTTGGTCTAGGGCCCATGAATTTTCAAACCGACACTCTATCCATTAGAGAAGTATTGTGATCAATGATCGGATCAGGGATAGAAATGGGAAACTTACCCTTTGCTAGATCAGATAGGTTGCAAACTACGGGGAACAAAAATTTACCATTAGGTTTAACTCCAAATAGAGATGACCATGTTTTTAGCTTTGCACCTTCCCCACTAGCAGCCCCCACCACGTTATTGTTTTTTTCAATCTCATGTCCTTTAGTACCTCCAACCGGAATATCAACCAAGACAACAATGCCCCCCAAGTCCACCTGAATGTTTCTTTTGGGGTCAATCTCTTTAGAATCATCCTTACCTTGCTAACCACTCGAATCTTGCAACAATTTCGCCTACGAATCTTCAGAGCATACTTTTCCATGACCTGCTCCATTGTTGAAAGATTCAAAATTCTGCTTCTCCCACCCCTCCATCGTGTAGGTTTTCTACAAATGTTAGTCATTAAATTATTAATTAATAATTATAAATAAATAGGATTTATCAATAAATATTTATTAATTTAGTGTATAGTAAAATTTCTCATATTTATAATATTTTTAAATTTTAAATTTTATTTTTAAATAATTGTTTAGGATGCCTCATCCAAGATTAAGTTTTGAAAATGAAGAACAACAAAGAGAACATCGAAGAGAATATTCTTGAAATTACATGACACAATGACGTGAACAAATGAATAATGTACAAAGAGAAGACACAAGAAATTATCAAAACAAAAATGATAGAGAAAGACGTGTTCAACATAGGGAAAATATGATAGTTGAAGAGATTGAAGAAGAAATGAGACAACATGCATATGAGATGAGAATACATCGTGTATGAACATCTGAAGAGGAGAAATATATATTAAGAAGAAGATTACAAACAAATGAGAATTTAGACCAATTTGATGAGATAGAAAGGAAACAAATACAAGTACGAAATCATGAATTAGTTGAAAGGAATTCTCAATCTCATGAGAATACAAAGGTTAAATCTGAAGGAATGAATTCAATTACAATAGATCATGTGTTACAAACACTAGATAATAGATTTCAAGATGCAATAAATGTTGAAACTAAAAATCATGAAGAAAAAAATAGTTCACAATAGGAGTTAAACTCCCAATTGGGAAGACGAAGAAGACTGCAAAGAAAACAAAATGAAAGATATCTAGTTGCATACAATACCAATAGAAATGTGCAAATTGATTTGAAAGATTTAAAAATTATATTTTGACATGGTGTAGATAAACTTGCAGCAGCAAGCATGTGTTACATTTGACAAGAAAGTTACCCTACAATGAAGGTTTTACACGTTCTTGAAGGCCCAATTTGCAATAGATGTTGACAAGAGAAACATGAACATCGATTTTCAACATTAAATAATAAGAATCTTGGTCCACAACCACTAGAACTTGCAAACTTAACAAAACTTAAGGAAATATTGATAGCACATGTAAATCCAATACTTCAAGTCACACATGCAACTAGAGGTCAATATAAATATAAATGGCATTCCATAAGTTTTCCACAAGAAGTAAGAGAAATAGCTAAAATTTTACCATATCAAATAAAACATTTACCAATTATTATTGTTTGAAGGAAGGACCAACGTGGAATAAATTATAATTTTATAGTCAATAGAGAGAGGGTGTACAAAGAATTGAAATATAAGATAGAACATGATAAGTAGTATAGAGATGTGCAAATTGATGAAAATGCTCTTAGTGAACTCACATGCAATTCAAATGAAAACATTTTTGACAAATTGAACTCTGTTCATATGGAGTTTGATTCAGATGCAAATGCATATGTATTTGTGAGTCTAGTGATAGAGATGGATGAAAGAAACATTATTGAGCACACTACATCAATGGAATCAAAACCACCAAATGTTCAAAGAGAGATGGAATTGATCTAGGCATGGGTAAATAACCCTAATCTAGATCTTGGATCACTAATTGATTGGCTAGGAATTGGAACATCACCAATAAATGAGTATGTCACTGAAGGATTACTTGATATGGCTTTTCTAACACTATTTCTAGACAGACGATGTGACTGGCTAGAACCAAGAATAAGGAGTATTCATCTACATGAATTTGTTAAGTATTTATTTTGATATAAAGATCATCACTTTAGACAACAACCTTGATTTAGATATTATATGATGAATATGATTATGAGACATTGTGCACAAAACTCATCTGTCATGTTTATCAAAAAGAGTTTTCAAGACATGCCAACCACAATCAATGAGTTATGATAGCATATGGAAAATGTCCCTCACTCACATCTAGCTAATCATTTGATGTGTTTTAGTACTACACTAAGGGGTACATGATCTTATTGGGAAAAATGTCGAGCTGAATTAACTGACCTATTGCATCAAATTGGAACACCAACTATATTCTTTACTTTGAGTGCAGTAGATATGTATTGGCCAGATTTGCATGTATTAATGCCAAGAATACAACCAACTAATCCACAAGAAGCATAAAAGTGGTGATGACAAAACATTATTGACTATCGACGTATTATGGCATATTACATGCACCTACGATATACACTATTTCGAAAAGAAATAATGTAAAAGGGAATGAAAGTAAAAGGATTTTGGTCAAGATATGAATGGAAACATAGAGGATCACCACATGTGCATGGATTTATATGGTTAGAGGGAGTACCAAATATAGACAACCTGAATAGGGGAAATGATCATGAAATAAAAAATGCACAAAAATATTTTGATTCTCTTATTCATGCATGGAATCCATGAGGAGATCCACATTAACGAAACATATAGGTATGATTTTAATTCTTAGTTATATATATTTTTCAAAATATATTATACTTAAAAGTATTGAATGCTAACTAATGAAATATGTGTTATCATCAATGATAGGTCATACAAAAATTTACACAACATCCAGGCCTTTGAAATACACAACAATTGAGCTAGATAGACTTGGAACGTGACTATGAAGAGTTATGCAATTGTGTTGAATTCCATACAATATGTAAAGAAGGTTCCCACCTTTGTAAAAAAAGAGGAAGGATGGTTTGTAGGTGAGTTGTTCATATATTCAAATATTTTATATCAAGTAATAATCAATTTTTTAATATAAACTAACTAAAGAATGTAGTAATAATACAGAAGGAGGTCAAAATGATGAATTGGATGTTGAATTATTAATTGTGAAGGATGTAAGAGTCATGTTAACTTCTAATATATGGATAGAAGAAGGCCTTGTAAATGGAGCCTGGGGATACATTTGAAATATCATAAACAAACTTGGAAGTGCCCCACAAGATCCACCAACATATGTTATGGTTCAATTTGATAATTACTCAATAATTCAATTTGAAGATACATCTCCAAATATAGTTCCAATTGCACCAATACAAAGGGGGCACACACGTCAATTTCCATTACGATTAGCTTGGGCAATAACAATCCACAAATCACAAGGATTGACTCTTTCAAAGGCAACAATTGATATAAGGCCAAGAGAAAGAACAAGATTAACATTTGTTTATATTTCACATGTTAAATCCTTGGATGGACTCATAATCTCATCACCATTTTCATACGATTGCTATGAAAAATGAATAGAGGGAAGCAACTCACCGAAAGGAGAGTTGAGGAAGAAAGACTCAAATATTTGGAAGCACAATTAGTCTATGTAATGCATACATTATTGGATATCATTCTTCTATTAAACTCTATTGATATAGCATGAAGCTTATTATTTTTATTTAGTGTGAAATATCTCATTCAATATTTGCAAAGAATAAAAATAAAACTTTCAAAAACATGCTAAAGTAATATTTTACACAAGCACTGCGAATGCTACTAGCTTATCTATCTTAATATATATTAGTATATATATTATACGTCGAGAGATATCATTTTCGAGGCATACTTTTTCTAATTCAAAAAAGCAAAAAAACAAAAAAAAATGTCTCAAAAATGATATCTCTCCGCGTATAATATATATATTAATATATATATATATTAAGATACATAATCTATTTACATAAAAATAACCCAATCAAATTAAATTAAAAAGTGAATAGTTTTTTTAAAACATAACTTTCACTTTACAAAAAACAATGCTAATCTTCCATCGAAATCTAACAAAATACTAACAATCCAAATAATTCAATGGAATCTCCTTATCCTCACATTAACTTATCTCTATAAGATGCAAATATAGTTTATAATTCACAAGTTTCATGGAGTGCTAGTACTTACCTTTATAGTATTGTAATTACTTTTTTCTAGGTTTGAAAAAAATAAATGTGAATTTTATTAATGTGAATAAAAATAAATGTATTTTTTGTTAATTATAGTGTTTCAATATTATGAATTAGTTCTTTGAATGATCTAATCATAACCCTAATTCACACCTTAAGTCTAGTCCTAACCCTAATGATAAATTTTGAACCATTTAGACCTATCCCAAACCTTAACTATGATTGTAACACTATCCATAAATATGGTTGTAACCCTAACCCTAATAATAAAGAATTATAGAATGACATTAAAAAGAATTATAAATTAATACTGCAAATAAGATTTGGAATAAAGATATTAGATGAATAAAATTATGGAGCATTATATATATTAATCATATTTTAGTTGTTTTTGTTAGTAATATTTTATTTTTAATTTATTTTAATTTTTGAATAGTTTTAACAATAATTTCTACACTATTTTTAATTCTAATCCTAATCTTAATTATAATGCTTTTAGGATTATAATTTAATTAATAATTATAATAATTTTAGTTGTTTTAATTTAATTTGTATTTGTATTTATCTATGTTTTGAAGTTATTAAAATTTGGAAAATAAAAAAGTGGCAATGTCAAATAGTTTAAAATTCAATTTAAATTTTTATTTTAATTGTGTAAAATCAAATCTAGAGTATCTTTATATGCTAATTTATGGATGTTGTTTAATTTAAGTTTAATTTTATTATTTTAATAGTGTGAATCCAAATGTCTATAAAATAGCTAATTGATTTTTGTGAGATTTTTGTTTAATAAAAAATAACAATTACATGCATTAAAAAAATCATATTTAATTTTTTTTGTAAAAATAAAAGATTCAATGAAATGATTTAGTAAAGCAAAAAAATACGAGAAATCATTCTAAAAAAATGTTTTAAAAAATAGTTTATCCTCCTTTCCTCACAAATTTGTCCATAACACTTCTAACTTTCTAATCAAATATATTCAAATTAAATAATATTTAAAATTCTAGTTTTTGATTGATTCAAAATCAACTTATTAATAACAAATTAACAAAATGAATTGAAAAACTCATTGCAATAATTATATGCCTACGGAAAGTACTAATAAAGAAATGGTTCATTTGCTTGATTTGCTGGACAAACCCATTAGATAAATTGCATATTGTATTAAAGACTTACATTATAAGATATAGCCATCTTCATTAAACATTTGATATTGTAATTCCAAAAAAAAAATCACACCAAATTATTTTTATTTGAATACATGCACAAATACATTATGAAATCACACTCTGACATCATATAATGGCAAGTCTATCCACAGACTGGATAGAGACATGACATCTAATTAGAAGATGACTCCCTGTCTTTTAGATGTTCCGGAAGCCAAACGGTTAAGCTCTGGTTTTTTCTGCTTATATAAGGACATTCTCTCAAGCTGCCACATTGTCTTAAATCTAATTCTGTTAAACATGAAGGGTCCCAAATGTTGGAAGGTAATTCTTCTAACTTAAAGCAAGCCGATAAGTTGAAATATTTTAGTGACCTAAGTTCTCCTACGGTGGAGGGCAAGGATTTCAAATTCATGCAACAACTTAAATCCAAATGTGATAAGGAACGAAGCTGCCCAAAACTAACAGGCAATTCCTTCAGTTCAGTACAATTGCACCTCAGATGTGCTAAAGAGCTAAGCTCCCCAAAGCTAGAAGGCAATTCTTTCAGATCAGATGACTGCAGGCTCACCTTCTTTAAGCGACGCAGTTGCCCAAAGTAGGATGGAAAGGCTTCCAATTTCCAGCACCTTCCTAAATTTAGAACCTCCAAAGAGCTTAATTTCCCAAAGCTTGAAGGAAGATCTTTTAAGTTAACACACTCTGCTAGATTCAAACATTTTAGAGAACTCAGATCTCCAAAAGATGACTCTAAATTCAATGGCCATAAATTAGAGAAGTCGCCGGCTAGTTGGAGAAATCTCAGTTCTTTAAATTTGGGCGTCTTTTGGCTTGATCGTGATATATTTTGTTGGTTACCCAAGTCCAGAACTCTCACTGACTTTTCCATTGAAACAAAGTGCTCCACATCAAGTTCGTACCCAGCTTCAGATTCAGACTTCTCTCTGGCAAGCCGAACCCCTTTAATTTGATCAAGCCTCTGGAAAAACATGATGCATTTCATTAACACCATCACTAAAAATTAAATTTAGATCCTGTCCCAGGATACATATGCAAAGACATACCTTATTACCGCGTACAGCTTCGAGCCAGGATTTCATATCCACAATTCTGTTGGGTTCAGACATACTCAGCCCTTTTGCTCGAATTATATCATGTACAATCACCTTGTCTTTGTCGGACGTCTTCAATAAAGCCGCCTCTTTCAGAAGTGTGACGTCCTCTGCTCCGACAATATACTCAACATCGCGGCAACTCCAGTTAGCAAAGAAGCAGCAAATATCTAAAAAGGCTTCTTGTGTAGACGATTCCAGCTCATTATACACAGAATGGACAAGACGTGATTTTCTTCCCTGATATCCTGCCCTTTCTCCAAGGGTTCAAATATTTGCGTACATCTGTCTACAATGTAATTCTGCCTACGCAAACGAGCGCCGACAATTTCTAAGACTAACGGGATCCCAGCACAAATATTAAGGATTTTTTCCTCGTTCTCTCCATCTATGTGATTATTAGGATTGGAGCCTCTGAACAAGATTTTGATTGCCACTTGGCGGGCTAGAGTATCCACACAATGCTCACGACGTGCAAGGCCGGCGTCTTTGAGCATATCTGTCACACCCAAATTTAGAGTTGTGACAACAATTCTGCTCCGCTTCGGAAGGCGTTCTAAGCTTTTTGGGAGAAGCTCGCGCAAGTCTTCTGTGCGAAGAGCATTGTCGATAAACAGAAATACCGGCGTGTTTCTTTGAACTTGGAAAGCGTTGGCGAGATGATCCCGACCCTCTGCAGTATTTCTGAATGCTACATTCATGTCATAAGTATATGCTGGAAAGGAGTCTTTCAACATTTGCTGCTGCATACATTTTATGTCATTCTTCGAACGGTCTTCATGGATTTGAACTCCTGAGTAGTTGTGATCTTTGAGATCTAAGCCCGCAATAACAGCAGTGGCGAGCGTAGTTTTTCCTATGCCACCAAATCCATAAATAACTACGGCCAACGGCGAGTTTTCTGCTTTCAAGTCCAGCAACATCTTTACTTTTCTACTCTGCTCTTCGATGCCAACTGCCAATGAACCCATTAAACAAAACTGACGCTTAAGAGAGTGACTTGTATTTACTGGAAATTTTGAGAAACAGAAGACGATTTAAGTATATTTACCTGCAGAATGTGGACGAAGGGGCTTCAATGAAGGGTAGAAAACAGGCCGCTCTTGTTTTATTTCAATTAAAACTCTCAAAATAAGATCCTGATGGAGCTGATTTATTTTTTATTGTAAATTGCTCAGTCTTCTGGAGCCCACGGAAGCCTTATAGAAACTGCAATACGGATGACTTCAATTACAATAACTAATTGATTATCCTTGTAATAGAATTTACATTAAATTCAAATATTTAATCATTGTAGACATCTTACCGGAAAAGTGTTCCCGAGTTTAATTGAGAAGCGCACATCATGGATCCGTGAACAATCAATATAATCGCCTCACTCAATATCTTGTCTTCTTGTAGCGTGTCATACTTCAACTTTCTTATCTGCCCAGCAAGCTTAGCCATTTGTTTTAAGAGTTCTATGCATTCACGCCGGTTTTCAGAGATTTGAGCAATCTGGCCTAGCAAGAAAGCTACAACAGATAAGCCTCCTGCTACCCAATGCACCTTCCCCAAAATTTGCAATATTTGTGCTACAGCTTGAATGTTTCCTTCGTCTCCCTGTAAATACAACCACCCTTAATTCCAACTCCTCTCCAATAATTTCAACATAGAAATTAACTACTCTTAAATTCAGAATTAAATTAGAAAATAGCAATTACCATGTCCTCCTGAATACGTTGATTCACAAATTCAAGAAATGCAGAGCCACTGTGGAGAAAGGAACTCCATACTGATTTTGCTCTACCATTCAGGGGATCGGAAAATGTCATATCCTCTTTTGACTGCATTTAGAGACAGGATGGCATTAAGTAAAATCCAAGAAGAAATTACCTTTCATATGAACACAGTTGAAGCTGAGTGCTCTACTAACCTTGTTTGGAAGAGTGTCCAACAGCTTGTCAATGAGATCGATCAACAATTAACGTCATCAACAGTGTTGACGGTTTGAAACAGGCTAATACACTTGTCCACCGTCGGCGGCCCAACAGGTGCCGGGGCCGGGGCCGGTGATTGCTGAACGGGCGCGCTAGGCGGGGTCGGCGAAGGCTTTTCCACCGTGATCAGTTCCGGCTGAACAGTTCCCGTCTGAGCAGGTGGTCGCGAATGCTGAACGGAAGGCGTCGGCGGCGGCGGCGGCGAAGGACGTGGTTTCTTGGAGAAACAGCAGCCCATGGTAAATACAAGCGAGACGAGATGATGTCCCCGAAGTTCACAATGAGTGCTTTACAGGGTACCTTTCTCGGGATATTGGATAAATATTTTGTTTTGTTTACGTGTTTTTGCCTTCAGAAGAAGTTATTCTTCGTGTCTTTTTGTTTCATAATTCACTATACTTTAACAACTCTCAATAGGAAATTGAGGAGCATATTATTTGATGGCCTTACCCAAAAGAATTGATTTGATCTCATGCCCGTGCCTCCACTAAATTCGTCAAAGCTTCTCCGGTTGTAATAGGCATAACGAATCAAAATGACAGTTGTAATTTATGTATGTTTTAATTTCACGTTAGACTTCTAAGTTTGTTTAATTTTTATTTATTTAAAATACATCGGGTTTAATCAATGGATATTAAAAGAACAAAGGTTGCATACCTAGTGGTTAGTTACTAGTATTTTAATGTATAGTTTATATTTAAGTTTTAGTTTTTAGCTATCTATGAGGATTAGTTTATTGATTTTGTATTCGTAGTTTCGTTAAATTATAATATTTATAAAATTATTATTCAAAATATTTTAATATTGATTGTAACTAATAATATTATTTAAATAATATTATATTAAGATATTAAAATATTTATTATAATAATTTAGAATTTTTTATTACATAAATTTTTTATTAGAATATTAACTTTGAAGATATGAATCGATTATGTATTATCATCTAGTAATTATAAAATATATATTTTTGAGAAAAATAAATGCATTGTCTTCTATCAATAGTGGCATAATGTAATGGTTTAAGTTATTGTGATGTTCTTGCTATTGAGGTTCAAACCCTATTGGAATGTAATTGTTGAGTATTTATGCCGGGGATGAGGTCCCCCGATTGTGACCTCATCAGTTCATAGCTCATGATCAAAAGTATTTACCCCTCTAAAAAAAAAGTCTTGTCTTCTAAGAAGCAATTTTAAATAGTCATCATATATTGTGACATTTTGAAATAGTTTTTTATTATATATATACAAGATAATTGATCAAATGAAATAAATTTATGACTTGACCTTTATTTTTATTTTTATTTTTATATTAGACATGTTATTTTGGTCTCAAAGAAGCTTTATGAATGTGCTTCATTAGATATGGTAGGAGGTTGTTCAAGGACAACCAATTTGTTTTTGTGATTAACCAATTTCATCATTTATCACGTGTCATGTCTATGGTCTCTTACTTCATTAATACTTGAAGCAATGTATCAATATGGATGTTACACAAGAAAAAATAGCAAACAACTTTGGTTAATTCATTAAAATGTCTACTATCCAATCTTGTCAATTTATGTCAAGCCATTTATTTATGAAAAATCAATGGATTGAGATTTGTGCCACTTTATTATTATTACCATTTTTCACTAAATTATCTTATATTTTATTCCCATAGTTACTTTGTTGTTGTTGGTCGATAAGGAAAATATTTTTGAACCTTGAAATTGTAAATTGAAGCTATCTCATCTTAGTAGTTGGTAATGAATGAAATAATTAAAGTGCCAACATATAGCTATATTTAATGAAGTCAATGATTGTGACAAATTAGCTAGAGGAATAACAAGTAAATTCTCTTATCTTATTTCTCTACTAGTATTTATCTTAAAGGTAACTACTCTTGTTTGTTGTAATTGCATGGATTTTAATGATATTAAAGTGAACAAAAAGATAAAATATTATAGTGTAATCCCTAGAATTATTTCATAATGATTTGATCAATTTTGTGTCAAAATTTTTTAATATGCAATTGAATTAAAAGATAAATGAACCTAGCCATGATTGGATCCACTTGACACTTACTGAATTGAATGTGTTGGGATATTATAAAGAGTTGTGACATGTTATTAGTGATGATGAAATATTGATTAAGTAATAATGGAGAAATTCTCCCCCCATTGCCCCAATGTTTTAGATTTCAAAGAAAATATATTGTAACTAGAAGGATTTATGCATAACATAAAACAAAATAGTTGATATAGTGAAGTGAAAATGGTAAAAAAATTAAACTTTTCAACATTTAGCTAATCAATGAATTGATGTGTGTAGAATAAAATTTAAAATTTTAAGTTTGGAGATAAGTTGATATGAGCATGAAATAAATTTATGCCGTTTCCACATTAAAATATTTGAAATAAAAAGATAAAATGTGTCACAATATGGTGAATAATGTTAGATTAGAAATTTCTTCCCCATACATATTTTTGGGGTATTCAAATTTCATCAAAATATCCACTTATAGCTTGATATATGGACCATGGTAATTTATATTGCAACACCTATCTTAATAAAGACCTTTGGTTAATTCTTAGTTTAATTATTTATTTCATTGATAACTCAAAAGAATCATTTTGTTATTGTTTAATTATAAAATGATTCCAATATATTTAGTATAGTTATACATTCATAACTAGAGGGTCTAATGATGAATTTTCAAATTGTGCAACCCACACAAATAAATACATAAAATAAAATGACATAGAAAAATAACATGAGGTATACCCAAGGAAAACCCTTGATGAGGGAATAAATTTACAACAAAATATTTATCATTATAATAATTTCTCAAACATAATTATAGATTCCCTAGAGAATTCTTACACACATTAACACTTTACCGAGAAATGGAAATATGCAAGAAGTTGGGTCACAAAATATTTAAAAAGTGAAACTATTTTTTTCTAATTTTTAGAATTGGGGTATGTGCAGGATCATGATGGGCCAAAAAGTGGCGATATGTAAGCCATATGATGACCCATGTGGCTGGCGACCTTTTTTTTACCCAAAATTGATGAAACAAAAATGGTTTTTAGATGAGATTCTCAGCTTTCCACCAATATAAATTATTCTTTACTTTGAATTTAATAAATAATTATTATTCATTTTCTATTAGAATTACGAATAAAGTCCTGATTGACAGACTGATTGAAAGAAATCTATAACTTTCAAACAATATCACATTTTTTTAATCTGAAACATGTGTCACATTCTATGTTTCACATACTATAGGAATAAAAAAAAAAAATTGAATTTCATGAATTTATGACCAAGTTAAGGTGGTTAGATAGATGAGCTTTTATATTTTTAAAAAGTTGTAATAAAAAATTCATAATTAATTATTTAATTGGAAACATATTATAAAAAATATGCATGACATAGGGACATGAGTCCTCTACTTATATCTAAAATCTTATAAAAAAATATTATCATTGTATTGTGGTTAGGGTGGTCAGACAAACACCTACTTCTTGTTTTTACCCTGAAATTTAAATAGTACTACATTGAAATTTCAAATTTTCACCAAATAGATTTTAAAAAATAAAATAAAGGTCTAGTAGTTTAGAAGGTATATTCTATTTTCTACAGATTCTATTTTTACATTTTTTTAAAATAATATAGATAACTTATTCAATTTTTTACATCAAGTTGTCTAACTCTGATTTTCTGTCTTTTTATTGCCACTTAAGGGCCTGTTTTTTCCATGATGATCCTGCACATACCCATTGGTCTCAGTTGGACTTAAAATTTGAGGCACTTACATATTGAATTGTGGGTCTAATTTGTAAATATGTAATTTATTCTAATACCCAAATAATAAAAAATAAATTTTAATAGACATGTAATTTTTTTTAGGGGTAAACACTTGTGACCTAGAGCTATGAACCAATGAGGTCACAAATGGGGGACTTCATCCCCAATATAAATTCTCAAAAATTCCACCCCAATGAGGTTTAAATATTAATGAAAAAAATAACAACACAACTCAACCATCACACCATGCCACTATTGGCTATAATAGGCATGTAAGAAAGCACTTTTTGAAAGACATTTTTTAGGATCATACCATGCACATGTATGGACGCCATAATTTTCCCTAAATAAAAATGTTTTTCTTATTCCTATTGGAAAAATATGTGTAATAAATTGAAGATTGATGAGGATATTTTTATAATTTTTTCTAAATATTTATTTATTAATTTTTATTGGCCCTAATTATTATTTTTCAAAACCCCTTTTGTATAAACCATAATTTGACCTAAACTAATATGTTTTGATTTTTTCTTCACTATGTTGAAAATTATTTGTAGATTGATATCGTATAAATTTTTTACAAAAAAATAATAAATTAAAACTATTAAAAAATGAAAACCCTAACATTTCATGTTTGTTGACCAATTTCCTTAGAAATTAGTTAGAAAATAGAAAAAATAATCAAATCATAAAAAAATTACATCTTTGAAAACTAAAAATCATGATCTATAATGGGTTTTTATTTCATAAACCATTTATGTAAAAAAACCTATCAGCTATATTGCTAAAGTCAATTTTTTTCTCTTGATATTGCATTATTCTTTGAGTTGTAGGTCCAAGGATAAGGTTTGGGTTACTAAGTATTTCTTGAGCCTAAAACCAATTCAAAAAGAAGGTTGGGATTTCATTTTTTAGAATGGGTGCCCATTTCAGAATGATATCTCAATCTGAGGCTTGTGTCCCTATTCCTAAATGTGTACCCATTTCTAGAAAAAAAGGTACCCTTTCCTTTCACCATTTTTTAGCCAAAAATTTCCCTCTTCATGGACCCAAATCCTTGGCCTTACCCAAATGCCACTTTAAAAATTATTGCATCAACTAAAAAATAACACCATATGATCTCCTTACATCATCTACTCTCATGATTTCACTCTACATCATATGTCATGTTTCCTTTATTTCATCTCAATCCTAACTCCCTCACTACTATACTTACCTATTCAACCTCTACTCTTACTTAATATTCTTCTTCTTCATTTAAAATATAATTGAAACCCTATATATGTATATTGTCACATGACTCTCACCACCCTCAACATAGTTTCCAAATATTTAAAACTCATAAAAAAATTTATCAACAAAAAATATTAAAATACTCATTCTAATTGTGCAATGATGGGTAATCTCCATGTACTAAAACTAATGCCTCTCCATTGTTAATAATAACCTTCCCAAATTTCCATCCTTTAACAAAAATAAAAAATTACCTTCTACAAATAAAAAAATTAAGCTAACCACCAATGTTATCTTCGTTAAGCTTCTCCGGTTGTAATCTTCGTGCCTCCACTAAATTCGTTAAGCTTCTCCGGTTGTAATAGGCATAACGAATCAAAATGACAGTTGTAATCTATGTCTGTTTTAATTTCACGTTAGACTTCTAAGTTTGTTTAATTTTTTTATATTTAAAATACATCGGGTTTAATCAATGCATATTAAAAGAACAAACGTTGCATACCTAGTGGTTAGTTACTAATATTTTAATGTATAGTTTATATTTAAGTTTTAGTTTTTAGCTATCTATGAGGAGTAGTTTATTGGTTTTGTATTCGTAGTTTCGTTAAATTATAATATTTATAAAATTATTATTCAAATTATTTTAATATTGATGGTAAATTAATAATATTATATTAAGATATTAAAATATTTATTATAATAATTTAGAATTTTTTATTACATAAATTTTTTATTAGAATATTAACTTTGAAGATATGAATCGATTATGTATTATCATCTAGTAATTATAAAATATATATCTTCGAGAAAAATAAATGTATTGTCTTCTATCAATAGTGGCATAATGTAATGGTTTAAGTTATTGTGATGTTCTTGCTATCAAGGTTCAAACTCTATTGGAGTGTAATTGTTGAGTATTTATGTCGGGGATGAGGTCCCCTGATTGTGACCTCATCAGTTCATAGCTCATGATCAAAAGCATTTACCCCTCTAAAAAAAAAGTCTTGTCTTCTAAGAAGGAATTTTAAATAGTCATCATATATTATGACATTTTGAAATAGTTTTTTATTATAGATATACAAGATAATCGATCAAATGAAATAAATTTATGACTTGACCTTTATTTTTATTTGTATTTTTATATTAGACATGTTATTTTTGTCTCAAATAAGCTTTATGAATGTGCTTCATTAGATATGGTAGGAGGTTGTTCAAGGACAACCAATTTGTTTTTGTGATTAACCAATTTCATCATTTATCACATGTCATGTCTATGGTCTTTTACTTCATTAATACTTGAAGCGATGTATCAATATGGATGTTACACAAGAAAAAATAGAATACAACTTTGGTTAATTCATTAAAATATCTACTATCTAATCTTGTCAATTTGTGTCAAACCATTTATTTAGGACAAATCAATGGATTGAGATTTGTCCCACTTTATTATTATTACCATTTTTCAATAAATTATCTTATATTTTATTCCCATAGCTACTTTGTTGTTGTTGGTCGATAGGGAAAATAGTTTTGAACGTTGGAATTATAAATTGAAGCTAGCTCATCTTAGTAGTTGGTAATGAATGAAATAATTAAAGTGCCAACATATAGCTATATTTAATGAAGTCAATGATTGTGATAAATTAGCTAGAAGAATAAAAAGTACATTCTCTTATCTTATTTCTCTACTACTATTTATCTTAAAGGTAACAACTCTTTTTTGGTGTATATGCATGGGGCTTAATGATCTTAAAGTGAAAAAAAAGATAAAATATTATAGTGTAATCCCTAGAATTATTTCATAATGATTTGATCAATTTCATGTCGAAAATTTTGAATGTGCAATTGAATTAAAAGATAAATGAACCTAGCCATGATTGGATCCACTTGACACTTACTGAATTGAATGTGTTAGGATATTATAAAGAGTCGTGACATGTTATTAGTGATGATGAAATATTGATTAAGTAATAATGGAGAAATTCTCCCCCCATTGCCCCAATGTTTTAGATTTCAAAGAAAATATATTGTAACTAGAAGGATTTATGCATAACATAAAACAAAATAGTTGATATAGTGAAGTGAAAATGGTAAAAAAATTAAACTTTTCAACATTTAGCTAATCAATGAATTGATGAGTGTAGAATAAAATTTAAAATTTTAAGTTCGGAGATAAGTTGATATGAGCATGAAATAAATTTATGTCGTTTCCAGATTAAAATATTTTAAATAAAAAGATAAAATGTTTCACAATATGGTGAATAATGTTATATTAGAAATTTCTTCCCCATACATATTTTTGGGGTATTCAAATTTCATCAAAATATCCACTTATAGCTTGATATATGGACCATGGTAATTTATATTGCAACACATATCTTAATAAAGACCTTTGCATAAGTCTTAGTTTAATTCTTTATTTCATTGATAACTCAAAAGAATCATTTTGTTATTATTTAATTATAAAATGATTACAATACATTTAGTATAGTTATGCATTCATAGCTAGAGGTTCTAATGATGAATTGTCAAATTGTGCAAACCACACGAATAAATACATAAAATAAAATCACATAGAAAAATAACATGAGGTATACCCTAGGAAAACCCTTGACGAGGGAAAAACTTTGCAAAAACATATTTATCATTATAATAATTTCTCAAACATAATTATAGATTCCATAGAGAATTCTTACACACATTAAAACATTACCAAGAAATGGAAATATGCAAGAAGTTGGGTCACAAAATATTGAAAAAGTGAAACTGTTTTTCCTAATTTTTAGAATTGGTCTCAGCTGGACATAAAATTTGAGGCACTTACACATTGAATCGTGGGTCTAATTTATAAATATGTAATTTATTCTAATACCCAAATAATAAAAAATAAATTTTAATAGACATGTAATTTTTTTTAGGGGTAAACACTTTTGACCCAAAGCTATAAACCAATGAGGTCACAAATGGGGGACCTCATCCCCAATATAAACTCTCAAAAATTCCACCCCAATGGGGTTTAAATCTTAACGGAAAAAATAACAACACAACAACTTAACCATCGTACCATGCCACTATTGGCTTTAATAGGCATGTAAGAAAGCACTTTTTGAAAGACATTTTTGAGGACCATACCATGCACATGGATGGATACCATAATTTTCCCTAAATAAAAATGTTTTTCTAATTCCTCTTGGGAAAATATTTGTAATAAATTGAAGATTGATGAGGATATTTTTATAATTTTTTCTAAATATTTATTTATTAATTTTTATTGGCCCTAATTATTATTTTTGAAAACCCCTTTTGTAGAAACTATAATTTGACCTAAACTAATTTGTTTTGAGTTTTTCTTCACTATGTTGAGAGTTATTTGTAGATTGATATCATATATAAAATTTTTACAAAAAAATAATAAATTAAAAGTATAAAAAAATGAAAACCCTAACATTTCATGTTTGTTGACCAATTTCCTTAGAAATTAGTTAGAAAATAGAAAAAAAAATCAAATCATAAAAAAAATACATTTTTGAAAACTAAAAATCATGATCTATAATGGGTTTTAATTTCATAAACCAATTATGTAAAAAAGCCTATCAGCTATATTGCCAATGTCAATTTTTTTCTCTTGATATTGCATTATTCTTTGAGTTGTAGGTCCAAGGATAAGGTTTGGGTTACTAAGTATTTCTTAAGCCTAAAACATATTCAAAAAGCAGGTTGGGATTTCATTTTTTAGAATGGGTACCTATTTAGGAATGAGATCTCAATCTAAGGCTTGGGTTCCCATTCCTAAATGTGTACCCATTTTTAGAAAAATAGGTACCCTTTCCTTTCACCATTTTTTAGCCAAAAGTTTCCCTCTTCATGGACCGAAATCCTTGGCCTTACCCAAATGCCACTTTAAAAATTATTCCATCAAGTAATTCATCATCTACTCTCATGATTGCAATCTACATCATATGCCATGTTTCCTTTATTTCCTCTCAATCCTAACTCTCCCACTACTATACTTACCTATTCAACCTCTACTCTTACTTAATATTCTTCTTTTTAATTTAAAAAATAATTGAAACCCTATATATGTATATTGTGACATGACTCTCACCACCCTCAACATAGTTTCGAAATATTTAAAACTCATAACAAATTTCATCAACAAAAAATATAAAAATACTAATTCTAATTGTCTAATGATGGATAATATCCATGCACTAAAACTAATGCCTCTCCATTGTTAATAATAACCTTCCCAAATTTCCATCCTTTAACACAAATAAAAAAAAAACTTCTACAAACAAAAAAATTAAGCTAACCACCAATGTTAACTTGTAGATATCTACTTTCTAAATAAAAGATAGAGCAATCCATTTCACCTTAAAATTTGATACTAGACCAATCCAATGTACACAAAACTCCTCCTAAAATTATAATACCTAGTTACATAATATGGTGAAACACATCAAGATTCCCTCATTTTATACTATTAACCAATGATTAAGAATATAACTAAGTACCACATATTTTCAACTTCCTAAGCAAAATGATTTTTTTTCATGATTCCATAAAGATGGCTTGTATCGAACACCTATGGTAAATAGAAATGTATCCATCATTTTTTGTAGTAAATTTCCCCTACCTATAAATTCCAACCTATTGGTTTCTCTTCAATGTGCTCTTTCAATCTCCTTTGATATTCCTCAGTTGATCAACTCTAAGTACCAATATCACCTATATTATTCATCACTCTATTATATTATTCATTCTTTGTACTAATTTTCTTAGGCTTAAATTCAATTAAAACCCACTTCTCTTTTCTATTAATTGGTCATTCACATATGCTAGCATATTTCCTAGTTGTTGTATATCCCTTTTATTTTCCCCAAAAGGCCATAGGTTGTTTAATGGTTCTCATCCTCCTTTTTATCTACCATATCCTCTAGACTACTTAGTTTTTAGTGTGAAATCCTATTTCATAGTCGATCCTCTATGCTACGTCTTTTACATTTATGATATTTCTACATGTTCTAGTAATTCCTCAAAATTTTAGAATCAATTAATATTTATCCTTCTCAATGCACCACCTCTCGTTGATATAAAACTATACTCCAACTACCCTTAATGACATTAACTTGAGATATTTGTCATCCTTTTGTATAGTGTTGGTTTTATCCTTTCAATCATAAATTACACCTCTAAATTAAAAATTCATGGTCCTCCCAATATAAAATAGAACACACATATTGGTAATAATATCACACAAAAAATCATCATGATATACTTTGATGTTGAATCTCACCCAAAATTGTTTTGAAAGCTAAATTTAATCTCATTGCTAGAACTAGCCAATCTAGTAATAATTGTATGGATGCATCAACCTCCTTAGGCCGAACTTTTCAACCATTTTCATATACACCAAGTTGTTCATACTACCACAAATCGCTACAAAATATAAGTATTTAGCACCTATCCTATACTAACTCCTAAGAAAATCTTTCTCATTCAAATTTAGATTACCTCTCATTAGAAAATGTAGCTAATATTGTGCTATTTTTTCCCTCTTTCCTTAACACTCAAATGCTTTTCATCCTTCCTCACCACACCTAAAATAGGTTCTTCTAAATAATACCTTTTCCTCTTATATTCCCTTCTATCTTGGAAATAATTTTCTCCACCCTCCCAGTAAGCCTCTCTATTGATTATCCTATACTCTTTCATATTTACGATGACTTCTATCACCTTCTCTAACCTTGTATTTGTTTCTATAATCACACCCATTATTTAAATTATAGGTAATATCTTCCTCTTTTAATCTATGATTGGAAATTCATTATTCTCTTTTATTATATTATTGGCTACCCATTCCCTATTCTTTTATGGTTCCTCCCTTATCATCACATCTCATGTAGTTTCTTTGTTTTTTTTGCTCCCTTCTTTTTATAATTTCTACTCATCGTCCTATTTATAATTTACCTTCATATTCATGGTGAGGCCAATTAGTATGTCTCCACTACTAATTTTATATTCTATATATCGAATTATTTTTTGATAGATTCTCCCAATCCATCAAAATATTCTTCTACCTTCTCAATTCCTTTCTCACGATGCCCTCACCTAGTTGTTATCTTTTTATTTCTTAGTGTAATACCTAACAATAATCTATCCCTATAATTTTTTTTGTTTCTCCTTCAAGAGTTCCAACTAGCAACCAATTGTAATAAGCTTTAATTTTTACCTTTCCACTATCTAGTCTCATTTAGCAATTTTAGGATTTCCTTGTCTATAATTGTTTTTAGATAGACTTCCTTCCATCATATTATTGCATGAACTTTAAAATTATTCTTTAAAAAATTTACTCTATCCAATTTAATAATATCCTCATGCTCAAAATGTTTCTCTATATTAGTTTAAAATTTATCCTCTTGTCCTTTTACTAACACCAAGAATGGCCTTGAACATCCACTACTCATTATCCTGTTCACTTCTAACTAATTATAAAAGGTATTCTTATTTTTACTCTTCAAAACTCTCCTCATCCCTAGGGTTAGGGTTCATATAATATTATTTTTCTAATCTATCCATTCATTTTTTCTTCACCTTCAAAATCTCATGCATCTCCTCTATTCTTCCTAAGATATTCATTGAATTCCTCAAGCTCACTTTCGTGCCATCTTGAAAACCTCTCTTGTTCAACCTCTATCCATTATCACCACCTTAATATATGCCTCATAGTAACTATTCTATTTAGAAGCCTCTTGTAGACTACCTCAAATTACAAATTCCTTTAATTTCTATAAAGTAACAATGATTTAAAAAATATTCCTTATATTTACAAATACCTTAATTTACACCCTCATTCTCCACCTCTTTCAACAAAAAACTTTATAAAATATCACATTAAATTAGTTCTCTCAAATCCACACCAATTATAAAACACCAACCAATGATCAGCCATTGATACATTTTGATGCACTCACAATTAGAAGATCTAGTGAAAGACTATCAAACTATGCAACCCACAATGATAAAAAAAAACATAAAATAGAAACCTATAGAAAAATAATGCATGATAAACCCTAGGAAATTAATTAGTGACATAAAAATGAAGCCTCAAAGTATTTCCCATTACATTAATTTTACAAACCGAATTAAAATATACCATATTAATCAAGATTAGGGATGAGGGCAAGATTAATTAATTAAGGATTAATTGATTTAATGATGATGGTTTGAGCTAATAAACCATCTATTTATTAAATTGAGTGAAATTAAAAGTTGGAGAATGGGCTAGGATGAAATTAAATAATAGAAAAATGTAATGGGCATTTGTTAGCCTAAATAAATTAATTAAAAAAGTATTAATTTACCTATTTAGTTGGAAGGGCTTGTGGGTGAAGGCTAGATTTAATTAAATAAATTTAAATTTATTTAATTAAATGTGGTCGATAATCCCCAGTGGCTGCCAAGTGGGCGGGCTCAATTTTGGTGCCATTCAGGAGACTTGTGGCTGGCGACATATGCTTGGCTGGCACAGTCTTGGAGGATGGCGGTGAAGGATATTAATTGAAGGATGGGTGATGAAACTTTAAATGGTGGTTGTATGTCTTCCATTGAAGACTTCTCCTGTAATTGACAGGCCTGAAGGGCACACTATGAAAGGGATTTAAGTTATGATGGGATGGCCACACAGTTTGTGGGTGATTTTTTTGTCTTTAAAGCCTAATGTGCTTGTCATTCTCTCCACTGAAGATGATGGAAAGACTTGTCTGTCTACGCTCCTCGAGAAATCTATGGGATTTCTTTAGGAAAATCAGGTATGGGTGCTTGAAATGTATTTTCAAAGACTGTGATGGACTTGTATTAGAGGTTGTCTAGCTTTTTTTGGTAGAGCAATTCATGACCTCAATAGAGAGATGGTGCATAAATGTAGATATTGCAGCTCATTTTGTGGTTGCGTTGCTGGAATTGGAGGTATCAAAGGCTATGAATCTACTAATGGTTTGAAATTTGGTTTGGGAGAATATGTTGGATGGTGTTATGGATGTGGTAATCATTGCAGAATTAGGTGTGAGGATCCTTCACCCTAGAGACATGCATCGATCACTTCTAGTTGGGGTGAGGGTTAAATGATATCCCTTCATCCTAGATATCAAGGGTGAAGCACTACGAAAGCATTGAGACTGGGTTCATTGTAGACTGTTCTTCCCAAAGAACCATTTGTTTCTCGAACCGTCAAGTGGTGTGGATTGGCATTAGTATTTCAGGGAATACCTTCTGTTGTGCGTGTTGCACACACACCTCATTAGGAATGGGGACCCTCTCTTCCTTCTTTTGCTTGTCGGGTCCCTTTTGGCTTCACCTCGTTTTGCATGTCCCCTTTTGTGCCCTAATAGGTCAACTCACCCTTCAAATTCATATACTAAGTTTGACCAAAATTGACCCCTTTATAAATGCTAAATCTGAGGTCAATACGGGTTCTCCTTGTCAGAATGCCCTTCGGACGTCTGTGGCCCCTTCCGGGTTCGAACCCTTGGGTTTCCTTCTTCGGATTTCCATTCCAAGTTTGCTGCTTCTGGCGTCCAACGCCTAGCATCTTTCTGGACCTTAAACCCCTGATCTCGGATTTCCACGTCTGAAATGCCATGTTGATTTCACCGTCCCTCACGGTCGTGGCTAGATGTCTTTCTAGCCACTAGACTCTGGCTCATCCACTGCCGCCTGTAAGATTTGAACTCACCAACCTTTCCGACTACCATACCAAGGAATTAATTGTGGTATTAATGGCTATTTCAGCTATTTAATCAGATTTTCCAACTGTCATTTTCAAGCGACTGAGTGATAGAGAAATTTGGAGAGCTCTGAAGTGTCCAGCATTTTCGCCCCCTAAATCCAAGTTATTTTCCCGATGTCCTCCGCGGGTCAAAAACTTACTTCTTCGAGATTGAGGTATGTTCATCATTCGTGCACCTCATCTTCTTTTTCGTAAAATTCTGAGTCTAAATCAATGTAAAAAGTAAAACAGGGTTAAAATATGGTAGATAAGTACCTTCCCCTAAAAACCCACATTTTAAAATATGAAAAATCAATTGTTTGAGAAGTCATAATTCAATCCAGAGTTTAACCTTGCCATGGTTGTTCTCCAGAACAGTCGTTCTCATCTCCCGGGCCCGGACCTTCCCACGACCGTCTGCAAAAACTCAAATTGAAAATTCAAAATTCATGCGGCCAAGGCCGTTTCGGACCCCAGCCTTCGGATTTCCCCTTGTGGGTCTCCGTTGTGCCCCCATTGTTCTAAACAGCCTTCCCTGAGCATCTTTTTGACTCTCAGACCCCGGCCTTGTGAAATCCGTGTCAAACCTTACATAAAATCAAATTGGCAAAGTAATGAACTGTCATCGAGATCCGACCCTCGGAGTTTCGTTCGTGGAATTCCGTGTTAATTTCATCGTTCCAATGACCTGTCTTGAGTGTCTTTCCGGACCTTGGACCCCGACCGCTTAAGGTCCGATTCCAAAGTTCAAAGGGAAAACCAAAGTCTGAAGTGTCTTTGGGACTCAACCTCTGGAATTTCGTCCCCAGAATTTCATGTCGCTTTTTCCATTTTAGACGGTCGCCCTGGGATGTCTTTCGGAGTCCCAGACCCCTGTCCTTATTTCACCTTATGAAAAAATTGAACAATTAACCAAGCAACCAAGAGATATTCAGAGTCCGGATCCCGGAATTCCCCTTTTGAGATTCTGTTCCACTGGCACCGTTTTGCATCGTGAATTCAGAATGGCTTCCCGACCTCCGGGTCCCGACCCATAGTTCGTCGCCTAGTTTTCTCGACTCCTAAAGTGTCTCTAGGGATTGTCTTCTAGAATTCCCCTTCCAGATTGCCTCTTGCATTTCACCATCCTAGATGGCTAATCCATAAGTGCTTCCCGATAACGGCAGTCCGAGCTCTGAATTCTAGTGCCCAGAATTTTGTCTCCCCTATGCCATTCCCAACGGCCATCCTGCAGCTGATACTTGAACTCAAAAATGAAGGCTCAAATGACCTCCAAATCCAAAATGGATTTCAACCCACTTGCTCAAATTAGGTCATCCTTCATGACAACCTTTAATTGACTAAATCCAATGCCCAAGAAATGCCTTTGGGAGTTCCATACCTAATTTTCCCTTCCAAGCGACATTCTGCCAAGGGAACTTCGGCCCTAGGAACCCGGGTTGTTTGCCCCTCTTTATAATGATGTAGTATCAAATGTTAGATGATTATTGAATATGAATAATAATTGTAGGGCTAATCTTGATGTGCAGGGGCTTGTCCAGGGCCGTTTTGTCATGTTTGATGTTACTGATTCACATCTTTTGTGTAGGATTTATGGAATCCGACATAGAAACTTTTGGTGCCTCCAAGGAGAAGTAGAGGGGAATAATCAAGGCACCTCGAGGCAAGGAGGATAAGGATCTGATGAAATACAAGTTTTAAGGGGTCCCCATACAATCCAAAATCACCATTGTTTGGAGAGATGTTACAGATACCAACATCGGTCAGGTCGATGTTGATCAATTTATATAGAGAGTCAGGTTGAACCCCAAAACGGAGAATGCAAGGTTGATAAGGAGTAGTGGAATTTCCAAAGTTGCAGGCTTCCTGCCGGCCTTGGTGGCCCCAGAATCAGTGATGGTATGTGTGGAGGCATATCAACCTGAGACCCGAACTATAGTGGACCGCAACAGGAATATCCTTGCAGCATGTCCCCATCGGGTATAATGACAACTTTCTATATTCCTCCCTTTAAGAGCATGGAGACCCCCACCATAGAAGAATGCAAAGAGCTATGGGAGGAGGATCCATTGAGGTGCAATAAGCTAATCAATCGTTATTGGTTGAAGGACAAGCGGGGTAGTACTGGGAAGCTCCCTTAGGAGCTTTTTTGCAGCGATTTCTTCAAGGATTACCATGACCTTGGGACCTTGCTAAGTCGAGTGATGGGTCTTCCTGCTGCAGCCTTCTTCCAAGAATGGATGTTCTATTTTGTGGAGCAGATTCTCCGCGGTGATAGCACCCCTTTCTATTTGGGGGAGATAATTAGTGACTGCTTCCACGAATAGTTTACAACCTTGAAAAATACCTCCAAGTTCTTCATGACTTCTTACTTGGTGTATTCCCTCGCTAATCAGCGGCATTATCAGGGATTGATTGCGGTACCTAGTGAGACATTAGGGGAAGAGCCCAAGCCATATGATAAGTACCCTCAGTTGTAGTATTGAAACTTCAAGAAGGATTATTGCATGGTGAATGATGCATTCATCGCCCATATCATTCGATCTCTAGGAGGTGAATTTCAAAGAAGATTTTCCCATAGTGCTAGAGCCCTCCTTAGGCAATACGCCTTCCTTTACATACAATTCCCAAAGTTCACATACATCCATGCCTAGGGATTCACAGAAAGACAAAACAAGCTACCTCGGTACCCCAATGACCGGATTATTCTTTAAGAGCTGACTTGGCAGCTAAGGCACATTCATAACATCTTGAGTAGCAAGCACTTGGCGAGTACACCTTACCCCATTGGGCTCAGCCAAGGAATGTACAAAATTCATACCTCCCACTGTGCAGGATACTTGGAAAGGGAGTTGGCCGAATACCACTTCTGGTAATATACAGCTCAACCTCGAATGGACCCATACGGACACATCAGAAAGGCACTTGGGCGTGAGTATGCTCACCTCCACAACGTCAAGGATTTTTGGGCTAATTGTAAAGATGATATTGAAGTGTGGCTATGGCACTACATGTGGATGACCATCCTCTATGTGTAGTGAATAAATTTGTGCCTGGTCCCTGACCAACTTGAAGAGGATCAAGACACGGTGATGGATCCAGGATATGATGTTATCGCTAATTTTTCGCTACCTGCGATTGACTAGAATGAGCAAGAACTTGATGACATCGACATACTCACTAAGCCCGTCGAGATCCGAACAAGGGCATAGATTGCTCAACAGGTGGCACGATTGAAGAAACAAGGAGTTTCCTTGACATTCAAGGGACTAAAAAGTGAACCAAGTGGCTCTGATGGTGGGGTAGCTACCACTGCAACTGGGGAAATTTCCAAAACCTCAACATCAGTCAAAACCAAGAAGAGAAAAGAAGCGAGTGAGCAGCTACCCAAACCAAAAGTTTATGCCCACAAGGCATCAGAGGGTGAACCTTCCACCAAGAAGATGAAAACAACCGAGGGCATGGAGACATCTAAGGCACCCAAAGGTCCACTCCGTGGGATCAGTGGAGAAGGATCTAACTCACCAAAGTCTTTGCCTACTACAATCACTGCCGCTGTTATTGCTGCCCCCGCCCCACATACTTTGCTTGTAGTTTCCGCTTCCTCCCCTCCTGTGGTGGTTATTTCTGTTCACCTTGCTTCCACTTCTCCAATCATGCAGATTATTCCAATGGATTCATCATCTGCCATGACCTCTTTAGTGTCCTCTTCCTCTATGTCTCCTTCCCTCCCCTCAATTTTCGCTGATACGATGCTTGCCCTTAGCCTCCCAGAGTTGTTTGTGAAATACATGCAAAACATGCCATCTGAGCTCTCGAGGATGCTTACTAATCCAATGGTTCAAGCTACAATAGCTTAGGCTATGGCCCATGCTCCAGCTCCCCCTCCCTCTACCGAACCACCAAAAATGGAGGCAACAATGCATATATCAGATGAGCTCAAGTGATCATAGCTAGAGGCTGCGAAGGTGCCAGAGGATGAAGAATTTGAGTACCACGAGCATCCACTATTTGAATGCCGGGAGATAGACGAGGTAGCCTATGAGTCTTCCAGTGAGAGCAGTGAGGAGCTAGATGCTGAACTGATCAGGGAATCAAATGACCCTAAACTCAATGCAGAATGGGGAAAGTAACTTAACGAGATTGAGGATAAGGAGGCCGAGGATTGGTTAGCACGTGAAGAAGAAATTGTTGCTCCAGAAACTGAAGGCAGTAGGTCTCCAACTGAAAAGCGTGGCCAAACCCCAGAACATGATGAGGAAGCATCCCTCCATGAAGATGAGCAAGAGGAGAATCCAGAAGAGCATGAACACAATCAAAGAGAGGGATGCTGAAAGGGAAGATCTGCCCAAGGAGTAGTTGCACACCGAGTCCCCCACTAAACACGAAATGCTCGAACAAGATTCCGATGAAGAAAAGGAAGATATGGGGACTAAGGAGAAGGCTCTTGTTATCAGAGCCATTCAACTTGAGAAGGAGGATAGCAGGAGTTGAAGTGAACCACCTAGGGAAGAGGCCCAAGTACTCGATTGGCTGCAGAGGCAGCTAAAGCAAAAGACTCCCACCCCAAAAGATCCTAAGGCAAGGCTAGAAGCCATACTGGCTAGGGCATGAATAAGCACCAAGAAAGAGAAAAATCCAAAGATCAGATCGAAGGTGACCATGGATGCCTCAGGATCTAGGGTGGTACAAATAGTGACGCCGATGGTTGGAGAACAAGGGATAATTTATAATGTCTCCACCATCGATTTGGGAGTAGCCACAAGGGAGAAAAAGTTGGATCACCTCCATGAGTCGGTTGTCACGATGGTGCATCTTATCCAATAGGATAAGGTTACGAAGGATGAGCTCAAGGCACAAGTGGCCGATCTGACGACCTATATTCAACAGTGGTCATCCTCGGATGACCAGCCCACTTCATCATCAGCTCCGCCACAGTTGCTATCTCAAGAGCAGATCAATAAGTTAGAAAAGAGAAGGAACTTAGATAACACTACAAAAAACTTGTTCCGACAGGTCTTAGACATGGGAAACACAGGTATCAATTTGGTTGTCCGGACTGAAAATAAGTTCTTAGAGGTACAAAGAGCTCTTGAAGGTACAAGGCAAGTCTACGAAGAGTTCCCGGGGAAATACAGAGTAGCCTACCCAAAAATTGAGGCCATACTCGCATTGCCAGGTGAGGTATGGGAGAAGGACCTCCCCCTCAATGATGATGACCACTGGTTAGTGGATGTATGGAAGTGAGATTTCAATCACCGAAAGAGAAGGCTAGAGTAGATCTTGGAACGGATAGCGCTGGATATTGAATGGGCCAAGGAGTCCAGAGAGGATTGCACTCGATACCTCAAGATAATGACGGGGTACGAGCTACCCACTGTTGAGATTAATCCTGAGAGCATAAAGCCCCACTTCTTCGAAAACATGGGAGATGGGATGTCAGCCGAGGTCACCATAGATTTCCTGAGTTTTTTCGCTCGAGCCTTTGCCCAGTAAGAGCTTTTTAGAAGAAATGCTGCTAAATATGATGAAGACTGGAAGAAACTTGTCAATATTTCCCAAGAATGGAGCTATCAGGTGCTACGATCAAATATCATGGAGATGGATAAGCTCTAGCCGCTGATCCTAAACTTCGTAGAGTATGCAGCGTTAAAGAAGTGCGAAGGCAACCCTGTCATCAATGAAGAATTCATCAAAGAATAGCTACAACAAAGGGAAAATAGCTAAAGGATGACATGGCTATAGTACTGTCACTAGATGAAAAAATAGGGAAAAGATAAGAAATGATTTATAAATGTAATATATTTGAGGTAGGTGAAACCCTAGTGTAAAGTGAATCCTGGCCACACAATAGAATCCAATCTTGGCCACTCATTTTTTCTTTTTCAAAACTATAAATAGGGCTCTGCTCCTCTCATTTTAAGAGAGTTGAGTTGTTGTAAAGGCATGCTGTAGAAATTATAATAGAAAATACAGTCATTTTCTGGTGTATTTTTGGGTTTCTCCACATGTTTCATTATTCTTCTCCCTTTAGTTAAAACTTTGCTTCAAGTTACTTTGTTGTTTTAGGTTTCCTTTAGATTAGCTTTGGTAGATTTAGTATGTTGTCTTTGGTTTTGAAAACTGCTGCTGTGTGTATGCTTTCCTTGTCCATACTTCTGGTCATTTGTTGATGGAAAATGACTATGTCAAGTTATCCTAGACTATAATTTCATTGCTTCTCCTTAAACTTTGTCTTTGTTTACATTTACATGGTGAATAAATGATGAATATTTGTAGTCCTTAGAAGATAGCATAGATTTAATGACATTGTGAGAATTCAGATATAGTGAAATCCTATTTAAGGGAATCGTCCACAGTAGGAACCTCCATGATCACTGTTCATCGGTAGTTGCAGGTCCAGGAACCATCCTTCTTCCTTGCCCCTTTTTCCTTTTTTTTAGAAACAATCGGTGCTAAGGTTCATTCCACATTGTAAAGCCAAATATGACGAAATAATGGAGTTTGAGACTGCTATCAGAGCCTACAATGAAATGCAGTAATTTTGTATCCCAAGAAATTGATCTGTTGATCCAATTCTTCTTCAGATTTAACCACGTAAAACCGCCTTGTGATTCCAGAAAAATCACATCAAACAACTGATATATTCCTAGTATCATCAAGACCTGACATCTAAGAGACCTTGGGATAGTGTTCTGCAATTTGATTGTGGAAGATTGTCTTTCAAGAGAGGTAATGCACCTATGCATCGCCTATGTTGAGAAGTGCATAAAATCACCATCAACACCTTCTTGTAGAAGGTGTGGATCTAGATAGGTATTGGTCATATTTTTTGGTTGGGTGTCTTTTGTGTAAGAAAATCATGGCTGGTGTAGGGTAGTTTGTCTATGAATGGTGGAATTTTATTCTATCTATGGTGTTTCCTTGTAGTATGTAGGTTTGGTGTCTAGTTTTACAATTTTTTGGATTGATGTGTTTGTTTCTAGGGTGGTTTTTGCAATGCATAGTGGATGGGTTACTTCTTCCAAACTCTACCAGCTAAAGGGTTGTTTTTGTAATACTTTTGCAAAATCAATACAATCATATTTATGTATCAAAAATAAAATAAAGGTGGTTGATAAAAGTAATGATAAAATTAACTAAATAAAAAATAAATAAGTATTTAATTAATTATTACGATAAGGGAAATGGTTTAATTAATCAAATAAATAAAAAATATTTGTTTAATTAAATATTATTTTAGGTGTCTAAAATTTTTCCCTCTTTGACATGATGTTGAAAATAAGAGAAATAAAATAATTTCAAAGAATAATAAAACATAGTGGGTAGGAAAGGGATATGGCCTAGTGGCATGGTTCCCCTATCACTAACAAGGGTGAGGAAGGATGATGAGGAGGTAGTGTTATGCCCCCTTGAGAGGAAATGAGGGTCCAAAGAAGATAGGTGTTCTCTCGAAATGGAGGAGGGGAATAGAAGGATGAAAGGATGAAAATATGAACTAAATAAGGATGAAAAAGATATAGATGGGGAGGGAGGATGGATGATCATCATGTTGCAATGATATGAGCAACCTAGATTTGATATTGTACTTGACATTTTGAACTAAGGTATAAGGAACTAGGATGATAATGTGCCAAGTACGTGATCAAAAGGTCAAATGAAAAAATATGCCGTATAACACTATGATATGGAAGACCATGACGCCTCTATGGAAATAGAGTACAATAAAATGTGGTAAATGCAAACAATGATAAGATGCACTAACAATAAGGAAGAAGTTAGAAAGGACTCGGCTCCAAGTCAAGATGAAAATCGATTGGTGATGTCGAGGATAATAAAATTAATGATAAGAGCAATGTGTACCCCAAAGATTATGTTGTTAATTATAGGAACAACACTTGGATTGGGAAGGATATATCTTTATGATGATAATGGATTAAAGTGGGTCAATGGATTATTAGTTGATTTGGATTAAGATCAGATATTTCTTATGGATGATGGGATAGATTGTAAGGTAGATTTCATGGATTAGAATTGACTGTATTTGGATGTATTGGATTGGAATGGATAGATTTGAAGGATGGAAAATGGATGTTGGATAAGATAACATTGGATGGAGGATAGGATGATTAGGATAGAGGAATGGATAAGTTCCAATAACAATTGAGAACTAAGGCATGATAATGGATGGAAGGATTGAGGAATTCCATGGATAGGAGAGAGCACATTGGATGATGGATTTTTATGGGAGATAAGAGGAAGAGAGCTCCAAGGAGTAGTTACAAAGGACTAGGATGCCCCACACTAGAGGTAGTGCAATTGTGGAAGAAATAATTGTAGCATAAAATAGAGCGATAGTGCATAAAGGACATGGATAGAAGTAAAAGTGTGGATTACATTGTACAATGCATGCATGGATATTTCTCCCCTATGTTTCTATAAATATCAAGGGTGAAGAGAGAGGATGAATTGGATAGGATAGGAGGATGCATGTAGGATAAGGGATATGGGATGGAGGATAACAAGGGTTATAATGATAGCATGAAGACATCTTTTCAAGATCAAAGATGGTAAGGGTGGATTAATTTGGATAGGATGTGGGATATGAATTAAATAATATGGATAAAAAAGGGAGGCAGGGTATGAGGATGGAGGAAGAATATGTGATGCTCATGTAGATGCTTAACTTTATCAAGATCAAAGGAAGGAAAAGGGAGGATGGATTTGGATAGGGTGATGGAGAAACAATTAAGGATAGTGGAGGATGTGTATAAAATGTGGTATGGATAAAGCTTTCCCCAAGTCTAGAATGCAAGAGGGTAGGGATATGGAGGAAGGACTCAAGTATCTAGTTTTAAAGATGATATTCCTTGACTATGCATTATAATGGAACATGGTAATTGGATGTATGCTCATAGAAATTGGTAGAATAATGGTGTGATGGATAAAATAAATTGGAAGATGGAGAGAGATATAGATTTATGCCAAGAATTGGATAAGAGGGATGGAAGGATGGAAAATGGATATTGGATAATAGCTGGGGTGATGGAAGATGTGCAGATGTGTGGATGTAAATGCTGGAAAGATCAACATCAACACACAACTTGAAGGGTGGTGGAGTTGTGGAAGAGAAGTGGACTTTGGATTTTGAGGTTTAGATGGAGGAATGGATGGATATTTTAGGATATAAGGACCCAAAATGGATGGAGGTGATGAAGTCTTATTAGATGGGGTGAAGGACTTAGGATTCGATGAATCTTTTGGAGAAGCAAGTTTGGATGCCAATTTTCATTTTTATTTGGGATGCATTCATTCTATGATTATTTTGGGAATCCACACGGTTTTTTACTTTAGATTTTGCTTCATGGGACTTTGTGGCATTTTTCATTTAAATTTTTTATTATGGATCATATTTTTCTTTGTTTTTTCATGTCTTTTTTATCATACATGTTGATCCTTTGATTTTTATGTATTTTTGGGTAGTATGTTGGGAAAGGTTCAATGGTGTGTACCTTTATCGATCTTGATTAGGGATATAAAGTGATTGATAAAAAGGATAATGAGATCTTGGAATATGAATGTTAGGTGGTGGAATGTAAGGACCCAAGATGGATGAAGTGGATGAGAGACTTTATTTTGGGACATACGGACCCAAAATAGATGGATTGGAATTTTTAACATAACTTGGGCCCAAGATAGATTTGGAGGATGGGGAATGTTGATATTTCAATTTAGGTAGAGGGATTTTTGATTTAGGATGGGTGGAAGGAATGCTAAAATCATGAGATTGGTACCCAAGGCTATGATATTTTGGATTTTCTTTGATATTAAGGGGTTCTAATATGCCTTACTCATGAAGGCTTTAACTTTTACCTTGATAACACATAGCTTGACAAATTCTTTTGTCAATGGGATATTTATTATTTTTGAAGCAAGTTGTGATTCCATTTTGAGGGGGATGTTACATGGAAGGAATGATAAGATTTGGGAGTAAACTAACTTTGATGAAAGTGGAGGAACCCACTAAATAAGTATGAGGTTCATGGGTATCTTGAATAGGGGTGATGAGATCTTGTGGAGCATTAGGATCATGAAATCAAGATGAAGGGATACTTTGATCTTGACTTGGGATAGAATCATGGAATGTGTTAGATGGTGTAGTTTTCTCTTGGTTATGAGATAAAAGGGGGACATGACTTGGATTGGGAGGGGTGATTTTATCATGAGATGGGATAGGGTCATTAGATGGGGTAAAAGATGTACTTTGATCTTGATTTAGAGAGGGATCATACAATGGAGTGGAAGAGGTATATTGATTTTGGCATGGAGGGATGTCATTACATGAAGTAGGAGATAGAGGATCATGAGAGGGGGATGAATGAATATTCTTCTCTTTGGATGGGATGGAAGGGATATGTTGTTCTTGATTAGAAATGGAATCATGAGATGGAAGGGGATAATATGATGGAGGAGACGAGGTTCATTGATATCTATGTAGAGGGGAATCTATATTAGGATGCTTTAGATTAGGTAATGCACATAGTTCATTTGATATGGATGGTGTGATAGGGGAGGATGGTTGAATATAGTCTTCAACTTGGATAGATGGAGTGATAAGAGATTCATTAGATTTTGTGGGGACTGGAGTTTATAGGAATGTAGGGGTGATGAAGGTGGATGAATGGCATGGGAAGATTGCACAAATTTATTCTTGCATGGAGAGTTAGCCACCTTTATAAATAGTCCTTTGAGGAAATTATGGTAGATAAAAGGTGAACTTGATTGCAATTTTCTAGGGTTTAATAAAGATGGGTTGAGTTAATAAACCATGGATTTATTGACTTGAGTGGAGTTAAAAGTTGAAGAATGGACAAGATGGAATTAAATAATAAGAAAATGGTAATGGAGGTTAGTTAGCCTATATACATTAATTAACCAAGTATTAATTAATTAATTTATTTGGAAGGAGCTGGAATTAAAGCTTGATTTAATTAGATAAACGTATTTAATTAAAGGTGGTGGATAAAGGTAATGGGAAAATTAAATAAATAAATAACAACTATTTATTTAATTAAATATTATTTTAGGTGTGTACAATACTTGTTAAAATGAGTGGCTTATTTTATTAAATTAACATTCTATTATATAAATGACACACTTATAATAGATAACTATGATATTTTCTTAAGAAAAAAATATTTATTTCAATTCTTAGGATACCAGCACTTCTTGATGGGCATCTCACGTCAGTTTAGAATATTTATATGACTCGAGTTCCCTTTCGTCGGCATCCGTTCTTCTTTTCCACAGTTATTTCCATCTTTCTTTGGAATGGCGGTATCTGTTGTGGCTGCACATGTGGCAACATCGTATGGGTAAGATCTGATTTTTTATATTGTTTTAATCATAATAAAGGTTTACAGAATATTGGAAACAGTCACAGACCAGCATAATGAAAACTAACAGCTGGCTATGTCTGAACTTCTCTCACACACTCTTAATCAGTTTACAAATATTTATACGACTCTATCTATTCCTCTTCTTTCTATCCATCTTTTCGGTAAAGTTATTTCGCGTAATATTTTTTTAATGATTGATGCGCGTTAAGCCAACGAATCAAAAATGGAATCGGGACCCCCTCCCACGCAAAAACAAAAGCGTACTTATCTGCGTGTCATTTCATATCATATCATGAGAGGAAACTTATTTGATCAAGCAAAGAATGGAGGGGAGGATCTACTGGATTTGCTTTTCTCCTAACACCTCTCTTTTACCAAAGTTAACCAAACGTATCGATTGTTTACTTCTTATTCTTTTGAACTGTAATGTACTACAGTGTTAATCATTTTTTTAAAAATATTATTCCTTTTATGGGAAATTTCCCTTTGACTTTGCTGTGTATTGTGGCATCGTGTGGACCTACACATGCATAATTGCCAACTGTGTATGGCTGAACTCCACTATTTTAGGAATGTCTGCACTTCTTTCACGTCCGTTTTATTCAATTTAGAAGTTATTTCCCATCATCTTTCTTTAATCATTGATGCGCGTTAAACCAGGGAAGTAGAAATAGAATCGGCACCGGCAAGGGCTCCCACGCAAAAGAAAAATGGTACGCATATGTGAGTCATTTCATATCGATTTTGCGATATGGGATTGGTGGAGACAGAATGACATTTTGTTATGGAGTGTTGAACGTATAATGATATTCGGGCCAGTTATGCGGACACTTTACAAGTTGATAATTTAAATACCCTATTTGAGGAGGAAAGGTTGGTCAAATTAGCAAACTACATCATCAAAATTCACTGTTGTAGGGTGGACCTCAAGCGAAGAACTCAAATTGTTTAGGGTCTCCCCTTTTTGGTGGCCGTCGCAATTTTTAGTATACATTTAGTTTGTTTAGATTTAGATTAATAATTTGTAGTCTTGATTTAGAATTTTTAACTTTCTATGATAAATTTAAGTTGATTAATTCTTTCAATTAATTATTATGTATTAATTTTAATTATGATTGATATTTCATTTGTTATTTTAAGAATTGTATTCCAAGATTAATTTTAATTTGTTTTAAAAAATAGTATCAATCATTTAGAAATAGTATTATATATATAAATATTAACAAAGTATTTATTATTATTATTATTTTAATCACTATTTAAAAAATTATTTGTATACATTCTTATGATTTTTATCTTTTTAAAGGTAATATATTGGTATCCTAAGTGTTTGACTAAAAAATATTACACCTTGCTTTCAAAATCTTAAAAAAATATTCCTAAAGATGACACATCAAACAGAACAAATTTGAGGCATATAAGAAAACAAATTTTTATTTTTTTTAAAAATATCATATTTACACTAAATTTATATCTAGAAACTTGGGTCAAATAAACATTTATGTAGTTTTCTTACATAGTTGTGAAAGTAACCCATAATGAATTTACTTGTTCCAAAGAATTTAATCACATCCTGATTTGTTAGGCCTAGAAGACAAATATCTAACAAGTTAAATGCAGATTTGAACAATAAAACAAAAATAAAACACATACAAAATTATAACACAAAGAATTTAACGTGATTCACCCAATATGGGCTACATCCACCAAATCACAACCATCCAAATATTCTATTACCCAATGCCAAACATATTAGAATATCACGAATAATGTCATGCTAGAACTCTCCATCATAGTCGCTTATAACAAGCTTTTAGAAGTTTCTAAAAATTAGGGTTTACAAAGTCATTTTTTTCTTTTTCGGTGACGAAGCGAAAAAAAGATAAAAATAATTGACCCAGTCTCGGACCTTGGCAAGGATACATGAAGAGTGTGCAGTACTAAAAAGTGTATAGTATAACATGATTAGTCACCACATACAAACAATCTCCCACTTGGAGACTGATTAGGCTCCATACCAACACAATACTTGGAGACTGATCCTGGAGGACACCGCTGCACTTACAACTCCCACTGGAAATTGTAGACATGCAAAACTAACATCATGCATCCCCTAAAGTCATCCATTCAAATCAACATCATCATCTTTGATTAAATAATTTTTATTTTTTTTTAATTACATCTAAAATCATTTTCTTCTCATTTTAATTTATTTTAATCCTAAAATATATGTCAAAAGTCAAAATCACCTAATCTCTTGTTAAATTAATCAAATCCTGATTAATTTAATCCTAATCATCTAAATCCTCTACATTCTTCCACTTGCACTAATAAATCATTTAATTGATTTATTATTTCATCCAATTTCTTTCTAAAGGGCATCAAGATGGAATATTCTACAAATTTGAATCTTCCCTCGAAAGGACTTGTCTCTTCCAACAAAGAATTAAATTCTCTTACATGTCTCTTGCACAAGTTAAAATTGGCATTTAATTCACCTTTCATTCCCCCTAAACATGTCATTTCAACAAAATTCAAATTTGAAATTGGAACTTTGGCCAAAACTTGCACATTCCTCATGCTCTCAAATCTTGACAAGTGGCATCTTGTCATTGGCTTATGGATGATCCCACATTCATCAAAATCTATCAATCTTTCAACTTCGAATATATAAAAGAAAGGCTTTTCAACAACACAAATTATAACATAATTTGAGCACAACACATTTTATGCAAAGTTACTCTCTACATGTGAGAACTATTTTTTCTCTTCATCACAATATTTTATCATCTCATCTTGCTTATTAGGATTGGGAAAGGGTTACCTTCTACACAAAGGATAGCATCAATCCACTATGGAATAGGTATATTTCATATTTTATGTGCTTTGATCATTCTTATTAGTTGTTTGCATTTTGAATCATGGAATATTATTTCATAAGGATGTGTATTTCTGTTATGTTGGTTTTGTTAGTTTACTAACATTTGCAGATTTCAAAGCAATGAGTGGGAGCTTGAGTGGTCACGGGTGAGAGAAAACGAAGTTCGAATTTCAAAGCAATGGAGGTGGATCTGGAAATGAAGCAAAATCAGATATTCGTCAATCGATTCAAGAGCTGGAATCGAGTCAGAAGCAAGGTAAGGATGACCAGGATGATGTGGACTCTAGTGACAAAATACAGGTGGACCCTGGGGGAAAGGAAATTCTGGAATCTCTAATTTGCTACTTCTGCCAACAAAAAAGTTGCAAATGTTAGTGGGGGAGTGGGGACCACTGGCGGTTTAGGAGGCAACTGCAAATCCTAGACCTCTCTATTTGGGGTAAAACCTAATGGAAAGTCTTCCTTCCCTCATGTGCAAAATATCTCATCCCTTACTAGAGGTAAGTTTGCTATTTCGATTCCTGATTTGATTATAGACCATAATATTGCCTTAATGGAATGAACCCTAGTTGGGAAGTTTATGGGCCCTAGACCAAATATTGAAGTGGTCAGGGAATTTGTTAAAAACAAATGGAGAACCAGTGGGAAAGTCTCTGTTGCTGCTCTTCCTAAGGGTTTTTTTGCTTTTGAATTTACTTGCAAAGAGGATATTACGGCTGTTAGAGGTGGAGGTCCTTGGGTGATAGGAAAATCATCCTTGGCTCTTAAGAAGTGGTCTTCCCACTTGGATTTATCGGACTCTATCTTTGAGAATGTCCCAGTCTGGGTTAGACTTCTAGGCCTGCCCCTAGAATACTAGAGTGAAGACATCTTTTTGGGTATTGCGAGTTCCTTTGGTGAGCTCCTTTTGATTGATACTATGGCAGCTACTAGAAAGAGACTGGTTTTCACGAGGGTATGTGTGGGGGTTCCTCAAGAAGCTGATTTACCCTCTTCGATTGAGATTCAATCTAAGTTGGGATCTTGGGAATTGAGCATAGAATTTGAAACCATCCCGTTTGCCTGCTTCAAGTGTAGGAAATCTGGTCACTAGGCAAAAAAATGCCCTCTTAATGCAGCTTTAGAGAAAGAAAAGCCAACAGATGTGGGGAAAAAAGAATGGAAAAAAAAGAAGAATGACTCTGTAGAAGTAAGGAGGGAGAATAAAGAGCAAGACTTGGTCTTTGAAGCCAATAATCAGAAAGGACCCTTAGAGATTGAAGTGGTTTTGGAGGAAAAAGGTGAGGTCCCTTTTGAGCCTCATAACCCAATGTCTGTTACCAGGGAAAGAGGCATCATTGAGGGCACCCTAGCTATTGAAGTAGATCGGTTCCTATCTCCTTCGTTCTCCCAAATGACAGTCCCATCTGATAGAAATGAAGAGATACCGGGTTTGGAGGATATCCCTAGTGAGGGCCTATCTTTGGTCTTGAATATCCCTCCTCTCCCCC
Organism: Sequoiadendron giganteum; assembly: GCA_007115665.2. Taxonomy (NCBI): domain Eukaryota; kingdom Viridiplantae; phylum Streptophyta; class Pinopsida; order Cupressales; family Cupressaceae; genus Sequoiadendron; species Sequoiadendron giganteum. The sequence continues at coordinate 174,220,093 of CM021108.1, forward strand.
TATTATCTGTTTCCCCCCCCTATGGCAGTGGAATAGCTGTTGGAGACCAGCTCTGTCGTTGGAGCCTCAGAATCCCTTGAAAAATAGGATTTCTCAGCTAACCTTTCCAGCAATGCTTTGTGTTGCCAAGAGAATGGTAATATGGATACATTACCTTGGGAACAAAGACTACCAAATGAAAAAGATTGGGAATCTAGCAGAGAGACGAACAGCCAAGATGAGACTGATAAAGAAGAGAATACATCAAAAAAGAAGCCTCAAAAAAATAAACATGGAAAAACCCCAAGTGGCATTTCCACCAGATCAAGAGGTAAGGCTGATTGTGGAGCACCAAAAAACTCAAGAGGTAAAAAGTTTTCAAAAAAGAAAAGAGAGCTGAATAGTTTTCAGGATATAGCAGATGGATCTCAAAAAACCATCCCGGAGTGTCTTAACTCTCCCGGAATTTAATGAAGATTATGTCCTAGAATATAAGGGGATTCAATAGCCCCCACAAGTAGGATGTTCTTCGCAACTTTGTTAGAGATCACAAACCTGATATTCTTCTGATTCAAGAAACTAAAATGTCTAAGGAGAAAATTGAAAAAATGAAACTCTTTCAACACTACTGTAACTCGGGCAATAATTCTAATGGTGCTTTGGGTGGCATTGTTACTTTCTGGAACTGCCACAACATCAAAGGTAATCCGATTTTGGAAGGTTCGAATAACATTGTAACTAGATTCACCCATATAAGAGATAACTTCAGCTAGATTCAAATGAACATTTATGCTCCTAATGGCAAAGGTATGAGGAAATATTTTTGGCTGGAATTAGCCTCCATTAGAAGGATTTTTGACAAAGAAGCTTGGATTTTTATGGGGGATTTTAATACCCCCTTAATGAATGGTGAGAAATTTGGGGGATCCCAGATTAACTTAGAAATTAAAGAGGATCTTCATAATTTTATTGATACTCAAGGGCTGATACACCTGTATCTTCTTGAAGCCTCCTACACCTGGTCAAATTGCAAAAAGGGGATGGACCTCATATAGGTCAGATTAGATAGATCCCTAATTTCTAATCATTGGTATTTTGATTACTACTGTTCCCTTAAATCTCTCACTAGAATAGGTTCTGATCACTCCCCTATCAGTTTAACTGCGGATCCTATTAAAAAAAAGAAGAATATCCCCTTCTGATTTGAAAAAATATGGATTTCCCATCCTACTCTCAAAGAAGAATTAAAAAAATGGTGGAATATTAGTATTCAAGGAACTGCAATGTTCAGAATTGCTAAAAAATTAAGGGAAGTGAAATGCAATCTTAAAAAATGGAAAAAGGATTCTTTTGGGAACATCTTTAAGATCAAGTCAGAACTTTAGACGGATCTGGGAGCCATTCAACTCAAAATTCAGAATGAGGGTTACTTGAATGACACTAAGGAAAAAGAGAATGAACTCCTTACAAAGATGCATGATATTATTGGGAAGGAGGAGGAGTTCTGGAAACAAAGATCAAGAGCCCTTTGGCTATCGACTGGAGATAGAAACACTAGGTACTTCCACCTTTCGGCGTCTTAACACAGAGCTGTCAATAGAATATCTCAAATTGATGTGAATGGAACCAGTTTTGTGGAGGAAGAGGATATTAGGACACAAGCGAGCTCCTTCTTTAAACTTCTTCTCTCTGCCAGTACTGAAATAAACCAGAATGAGCAAGACCAACTTGTGGAAGCTATACCAAGAATTATCAACCAGGAGAACAACTCTTTTATAACTACTATCCCTACCAATGAGGAAATCAAGAGGGCCGTCTTTTCCTTTGATGGGAATAAAGCCCCGGGGCCCAATGGTTTTCCTTTGTTCTTCTTCCAATGGTTCTGGGAGATTGTTGAAGAAGATGTGGTTAATGCTGTTAAGGAATTTTTTGGAGCCAGATGTCTTTTAAAAGAACTAAATGCTACTTTCTTGGTCCTCGTCCCCAAGAAACCTGGAGCTGACAACTTTGAGGCTTTTAGACCTATCAATCTTTGTAATTCTTTATACAAGATCATCTCTAAGGTCTTAACCTCTAGATTCTTAGTTTTTTTGCCTTCCTTGATTTCTCCTCAATAGAATGGTTTCGTTCCTGGTAGACAAATTCTTGACTCTATTGTTTCGGTTCATGAGAACATTCACTCCCTTGTTGAATCGAAGAATGAAGGTTTCCTTTTAAAGCTTGACATTTCAAAAGCCTATGACAGAGTTGACTGGGTTTTCTTATTTAAAATCCTGAAGGCCTTCGATTTTAATAATAGGGTGGTCCAAATGGTGGAACAACTTGTGTCCACAACTTCCATATTAGTTATGGTCAATGGCTCCTCGACTTCCTTTTTTCAGAGCACCAGAGGTCTTAGGCAGGGTGATCCTATTTCTCCTATTTTATTCACTATTATGGTCGAAAGCTTAGGTAGGAACCTAAAAAAATTGACTGACTTTAAAGTTATCGTCGGGCTCAGACTGTCCTCGGGCAGCCTGGTGTGTTCTCATCAACAATTCATTGATGATACTATACTCATGGGTCAAGCTTCTGTGTCTGAAGCTAAATCTATTAAACAACTACTTGACAAATATGGGAGAGCTTCAGTACAACTGATCAACAATCAAAAAAGCTTGCTGTTCTTTTTCAATACTCCGGCTCATCGACAGACCAAAATTTCCAGAATCTTGGACTGTAAGGTGGAATCCCTTCCTGCCACCTACTTGGGTCTTCCTTTAAGTTTGAAACCTTCTGATGCTTTCTGGATTTCGTTGGTGGATAGATTTAGAAAAAATCTTGCAGGTTGGAAAGGTGCTCTGCTTAACCAAGCTGGTAAGCTTCAGCTCCTCAAAGCCTCCCTTCAGAATCTCCCTATCTATGCCCTGAGCCTCTTTAAGATCCCTGCTAAATATGTTGACACAATTGAAAAAATTCAAAAAAGATTTCTATGGTCGAGTGTTGAGGAAAATAAAAGAATTCCCTTAATTAACTGGAATCTAGTCTATAGACCTAAAAAGAATGGCGGACTTGGGTTAAGAAGAATTAGATCTATTAATAAAATCCTCTTGGCCAAGCAAATTTGGAAAATTTTCTCCTGCTCCGGGGAGTGGATTGATATTATGGTTAGTAAATATCTTGATAACAATTGCTCTTCCATCATTAATAAGGACCCCCACCTTCTTCCTAAAGGATCTATATGCTAGAACAATTTAATTATTGGAAAAAAGATTATGGAGGAAGGCATTGTTTGGCAAGTGGAAAATGGGAATAGTACTAGATTCTGGGAAGATAGATGGCTTTTTAAGGAACCTCTGATAAATATCAATCCCTTCAGAGATTGGGCTAAGAATTGCAAGGTTAGGTTTGGTACTTATGTGAAAGATTACAAAGTGAATGGTAATTGGGTGGACTTAAGCAGAGTTAGTCAGGGTTTGGCTCCCATCCAGATTACGTTGTTGGCTGTTAGACCTAGCTCAGAGCAGCTAGAGGACTGTGCGGTCTAGATTGATGATCCCTCTGGTAATTTTTCTGTATCTTCTACCATTGCTAAGCTCAATTCTTCTCTGGATCATCCTCCCTTTTGGTCTAAAGCTTGGAGCAATAATTTGATTCCTAAAATTAACATCTTCTTTTGGATCTTGCTTCAAAATAAGTTGCTAATGATTGACAATGTGTGAAAATAGGGATTTCAAATCCCTAATAGATGCTATCATTGTAAGATGGATGCTGAATCTGTTAATCATTTATTCCTTCACTGCTCTATTGCTGCTTCTCTCTCAGAAAATTTTAATAGATTATGGAACCTCTCTTGGGTCTTCCCAATGCTCATTGAAGAACTCTTTTCTCAATGGAAAGCCCCGACAAGGAATCCTTTACTTAGATTTTTTTCGGAGCTTTCTTTCCCTCATAGAGCTTGGGGGATCTAGAAAGAACGTAACAACATAAATTTTAGGGGCAAAGAAGCCTCTGTGGATTATGTCTTTGATAAAATTGCCAGATCTCTAAAGGAAAACTTCAGTGTCATGGCCCAGAAGGATAGGAAGACCTTGAATGCAGAGTTTTCGAACTATGATCTTTGTGTTGCTAAGGAATGGAACATAATCCCCATTCTGTCTAGCTTTACTATTAAGGCTAAAAAGGACACAGAGGGAGTTTGCTGGACTTTTTTGCCTAATGGATGGATCAAAGCTAACTTTGATGGAGCGACTAAAGGCAATCCAGGGGCGGCGGGCTATGGAGGAGTTATAAGGGATTCCTATGGCAACTTCATGGGTGCGATGACCTCTCCAACTAATCACCAGATGGAGGTGACTGGTGCTTACCATATTATAAATTTAACCCAAACTCTCAATATTAAAAACTTACGAATTGAAGAAGACTCCAAAAACATAATTGACTACCTCCGTGGCAAGTCTCCTCCCTGGTGGACAATCAAGTCATGGATTGATGAAGCTAAATTGAAATTGGACAAGTTTGAAAAACTTAAAATAACACACACCTATACAGAAGCCAATGCTGTCGCAGACTTTTTTGCTAATGAAGGAGTCAAGAGTAAAGAAGTGTGTACCTAGCTTAATAATAGCGATCTTAATATTAAAGTTTGTGCCCTATTAAATTATGATAAATCACATGGTAAGGCATCATGTTATCCCTTTAATGAGGACAGGTTGGATCTCTCACATCACAATCATTAGATTGTATGGGACCGAGCTTTGTGGAGTAATTTGCAAGTTTACTCTGCACGCTTTGTGGGAGCTTAGATTTGGCAGGGCCAATTTTAGAAAGGATTGTGTTTGGTTCTTCCTCACTGTGTTGGCCGATATGGGTGGGGATAGAAAGAGAACTGAGCTAGATAGCTTTAAAACCCATATGAAAAATGCTAAGGCTTGGAACAAGACAAAAAGTGGAGGTCTCTTCCCTTTTCTGGAGAAGCTTCATGGTTTTGATCTGGAGGCTATGAATCTCTTTGCCAAAAATTGGCATGATGGCAACCTGACTTTGTTTGGCAGGAATGTGGAGCTCAACGAAGAGTTAATTGCCAAAGTTATGGGATTACCCACTGATGGGAAGAAGTTTTTTAGCGACAGGCCTTGCTCTGATGAAGCTGTTATCAAATTCCCAAAAAATGACAAGGAAAAGCAAAACTTGGTCAAAATTGTGAACAGTTACTTTGATATTGACTCCATAAAATCTATTTGGAGAAATTTCCTTCGGGCCATCATGGAGTATATCACAGTGGATGGGAATTTCACTAAATTCTATAGGTACCACTTCGCCCTCCTCAACCATTTCCACCACAAGGTAAGGGTTTCTATCCCTTATTATCTCTTATGCTCTCTGAAGAAAAGTTTGGAGGACAATAAAAAGAATCCCAAAAGATTTCCTATCCTCTATACTAGGTTAATTAGGCTTATTGTTGAATATCTGCATGTGCATGCCCCTGCTACCTCGGAAGCTAACCTTGATGTTGATAGTGATGATACTGAGCCCAGTGGCTTGGATTATTTGCCTGACCGTAAACCTAGCCCAAAAGCCCCTAGTTTGAATGCTGGCCCTTCTAGGGATCCGGGTAAAATTCGGGTTGCGCTTGAGCCCAACTGTCCTCCTCCTAAGCTCAACCCTGCTGGCAAGACTACCCAGGCTAAAAGCCTTGTCCCTTACACTAAAGAGTCGTCTGAGCCGGAGGAAGCTGATACCAACACTTTTGAGCGATGTGTGGGCCCTGTTCCAGACATTCAGAATGTCGACAATTCCCCTGTTAACATTGGTAAAGAGCCCTCCCTTGATTTTCTATACCTGGCTAAAACCAACTCCGAGTCCCATTGTAAACTTTTGGATTGGACCTTCTCTGAAATTAATGAGCTTAAAATTAAAAATTTGGCCCTGCAAAGCAAGATTGAGGAAATGGGTGTCAAGATTGCGGAGTTAGGCAAGAAACATGTGGTGCATAGTAATAGGATCATTGATAATGATGTTGAGGGCCTAAGGATTAACATGAGAACCATTGTAGAACAGAACAACCGTATAGCAAGACACAATGCTATAATAATCAATGCAATGACTGAAAAGCTTGACAAAGCCTAGCAGGGATCCTTGGTGGTTGATCTAGAAGACACTGAAGATAAAAGCCAGGAAACGGATGGAGGCATTTCTAGAAGAACCCGTGCAAATTTGAAGTGAAAGGCCCCCTTAACCCCGAAAATGGTTCAAACCTTCAAGAAGGGGATTATTGAAATGCGGGTTTTGGAGGCAGAGACAGAGACTGTCCTTAGGTCTCTGAAGTAATTTGTTGTCCTTTCCTTTCTGACCCTCCTGGTCTTTTTTGCCTGCTCGCTACTGGTTTTTTTTTGGGCAGCTGTATTTTTTTGGTGGACCCTTGGTGGTCTTTTCTCTATTTTGTAAACTTTGTGGTTTCGAGTCCCTGTAAAACCCGTTTTACCCTTTTATCAAAAACATTTGCAGATTTCTATATTACATAAATGGAGCTAGAAGGAGGGGATACTCATGCTTGTTTGAAAATCTCACCATCTAATATGTTGCTTTTGTTTTGAGATTTTGTATCTTAGTTGGAATGGCTTTTGTTTCACACTAAGATTGGTCATAGTGTAATTATTAACTAAGATAGAAGCTTCTTTTTAAATTTTCTTAAGGTAAACTGGTGGCATTTCCATCACTCTACCTTTCTCAATTCCTAGTTTTCTTCTCAAATGAAAGCCTTTCATAAAATGCTCAACCATATCTTTTGGACTATTTTTTAATTTGCAATTTCTAATTAGTTAGTGCGCCTATGGAGGAAAGGATAAAACATTTGTAGATCATCTTGGTCACACTTCTCAGTGTGGGTTATGGATGGTTGAAGAGAAACGAAATTTAAATGGTTTAATTGCCTTATCTATGCTTCCGTAACTTTCAAGGTAACCTCCTTTCAAATCAGTTGTGTTGTCCCCCCATTTTATCTAGTTGTGATATCTTTTTGAATAGGGATGGATAGGCTACTTTGACATCAGCAATAATCATAGATTCTATTCCCAGTGCCACACACTCTATTAGTTGACTACGTGGATTTGAAAAGATCCTATGCATATTAAGATCATGACCTCACTTTTTTTTTTTTGTCACTATTCAAATGTCTTAGCCGCACCATTAAAATACAGTGAGCTTACAAATGGTGATCATGAATCACAATAACTCCAAATACCACCATAAATCTTTTGCAATCTCTTGTTGAAAGCACCATGTCCAATAGTTCCACTCGTTGCTGAGGCATCATATCAAACAATGCATGTCTGACACGTTGATTCATATCATTCGAGTCTCCTTGAGCTTTTGTTGCATTAACTACCAACTACCATATTGTTTAATTGTGGTCTACTCTTAAAACTTTATATTGCATGTCATATGGTTGTCTATTATTGATATTAACAAAAGGAAACCTCGGGCATTTTGGTTCTCTATGACACTCAAAACTTACCTCCCAACAACTTGGCATAACTGGCATACCTGCTCTTTCTTGCGTGATAGCATTGTCTCAAGCATTTAGAGTCATTAAAAGTATGGTGGGTCATTCACGTGTCCCTAAGCATTATTTGATCACATAGGCTTGGGCATTTCCCAATCTTGGGCCTACGCATTAATCCATATTGTTCAAAAGTTGCATTTGTTTAAAAGTTTCTAAAAGCCTACACATTAATCCTGGGGCTACGGAGTAAAGACCACAACTTCATGAGCTCAGAAAAATCCATTTTTTGTAGACATCATATTCAATGAGATCACATTTTATCAACATTTCATGTACCTTGTCCATGCTTCCTTTTTTTTTTTCTCCATTCATACCTATCGGGGGTAGTTGCAACTACAACATCTGACCAAATATCAAGGGTACGAAGAGTGGATGTTGGTAGAGGGAAGAGAAGTTCCAGTAAATGATGCATTTTCTCTACATCCACATAAAATGTTGCATGTTTGAATTATTGAATAATTTCTGCAGGTTCATGATAGTTGCAAGGTGCTTAAAAAGTGTTCCTGAAGCTTTGGGTATATATGAAATTGAGTGTTTCCATCTTGACACAATCAGAGGGGCCATAGGTAAAGGATGTGGAAATTGGTTTTACTCCTGCTTACCGCATTAGATTAATGCTTTTATAGCACAATTAGTCATTGTTCTTTTACACCTGCCAATAGCAATAACTTGAGAGCATTCATCTATCTTTACACCTGCCAGTTGCTTTGGCTTAAAAATCTCTGAATCTTTTCTTTTTTTTTTCAACTAAATCCATTTAGTGTCTATGGCGCAATCACTGCGTTTTGCTTGACAACTTGACAACTTACCTATGCTTCTACGCATGCATAGGGAGGATGTTGGTTATCCGATAGGGAGAATTTTTTATTGTTATTAACAAAAAAGTAGTGATTTTATTTAAGTTATTAAAGGAAAAATTGGAATTTTACCTTGAACAGTTTGAAGAGATCTGCGTATGTTTTGTACACAGCCACTATAGTCCATGCTGACTTGTATTTCTGATATTTGTGGTCAAAATATCGGGCATACTATCAAAATAATTACCTATAAGGCGTTTGGTCAAATAGTTCATGTGCTTGGTCTACATTGCCTGGTTTACAAGGAAGGTCTTGCAAACAAATAAAGTAGGAGATATTATGGTTGAGGAAAATACTGTAAAATTTATATTTACGCTTGCCAACTACACTTACTCTCACCACTGACATATTTATTGTAGCATTCACTTTAGAAGGGATGGGTTGCATTATTTGTTGAGGGGTTTAAAGCTATTTAATTTGATCTTTTTTTTATGGGACATGTTGTGTTCTTTCTCACTACTGATCTTGGATGAGTTGAATCTATTCTTAAGGTGACATGACAACTGCCATTTGAAAAATAAGAAGTGTAAGATCATTTGGAAGGGAGCGATATGGGCTTGGAGTGGGAGAAACAAAATGGCTATAAGCATTCGGTGAGATATTTTTGAAATGGTGAATAAGACCCCCATTAATTACTCTTTGCAGATCCATATTAAATGCGGATTCAACACCAAGGCTTTTCAAATCTGGGCTTAATGGCTGCCTAATCTCTTTGGTTGAAATTGGAGGTTGACTTCGGAATCAAGTGAAAACAAAGGTGAATGGAGTGGAGTTGGAGATCTTTTTGAAATAAAAATTTGAAAAAAAAAAACATTATATAATGCTTGTTTTAACAATCTAGAGCTTCCATTTTCTACTCTCGTTTTCTATTTTGACTCAACTCATTTTCTTGATTTGGGCTTAAAATCAAGCACTAATTTGATATTTTCAAAATTGGTTAAAAAGAGCCTTAGACATTTACTAGATTTTTATTTGGCTCAAAATTGGACAAAGAAAAATTCACATCTCATTTTGATGCTTTAAAACAAATCAAAATCACTGCTTTTGAGGTCTAAAATGAACAAGTGTTTTTCATGTTTTGCAATCTTTTTAAAAAATTAATATCATTTAAAAGGCGTATGTGCTTCTCTCGCACTTCACAGTGATCTTGAGAATCAAAAGTCTTTTGGTGATATTAGTTTGTTTAAAAGATTGTCTTCACACTTTGATTTGGGATCTAAAGTTGAACAAAACATCTTGTGAGTGTGAGTAAAATTATTGTGTGTGTTCTCCCTTAGTCTCTAAATGAAGGTTGATCGAGCTACAAATATATTTACTAACCTTTTTTTATCTTAGAGTGCCTGCCTTGTGGGAAATAGTGCTCACCTAAGGGAACGACTCAATCAGTAACACACTAAAGCCAAGTGTATTTCCAGCCAGGATATAAAAGTGGGTATTGGAACAAAAGCCAGTATCCTGCGGTTGGCTTCGACAAGAAGGGTAGCAATGGTCTCTCGTCACATGGGTCAGCCTCCATGAATGGAAAGTACGAATTAAAACCTCTTGTTTGGAAACAACCAAAATCCTATCTATTTGTTGGTGAAAAAGGTCATGTCCTTTGAAGCCGCCCCACGTTATACATGTGGTTCTTATGTAGAGATGAAAATTATTTCATGGGAGATTCATGAGTACTGATGCTTGATTGACTTGAGAAGTGAGTGCACTGTAAGGGGGAGCCTATGTGGTCAATCATCTAATCATCCACACTAAATATGTGTAGCTAGATTTATTGAAGTGGGAACCCAACAAATATTGCCTTTTCAGCCTAGGGTTGTACATGTGCTTTGAATCAGAACACTTTGCTTGGATCTAAAATAGTGGAAAAAAAACATTCAACAAATCATTAGAATTTCAAACCCTTTGGAAGAATAAATACCTTGGAGGTTTCCAAATGTTACCGGTTGTCCCTAGGGGTTCTTATCTCTAGAAGGCTTCTAAACATTCAAACATCTCAATTTATTTCTCCCAAATTCAACAATAGGTAACCTTTGCCTTGATTTCCTTTATTTCCATATAATTCACTTTGTGGAATGAAAGAAAATTAGAACATTGGAAATTCAGTTTGAAAAGCATAATCAAGAACGTGTTTGTGGTAAAATGAACCAAACCTAAGCAAGGTAAAATACAATTGAACCACACATGTGCTTGGTCCATTTTAAGTCATTTGGTTTTCATGCAAACATTGGTCTTTTGGTTTGAACCACTTTTAGGGAAAAATATGTTCTTCAAAATCTTGGTCTTATAAAAAAGCCCTCTTAGGTTCATCTAGGATCTAAGTCAAAACACTTCATCCCTCCAAACATTTATCAAATTTTAATCCCACCAACAACTTTTGAAACTTTGAAAGATCGCTTATGCTAGAATTTTGGAAAATCAACATCACCTTGTTTGACTTAACACATTTATTCAAATTATCAATCCTCTTGAACAAATTGGCCTCTAGGATAACACAACTTCCTGAGGTCTACTAGTTCATGATCACTTTGATTGGCTTAACACACTTAGCCAATTCATTCTCTTGTGCAAGTTTTTCCTAGGATAACACAACTTCTTAGGGTTTACAAGTGCATTATCATCTTGTTTGACTTAACACACTTAGTCAAACTATCCACAGTTAAAATTGAATCAAAACAAGTCCTAAAGTCTAGCATTGATCCAAAGTTCTTAAAATTTTAAACACCCATATCATTCACCCCTTTCATCCCTCATCTCATCATTGGTCCTAAACACCTTAGAGGCTCACTTTTGCAATGACATCAAAACACAAGAAGAACATGGAGTATAAACTCGACTCATACATCATGAGTAGTCCAATTAAACCAAAATATCCATACCTTACAATGCCAATTTATTTTAAAAACTTGCATTTGTACAATCCATACATGGGATCATTATCTCCTACAAACCTCAATGGTACAACAAATGTGAGTTTTCCCAATTTAAATTTTGGAACACCTTTCCCTTTGGTATATTTAAATCAAATTAAAAACTTACAAATTTATCAACCAAACAAGCAAGGCATGAGCCTTCCCCCTTTACCAACCATCAATCAATCAAATATGAGAAAAACTCCAATCATAAACCAAAGCATCATAACAAATCCTCCAGTTGTGCCATGGATATTGCAACAATAGATGAAAACCATTCAAGAAACCCCAACAATCAACAACATTCCCAATCCACCACCAGCACCACCACCAGCACTACCACCATCGCCGCTGCCGCCGCCAAAACAGAACATGGCCAATTCATTCTCCATCATGTTGCAAGCCGCTCAACAAGTTGCTCACCAAAAGGCACTCCAAAACCAACAAGTTGCACAACTAGCTACTCAGCAAGTGCAAGAATAATTAGCTACCCAACAAGCATAGGCTCAAGCTCAAGCCCAACACCAAGAACGGTAGGCACAAGCACAATTATAGGCACTATTGCAAGCAATCCATCAAAAAGTGCATCAACAAGTAGCTCAACAACAAGCCCAACAAAAAGATTTTTTGGCACAACAAAAAAATGACCAATAACAAGCATTGTTGGCTCAGCAAAAAAGACAGGCATTACTCGCTCAACAAAGCTTGCAACAGATTCCCACCAAAATTGTTGAAATCAAAAATCAAGATCAATCTATCAATGAATATATTGAAGATGTTTTCACCTCAACCAATGATCAAATCAATACACACCAAGAACCACTTTTCAATCATGATCAAAACTCACCAACGATGCCCAACAATGATCCAATTCAAGAAATTTCAACATCACTTGAGCCTATGGTTGAATACATTGACAATCTCTCCACCATAACGACTGAACACAATGATCAGAAATCAATCCATCAATGAGCACTGTGAAGATATGTCTACCCCATCTAGTGATCAAATCAACATTCATCAAGAGCCACTTTTTTAGTGATCTATTTAAATATGTGTTGACATAATTTGATCCTATTGACATAATCCATGATCCATCGACCAATGATCATATTGAAAATGTCTCTACATAACCTTATGAGTTAGAGGACATATCTCATAAATTCATTCCAAAGCATGATCAACATCTTCCATCAAGGTCTAGCAATGGTCCTTCCCAGGACATATTGGCATCCTTTGACCTCATGTTTATGGATAGTGAAGGAATCCTCAAAGAACAACATGATATTGATCCACTTCCCATTCCTAATAACAATATCCAAGAATCCCTTGTTGACAATCCATCCTTTGAAATCGACCCATGTCAAGAACATGATTCAAAGCATGTCAAAAGAAATTCCAAAATTAATCAAGATCAATAATTCATATATCCAAGATACTACAATGATCTTATGAAAACTCTCCTATCTATACAAGATGTCACAAATAATGATCATATCCATATAACACATATTCCTCCATCTACCCACGAGATGCTTTTTTTTGGATGGACATGTAGATGATATTCATTCAAAACAAGAGTCTCATACTCTTGATATCATTACCAAGGAATAAGATTCTCCTACTCTTAACATTTATACATAGGACCAAGATGTAGAAAAATTTGGAGACATAGAAAAAAAAAATCATGAGGAAGGCTTTTACAAAAATTGTGAATCAGAAACATCATGTGAAAGCATATCAAGAAAGAATCATGAGGAAGACTTTAATGAGGACAATGAATCATCAACACTTGTAGAAGAAGCAATACAATCTGATATCTCACAAGATCAAGACAAAGATATCAATCAAGAAGTCATCCCACATGCGGAGGATCCTATCACTTATAAACTTGGATCACTCATTTTTTTAAGGGCAAGCTATTTTATCAATGAGGAATTTGTCACTTTTTAAGATCCACCACAAAACAGAGAAGGATTAGCAACTTTTTTTCAAGGTAAATCATATCCTATTGCAGATAAAAATTTTGAGCAGATGAATTATCAAGGTAGAGGATTAGACCTACACGAATAGGGTATCCTAGAACTAGTGAAATTTTTTGGCAATCCTAAGAATCAAGGCCTTGGTTATTCAAAAACCAAGGGATATAAACATATCAATGATACTACAAGCTGGTAAGCTTTAACTCCTCAAAGCCTCTCTTCAGAATCTCCCTATCTATGCCTTGAGCCTCTTTAAGATCCCTGCTAAATATGCTGACACAATTGAAAAAATTCAAAAAAGATTTCTATGGTCGGGTGTTGAGGAAAATAAAAGAATTCCCTTAATTGACTGGAATCTGGTTTGCAGACCTAAAAAGAACAGTGGACTTGGGTTAAGAAGAATCAGATCTATTAATAAAATCCTCTTGGCCAAGCAAATTTGGAGAATTTTCTCCTCCTCCGGGGAGTGGATTGATATTATGGTTAGCAAATATCTTGATAACAATTGCTCTTCCATCATTAATAAGGACCCCCACCTTCTTCCTAAAGGAACTATATGCTGGAACAATTTAATTATTGGAAAAAGTATTGTGGAGGAAGGCATTGGTTGGCAAGTGGGAAATGAGAATAGTACCAGATTTTGGGAAGATAGATGGCTTTTTAAGGAAACTCTGATAAATATCAATCCCTTTAGAGATTGGGCTGAGAATTGCAAGGTTAGGTTTTGTACTTATGTGAAAGATTACAGAGTGAATGGTAATAGAGTGAATGGTAATTGGGTGGACTTAAGAAGAGTTAGTCAAGTTTTGGCCCCCATCCAGATTACGTTGCTAGCTGTTAGACCTAGCTAGGAGCAGCTGGAGGACTGTGCAGTCTGGATTGATGATCCCTCTGGTAATTTTTCTGTATCTTCTGATTTTGCTAAGCTCACTTCTTCTCTGGATCATCCTCCCTTTTGGTCTAAAGCTTGGAACAATAATCTGATTCCTAAAATTAACATCTTCTTTTGGATCTTGCTTCAAAATAAGTTGCTAACGATTGATAATTTGTGTAAACGAGGATTTCAAATCCCTAATAGATGTTGTCTTTGTAAGATGGATGCTGAATCTGTTAATCATTTATTCCTTCACTGCTCTTTTGTTGCTTCTCTCTGGGAAAATTTTACCAGATTATGGAACCTCTCTTGGGTCTTCCCAATGCTCATTGAAGAACTCTTTTCTCAATGGAGAGCCACGATAAGGAATCCTTTTTCTCAGATTTTTTTGGGAGCTTTCTTTCCCTCATATAGCTTGGGGCATCTGGAAAGAATGCAACAAACAAATTTTTAGGGGCAAAGAAGCCTCTGTGGATTATGTCTTTGATAAAATTTCCAGATCTCTAAAGGGAAACTTCAGTGTCGTGGCCTAGAAGGATAGGAAGACTTTGAATGTAGAGTTTTCGAACTATGATCTTTGTGTTGCTAAGGAATGGAACATAATCCCCATTCTGTCTAGCTTTACTATTAAGGCTAAAAAGGACAGAGAGGGAGTTTGCTAGACTTTTTCGCCTAATGGATGGATCAAAGCTAACTTTGATGGAGCGGCTAAAGGAAATCCGGGGGCAGCGGGCTGTGGAGGAGTTATAAGGGATTCCTATGGCAACTTCATGGGTGCGACGACCTCTCCTCTTGGCTCTCAAACTAATCACCTAGCAGAGGCGGCTGGTGCTTACCATATTATAAATTTAGCCCAAAGTCTCAATATTAAAAACTTATGGATTGAAGGAGACTCCGAAAACATAATTGACTGCCTCCATGGCAAGTCTCCTCCCTCGTGGACCATCAAATCATGGATTGATGAAGCTAAATTGAAATTGGACAAGTTTGAAAAAGTTAAAATAACACATGCCTATAGAGAAGCCAATGCTGTCGTGAACTTTTTTGCTAATGAAGGAGTCAAGAGTAAAGAAGTGTGTACCTAGCTTAATAATAGCGATCTTAATATTAAAGTCTATGCCCTATTAAATTATGATAAATCACATGGTAAGGTGTCGTGTTATCCCTTTAATGAGGATAGGTTGGATCTCTCACATCACAATCATTAGATTGTATGGGACCGAGCTTTGTGGAGTAATTTGCAAGTTTACTCTGCATGCTTTGTGGGTGCTTAGATTTGGCGGGTCCAATTTTAGAAAGGATTGTGTTTGGTTCTTCCTCACTATGTCAGCCGATATGGGTGGGGATAGAAAGTGAACTGAGCCGGATAGCTATGAAACCCATATGAAAAATGCTAAGGCTTTGAACAAGATAAAAAGTGGAGGTCTCTTCCCTTTTCTGGAGAAGCTTCATGGTTCTGATTTGGAGGCTACGAATCTCTTTGCCAAAAATTGGCATGATGGCAACCTGACTTTGTTTGGCAGGAATGTGGAGCTCAACGAAGAGTTAATTGTCAAAGTTATGGGATTACCCACTGATGGGAAGAAGTTTTTTAGCGACAGGCCTTGCTCTGATGAAGCTGTTATCAAATTCCCCAAAAATGACAAGGAAAAGCAAAATTTGGTCAAAATTGCGAACAGTTACTTTGATGTTGACTCCATAAAATCTATTTGGAGAGAGGTCCTTTGGGCCATCATGTAGTATATCATAGTGGACGGGCATCTCACTAAAGTCTATGGGTACCACTTCACCCTCCTCAACCATTTCTGCCACAAGGTAAGGGTTTCTCTCCCTTATTATCTCTTATGCTCTCTGAAGAAAAGTTTGGAGGACAATAAAAAGAATCCCAAAAGATTTCCTATCCTCCATACTAGGTTAATTAGGCTTATTATTGAATATCTGCATGTGCATGCCCCTACTACCTCGAAAGCCAACCTTGATGTTGATAGTGATGATACTGAGCCTAGTGGCTCAAATTATTTGCCTACCCCTAGCCCTGGCCCAAAAGCCCCTAGTTTGCATGCTGGCCCTTCCAGGGATCCAGGTAAAATATGGGTTGCGCTTGAGCCCAACTATCCTCCTCCTAAGCTTAGCCCTGCTGGCAAGACTACCCAGGCTAAAAGCCTTGTCCCTTACACCAAAGAGTCCTCCGAGCCAGAGGAAGCTGATACCAACAGTTTTGAGCGATGTGTGGCCCCTGTTCTGGACATTCAGAATGTCGACAATTCCCCTGTTAACACTGGTAAAGAGCCCTCCCTTGATTTTTTGTACCTGGCTAAAACCAACTCCGAGTCCCATTGTAAACTTTTGGATTGGACCTTCTCTGAAATCAATGAGCTTAAAATTAAAAATTTGGCCCTGCAAAGCAAGATTGAGGAAATGGGTGTCAAGATTGCAGATTTGGGCAAGAAAGATGTGGTGCGCAGTAATAGGATCACTGATAAGGATGTTGAGGGCCTAAGGATTAACATGAGAACCATTGTAGAACAGAACAACCGTATAGCAAGACACAATGCTATAATAATCAATGCAATGACTGAAAAGCTTGACAAAGCCCAGCAGGGATCCTTGGTGGTTGATCTAGAAGACACTGAAGATAAAAGCCAGGAAACAGATGGAGGCATTTCTATAAGAACCCGCACCAATTTGAAGCGAAAGGCCCCCTTAACCCCGAAAATGGTTCAAACCTTCAAGAAGGGGGTTACTGAAATGCATGTTTTGGAGGTAGAGACAGAGACTGTCCTTAGGTCTCTGAAGTAATTTATTGTCCTTTCCTTTCTGACCCTCTTGGTCTTTTTTGCCTACTCGCTGCTGGTTTTTTTTGGGCAGCTGTATTTTTTTGGTGGACCCTTAGTGGTCTTTTCTCTATTTTGGAAACTTTGTGGTTTTGGGTCCCTGTAAAACCTGTTTTACACTTTTGTCAAAAACATATCAATGATACTTCCACAAAACTGGGGGCAACTTCATCTCGAGCAAACATTAATATAGGGAGCACGAAGAATCCTTATGATGAAACCAATGCAATTACTACAACCCGCCATGTCATGAATCTTCATCCACTCATCACCCCATCCATGAATTGGGACCAACGTAAAAAGAAAGACTTGAATCTAAGCATGAAGAATGTTATCAAATAAAAATTAGCGAAGCATATCAGACAAATCAAATATAGGTGGATACCAAAAAATACAAAGAAAGATTATCCCTATCATACTCCATTAGTCAAAGAAACTATGGGAAAAAATAAAAAAGGGAAAAGTATCCATCAAAGATGTACACAAAGGAAAAAGAAAGCTTTTCAAGCAACATACAAAGTGTATCAAGCAGTTGGTCCTAATTCCACACCCTTCTGTATCCACTCATTATTGCTTGTCTTCCCAAGTTTGGATAGTCAAAGGTTCCAAACTATCAACCAATCCATATTTTAATCCTAAAAACACACCATACCTTCCTCCACACATAATATCCAATTCACACATTGACCATGTGTTGGTAAAGACCCTTCATCATAAGGATTCAGTGGGCACTCTATCGCGATGTGTGCACAAAGACAAAGTTAACTCTAGTATCAGCAAAGCAGAACAGGTTTCTCAAAATATTCTTTCAAGTGCACGTATCTTGGCAAAGCAACTTCTTCAAGAAATATAATGATGGCATGTTATGATAGAAGGATCCACATCGACACCACCAAATGGTTCAACATGAGCTTAAAATCTTTCAGCTCAAAATAAATAAAAAATAAAAAAATAGAGTCGTCAGCCAAACTACATCGTCTTTGAGCTTGAACATAGGAAAGGTTGATCTTTGATCATTCCTCGAGATAGTTAAGGTCAGTCCTTTAGGCATCTGTCGCATTGGAAATCAATTTTTCCATCTATTTTACATCTTAGGTTAGTCCTTAGGCATTTGTCGAATAAAATGGCAGTTCGTTTGCCCGTCTATCTCATCAGCAGTCAAGTGAGTTGTCATCCAAACTACGTCATCTTTGATATTAAACGTAGGCAAGGCCATCCTTGATTAGCCCCTAAGACACATAACCCAAAAACATTCAAAAATCCAAAAATCAAAACCACCTCAAAACATTTCAAAAAATATCAAAAAAATCCAAATATCTGAAAAACCGAAAATGGTGCACCCGTCTCATCTTGCTTTCACCCACAATAAGAATCACTGATAATAAATCATCGTCACCTTCATCCTTTGGTGAAGCAATCAAAAGAAAGTTTAGCAGGTTCCAAACTGAACACCTAATCATCAAAGTCTCAATTCTAGGTCAGTAAGCAAGCAAGTTGATCAAATCGGAGTATCAATAGCTTATCATCCAATTAGTTTCATCAAATCCTTGATCACAACATGTCCTAGGAATGGGACCTTCCTACGATGGACATCAACATCAGGTAATCCTGTAGTTTAGCCTTGGCTAACTGTACGAAGAACATTATCTTTTTTATTTACTTTATCTTGGTCTTCTTTAGAATTATCTTATTTTGTGCTCATTCCAAGGACCTCTTGATGATGCCTAAACAAAACAGGTTTAGAGAGAAAGGAATGGGGTAATGATCATTATCTTTTTATCTTCTGTGCTTGTTGGATATTCTTGTAAAATAAATTCATCATGCATGCTTTGTTTTGTTTGTAGGGAGGATGTTGTAGATTTATTGTTGACCACATAATAAGGCTTTCCTTTTTATGTTTTGGCTCGAGATGTTTAGAATATCTGAACTGCATTCCGAATAAGTTTTCTTTTGTTAAGTGTGAACAAGATTACTCCTATCTGATTATCGAGTCAAAGTCCATCACACTAGTCGCAATGCCATCCTTGTTCTTAATACCTTGATGCATTGCACCTATGTGTGTTATCCAACATAAGGAAATTTATGTTGTTTATCTCTCCCATCCTTGGATAAGAAATACATCATCATCATTCATCATCATATCTAATAAAGTCTCGATGACTAGTTGGCTTGTTGAAATTCTGCATCTTCTTGGATTCAAGGGTTGGGGTATGTGTAGGATCATCATGGAAAAATAAGGCCCTTAAGTGGCAATAAAAAGAAAAAATAAGAGTTAGACAACTTAATGTAAAAAATTGAATAAGTTATCTGTATTATTTTTTAAAAATGTAAAAATAGAATCTGTAGAAAATTGAATGTAGTTTCTAAACTACTAGACCTTTATTTTTAAAAAAAAATCTATTTGGTTAAAATTTGAAATTTCAATGCAGTAGTATTTAAATTTCAAGGTAAAAATAAGAAATAGGTGTCTGTCTGACCACCCTAACCACAATAAAATGATAATATTTTCTTATAATATTTTAGATATAAGTAGAGGACTCATGTCTCTATGTGATGTATATTTTTTTATAATTTTTTTCCAAGTAAATAATTAGTTATGAATTTTTTATTACAACTTTTAAAAAATATAAAAGCTCGTTTGTCTAACCACCTTAACTTGGTCAAAAATTCACTAAATTCAATTTTTAATTTTTTAATCCTATAGAATGCAACACATAGAATGTGACGCATGTTTCAAATTCAAAAAATGTGATACCATTTGAAAGTTATAATTTTTTTTCAACTAGCCTATCAATCAGGACTTTATTCGTAATTCTAATAAAAAATGAATAATAATTATTTATTAAATTCAAAGTAAAGTATAATTTATATTGGTGGAAAGCTGAGAATCTCCTCTAAAAACCCTTTTGGTTTCATCAATTTTGGGTAAAAAAAAAGTCGTCAGCCACATGGACCATCATATGGCTTACATATCGCCACTTTTTGGCCCATCATGATCTTGCAGATACCTGTTGATCCCTCTCATTCTTCTATCCTCTTTCATGCTAACAATGCATCCATATTGCATCTGTACTCTCATCTTTCATAATCACATCATATCATCATAGGACACATCATCCATCTCATCCAAGCTCACATGCATTGCATAATCATTTAAGATGTTTAAAATAATATATATTTTTTATTCTAAGCATCTTCCAAAAATCTCATTTACATCATCATTATCATATAGTCTAACCATTCATACATCCATTTTGAACCTCTTTGTCATGAGATCGACCTCAAATCGAATCTTTTTGCTCAATCTCTTGAGGGGGCAATCTACTAACGTACTAATTTTCATTGGGGCATCTGAAAAAATCATATTTTTTTTAATTTTGATGTCAACAACATCATTCTTTGAACCAAGGCAACAAGTACATTACTTCAAAGAGGGGAAAAATGTAGACATGCAAAACTAACATCATGCATCCCCTAAAGTCATCCATTCAAATTAACATCATCATCTTTGATTAAATAAAACAAATCCTTATTTAATAAAATCTAAAATCATTTTCTTCTCATTTTGATTTATTTTAATCCTAAAATATATGTCAAAAGTCAGAATCACCTAATCTCCTATTAAATTAACCAAATCTTGATTAATTTAATCCTAATCATCTAAATCCTCTAGATCCTTCCACTTGCACCAATAAATCATTTAATTGATTTATTATTTCATCTAATTTCTTTCAAAAGGGCATCAAGATGGAATATTCTTCAAATTAGAATCTTCCCTCCAAAGGACTTGTCCCTTCCAAAAAAGCATTAAATTCTCTTACATGTCTCTTAAATGTCTCTTGCACAAGTCAAACTTGGCATTTAATTTAGCTTTCATCCCCCCTAAACATGTCATCTCAACAAAATTCAAATTTGAAATTGACACATTGGCCAAAACTTGCACATTCCTCATCCTCTCAAATCTTGACAAGTGGCATCTTGTCATTGGCTTATGGATGATCCCACATTCATCAAAATATCTCAATCTTTCAACCTTGAATCTATAAAAGCAAGGCTTTTCAACAACACAACTTACAACACAATTTGAGCACAACACATTTTATGCAAAGTTACTCTCTACATGTGAGAACTAATTTTTCTCTTCATCACAATATTTTATCATCTCATCTTGCTTATCAAGATTGGGAAAGGGTTTCCTTCTACACAAAGGATAGCACCAATCCACTATGGAATAGGTATATTTCATGTTTTATGTGCTTTGATCATTCTTATCAGTTGTTTGCATTTTGAATCATGGAATATTATTTCATAAGGATGTGTATTTCTATTATGTTTTTTTTTGTCAGTTTACTAACATTTGTCAGTTTAGAAAGACAGAGTTAACTCTGGTATCAAAAAAGCAGAACAAGTTTCTCAAAATTTTCTTTCAAGTGCATGTATCTTGGAAAATAAACTTCTTCAAGCAATATATTGATGGCATGTTATGACAGAAGCATCTACATCGACATCACTAGATGGTTCAGCGTGAGCTTAAAATCTTTCAGCAACAAAAAACAAAAAATAAATCCAAAAAATAAATAAATCAGAAAAAGGATTAAAAACAGTAACAAAACAATCATCCTCTACTGAAAACTGCATGGACGACGCTTTGGATAGGTACCATGATGAAAACCTCGCAAAAAGGCTTCATGTGTAGAATCAAGCATCTACATGCACCATTTCAAGAGAAAGCATCTTATCACATCCGTAATAAAGCCATCATTCCAGCCATATCATTCGTTCATCCATGAACCGTATATGCAACCCATTACTATATATCTACTGTATCTTGATCTTGATAAATTATTGGTGCACACTTTACGCTCGGTTATGGTAAACATTTTGACATGCTTCATTTTCATTGATCCCATCCTACCCAACATTATCTGAGTGAGGAAGCACTATCCAAATGAGAATCCTTTGTGTGAATACCTTATCTTATCCCAAGATAATTCATATCTATCCATCCCCGCACCTCTAAAGTGTCCACCCATGGCATTCCCTACATCGCTAGACACTGGGGGTAGATATTTTCATCTTGCTTCAGGCATAAATCATGATCTATATCCTCTAGCTTATGTGGTGATCTAAATTTTGGAAGACGTAAAATCAAATTGGTCAAAGAACTTATGATCCAAAATCCAAATCACTAGCCCATGGAATATTTTGACGAGATGATGTTATTCATCAAGCTTTATCTTTCATCTAACATCAATCCAGAGAATTAATATCAGTTGCATCTAATTCCCACATCAGTGTCACATCAAATCATCAAAAACAATTTTGTTTCAAATCAAGCTTCATCAATCTTGATCAATCAAATCCAATCAATTATCACCTTGTTTGACTTAACACACTTAATAAAACCATCCTCTTTTGTATAAGTTTACTCTAGGATAACACAACTTCCTAGATTTTACTAGCGCATTATCACTTTTGTTTGACTTAACACACTTAGTCAAACTATCAATCCATTGATCTGATCAATCAAAATTAAGCTTGGTTTTCAACAAAATCCCAAAATAAAGTGCTAATATCATCACATATCCATATCCAAATTGTCAAAATAATGTGAAAATACAAAAAAAAAAAACTCATCAAAAATCCAAAAAACATTCAGAAAATCCTTCAGAATTCAAAAATAGCTCAAAATCCAAAAAAATCCAAAAATAGAGTCGTCGGCCAAACTATGTCGTCTCTGAGCTTGAACGTAAGAAAGGTTGATATTTTATCATCCCCTGAGATAGTTAAGGTTGGTCCTTTAGGCATCCGTCGCATTGGCAATCCATTTGGCCATCTATTTTACATTTTAGGTCAGTCCTTAGGCGTCCGTCACAATAAAATGGAAATCCGTTTTCCTGTTTATCTCATCAGCAGTCAAGTTAGTTTTCATCTAAACTACACCATCTCTGAGATTAAACGTAGGCAAGGCCATCCTCAATTGGCTCTCGAGACACAAAACCCAAAAACATTAGAAAAATAGAAAACCAAAACACCCTCAAAACATTTCAAAAAATATCAAAAAACATCCAAATATCTGAAAAACCCAAAAATGGTGCACTCGTCTCATCTTGCTTTCACCCACAATACACATCGCTCATAATAAATCATCATCACCTTCATCCTTTGGTGAAGCGATCAAAAGCAATTTTAGCAAGTTCCAAAGTGAACACCTAATCGTCAAAGTCTCAAGTCCAGGTCAATAAGCAAGCAAGTTGATCAAATCAAAGTATCAATATCTTACATCCAATCAGTTTCATCAAAACTCCGATCACAACATTTCTTACAAATGTGACCTTCCTGCGATGGACATCAACATCGAGTAATCCCGTAGTTTAGCCTTGGCTAGCGGTATGAAGAACATTAGCTTTTTTATTTACTTTATCTTGGTCTTGTTTAGACTTATCCTATTTTGTGGTCATTCCAAGGACCTCGCGATGATTCCTAAACAAAACAGGTTTAGAGAGAAAGGAATGAGACAATGATCATTATCTTTTTATCTATTGTGCTTGTTGGATATTCTTGTAAAGTAACTTCTTCATGTGTGCTTTGTTTTGTTTGTAGGGAGGATGTTGTAGATGTCTTGTTGACCACATAAGAAGGCCTTTTTATGTTTTGGCTCGAGATGTTTAGAATATCTGAACTGCATTCTGAATAATTTTTCATTTGTCAAGTGTGAACAAGAGTACTCCTATTTGTTTGACTAGTCAAAGTCCATCACACTAGGCGCAATGCCATCCTAGTTCCTAATACTTTGATGCATCTCACCTATGTGTGTTATCAAACATAAGGAACGTTATGCTCTTTATCTCTCCCATCCCTGGATAAGTAATACATAACCATCATTCATCATCATATCCAATATAGTCTCGATGACTAGTGGACTTGTTGTACTTCTGTATCTTCTTAGATTTAGGGGTTGATCCCCCTCATTCTAACAATGCATCCTCTCATTCCTATATTCTCCTTCATTCTAACAATGCATCCATCATTTTTCTATCCTCTTTCATGCTAACAAGGCATCCACCTTGCATCCTGAATAATCATGTCATATCATCATAGGACAACATCATCCATCTCATCCATCACATTTGCCTAATCATTTAAGGTGTTTAAGATAATATAAATTTGTTATTCTAAGAATCTTCCAAACATCTCATTTACATCATCATTATCATATAGTCATAACCATCCATACATCCATTTGAACCTTTTTGTCATGAGATCGACCTCAAATCGAATCTTTCACTCGATCTCTCAAGGAGGCAATGTACTAACATACTTCTTCCTACTGGGGCATCCGAAAAATTGATAAATTTTTAATTTCGATGTCGGCAACATCATTCTTTGAACCAATGCAACAAGTACATCTCTTCAAAGAGGGGAAAAATGTAGACATGCAAAACTAACGTCACGCATCCAATTCTTCTATTAATCAATTAAAACAATTTATTGATTAATTCCCTAGCTTCATCATGCTTAATTAAATAAATCAAATGATTTAATTAAGTCCTCATTTGATTCGATAAATCAAAATGATTTAAATCAAATGTCAAACTCCTAAAATCCTCCAAGTTAATTAATCTGGATTAATTAACGTCTAATCATAATCACTCATCCTCCATCTTTTGACTCAACTTGAGTGAAATCTAAACTCTCAACTAACCCACCCACTTGTACCAATAAATCATTTCTTTGATTTATTAATTCTTCTAATTACTTTCAAAAGGGCATCAAGATGGAATATTCTATCAATTTGAATCTTCCCTCCAAAGGACTTGTCCCTTCAAACAAAGCATTAAATGCTCTTACATGTCTCTTAAATGTCTCTTGTACAAGTCAATTTGTCATTTAATGCACCTTTCATCTCCCCTAAACATGTCATTTCAACAAAATTCAAATTCGAAATTGGCATATTGGCCAAAACTTTCACATTCCTCATCCTCTCAAATCTTGACAAGTGGCATCTTTTCATTAGCTTATGAATGATCCCACATTCATCAAAATATCTCAATCTCCTAACCTTGAATCTATAAATGCAAGGCACAACAACAAAATTTCAAAAGAACAACAACAACACACTTTTTCATGCAAAGTTACTCTCTATATGTGAGAACTAATTTTTCTTTTCATCATCTTTCATTTTGGCAATCTTGCTTATCAGGGGGTGGGAAAGGGCTTTCATTCCATATTTCAAGAGGTACCACTCCCACTATGGGATAGGTTGGAAAATATTTGCAATGATTCTCTTTGGTATTTTATTGTTTTATTTGCATTATTTAGTATGGTTCAATATCTCATTGGCATGTTGTGATTTGCTAAGAATGCTAATCTATGTTAAATATTTAAGAATTTGTAGATTTCCGTGTTTACAAAAATAAGCACCTTGGACCTTGTTGTTTTTTTTATACTTTTAACCATGAAGACTAGATGAAGCTGGAGAGGAGCTCAACTTCTCCCTTGTCAATGTCTTTGTAAACATATCTGCTGGATTGACATTTGTATGTATCTTTTCCATCTTTACATGTCCATCCTCCAACACCGATTGAATGAAGTGATATCTCAGTTGTATGTGTTTGGTCTTAGAGTGCAATGAAAAATTATTTGCAAGATGTATATCACTCTAGCTATCTATAAATAATTTTTTTCAGTTTGTTGTTTTCCCAACTCTTCCATAAAAAATTGCAGCCATATCATCTCCTTTGTTGCCTCTGTTGCAGCAACATACTCTGCCTCCATGGTGGATAAAACAACCACCTTTCACAACTGAGAAATCCAACTCACTCTTGTCCCACCAATTGTAAATATATAACCTGTGGTACTCCACTTGGTATCTATATCTCCTACCAAATTTGAGTCAACATAGCCTTTTAAATCAGTATAAGAGCCCCCAAAACATAAAATTTTATTGGATGTTCCTCTCAAGTACTTGAGAATCCATTTTACCATATTCCAATGCTCAACTCCGGGATGACTCATATACCTGCTAACAACTCCTATGACATATGCAATATCCGGTTTCATGAAAACCATGGCGTACATTAAATTGCCTACAGCTGAAGCATATGGTACCTTGGACATTTTTTCTTTCTTGTCTTGTGTCTCTGGACACATATCCTTAGTCAATTTTACATGACTGGGAAAAGGTGTGTTGACAGCTTTTGCATTCTCTGTATGAAATCTCTGCAACACCTTTTCAACACAATCAGCCTGAGATAAAAACAATTTTATATTTTTCCTATCTCTTGTAATCTTCATACCAAGGATTTGTTTTCCTACCCTCAAATCCTTCATATCAAATGAATTTTCTAACTGTTGTTTTAACTCCTTTATATGATCCATGTTAGAACTCGCTACAAGCATATCATCAACATATAAACATAAAATAATGTATCTATCTTCAGCTAACCTCTTAAATTAAACACAATGGTCTGAATTACACCTTTTGTAGCCTTGTTCAGCCATAAAACTATCAAATTTAATATACCATTATCGAGGTGCTTGTTTCAAGCCATATAAAATTTTCTGCAATCTGCACACTAGTTTCTCCTTACCTTTGACCTCAAATCCTTGTGGTTGTTTCATATATATTTACTCTTCCAAATCACCATGGAGAAAGGTTGTTTTAACATCAAGTTGTTCTAAATGCAAATCTTCAGTAGACACAATACTTAAAATAGTACGAATAAAATTCATTTTAACAACCGGAGAAAATATTTCATCAAAATCAATACCCTTTTTTTGTGAAAATCCCTTTACAACTAATTTGTCTTTAAATCTTTGCTTACCTCCATCCTCCTCTTTTAGCCTATAAACCCATTTTTTTGGTAAAGCCTTTTAACCTGCAGGCAACTTGCATAATTCCCAACTCTAATTTTCCAACAAGGAGTCCATTTCTTGTTTTGTTTCACTCTCCCATTGAACCTTGGTATCCACCTACATAGTTTCATGATAACATTATGGTTCACCAACATCAGTTAATAAAATATAATACAAAGAGGGAGAAAATATTTTTGGAGGTCTACTTATCCTTGAAGATTGCCTAACATTCACTAGAGTTTTTGGCATTTGTTGTTGTTGTTGTTGTTGCATAGAATGAGGAACAATTGAAACATTGTTGTTTGTAATATCATCCAACATTGCATAATCCTTTCTTTTCTTCTCATGTTGCTACAGTAGATCTTTGTACAACACTTTCTCATTGAATATGACATCCCTGCTTCTCATAATTTTCTTATTTTCAAAATCCCAAAGCCTATAACAAAATTCATCGATGCCATATCCAACAAATATACATTTCTTTGATATTTTATCAAGTTTGGTTCTATTTTGAGAATCTACATGTGAAAATGCTTCACAACCAGGGTTTTGAGAGAAGAATAACTCACTTTCTTACCTGTCCATGCTTCCTTTGGAATACCACAACCCAAAGGATTAGAGGGACCTCTATTAATTAAATAAACAACAATATTTATAGCCTCTACCCACATGTTTAAAGGAAGCCCAACATGCATTCTCATAGTCTATGCATGCTCCATTATTGTTCTAGTCATACGATCAACCACTCCATTTTCCTGTGGAGCCCTTGGAACCATTTTTTTCCTATGAATTCTATTAGAGGAAAAATAATCTTCAAACTCTTTTCTTCAGTACTCACCACCATTATCAAATCTGAGACATTTTAACTTTTTACCTGTCTCATTCTCAACCAAGCTTCTCCATTTTTTAAAAGTTTCAAATACATTAGATTTTTTCCTAAGGAAATAAATCCATACCTTCTTAGTTGCATCATCAATAAATTTAACATAATACTGAGAGCCACCAAGATAAGATACTTGAGTTGGTCCTCATACATCCGTATGCACAAGCTCTGATTTTTCATCTTTCTTTTGTTTCCCATCCTTGAGAAAACTAACTCTCTTTTGTTTTCCATACACACAACTTTCACATTAATCCATATTAACACATTTTGACCTGGTAAAACATTCTCTGAATGAAGTAATTTTGTAGCTTTTGCACTCATATGCCCAAGTCTATTACGCCATAGCACTGATTCAGAATCCACAACAACTATCTAATTTTCTACTTGGTAAACTACACCAATTGTTCCTGAACATTGATTTTTATCTACAATAGCTAAATTAGAAGGAACAATATGACATGTACAAATATATAAGGTGCCTAATTTCACACCCTTTGCTACCACTAAGGCACCTTTTTTAACTTGCCAAATTTTATCACTAAATGTAACAACACAACCTTCATCATCTAGTTGCCTTGCTGAAATTAATTTTCTTGTTAACTTTGGAACATGCCTTACCTCATGTAGTAGCCAATGATTCCCATTGTGCAACTTAATCTTGATTCTTCCCTTTCCAAAAATTTTACACGGTTCGTTATCTCCCAAATAAACCAACCCAAAATCCCCTTAGACATAATCAAGAAAATAATTTCTATGGGGCGTAGCATGAAATGAAGCCCCTGAATCTAACACCCAAGAATCATCAATATTGTCAAGGGAAAGAATCAAATAATCTTCATTAGATTTATTACTTACCACATTTAACTCTTTATTTCCTTCCTTTTTGTCTCCTTTATTTTTTCGACCAACAATGTTTCTTTCAGTGACCTGGCTTACCATAGCACTAGCAATCCCTCTTGTCTCTAGATTGGGACCTTCTATCCCTTGATTTTCCTTGTGACTTCCTATGACTTCCAGAATTGTTTCCTCTCTCCTTTGTTCTTCCCCTCTTTTTTGCATTCAAAACATTGCTTGATTTGGATGTTCCACTTGAACTTTTCCTACAAATTTCCCCACTCAAAATAACACCAACAACACCATCAAATTTTAATGTATTTGAACTAGAATAAAATTGCAAACAACCATTACCAAGTTATTCCAACTTTTAGGCAAAGAACACAGAACCAAAAGACCCCTAACTTCTTCATCAAAGTTTAAATTTACACAAGTTAATTGAGTAGTAACCCTATTAAACTCATTTAAATGATCATCAACTGACCCACCTCTACCATTTTCATATTAAATAAATGCTTCATAATAAATACCTTATTTGAAGCAGAAGGCTTTTCATATAAATTTTATAGGGTTTCCATCAAATCTTGAGTTCTCTTTGCTTTTGTAATCCACCGATTATGCCAAAAATAAATGAATACTGCCAAGTGCCTTTCTATCCAAAATGTCTCAGTCCTCATCAGACATTGTTGAGGGTTTCTTGGTTTTCCATTCCAATCACTGCCATAAATCCTTCTAATAGAGGTAGTCCTCCATTTGCATCTTCCATAACTGATAGTTCTTCCCATTGAACTTCTAAACCGTCAACTTACCCTTGTCTACCATTGCTCATAGTCAACCGTGAGACCTTCCTATAGAGGATAACTTAAAACAACTCACTCTGATGCCACTTGTTAGGATTAGAAGGAAAATATCTAACAAGTTAAATACAGATTTGAACAATAAAATAGAAATAAAACACACACAAAAGATTATAACACAAAGAATATAATGTGGTTCACCCAATACGAGCTACATCCACCAAACTGCAACCATCCAAATATTTTATTATCCAATGAAAAAAATATTACAATATTGCAAATAATGTCTTGGTACAACTCTCCATCCTAGAAACTTATAACAAGCTTTTATAACCTTCAAGAAATTATGGTTTACAAAGTCAACTTTTTTCTTTTTCGATGAAGAGGAGAAAAAAAGGTGAATTTTTTTTTCTCGAAGGTGCCACCTGTGAACCCTCGCTTTTTCGGGGTTGTCACCCCCAAACCCCTACACGGGGCTCAACCTGACCCTAAACCCCAGGAAGGATACATGAAGAGGGTACAATACTAAAGAGTGTACAATATAGCATGATTAGTCGCCACATGCCAACAATTGGTATCAGAGCTCTTATACCACTTGTTAGTGTTTGAAGGCAAATATCTAAAAAGTAAAATGCAAATTTGAACAATAAAACATAAATAAAACACACATAAAATTATAACATAGAGAATTTGATGCGGTTCACCCAATATGGGCTACATCCACCAAACCATAGCCATCCAAATATTTTATTATCCAGTGCAAAACATATTACAATATCGCGAATAATGTCATGCTACAACTCTCCATCCCAGCCACTTATAACAAGCTTTTAGAAGCTTCTAGAAATTAGGGTTTACAAATTCTACTTTTTTCTTTTTCGGTGAAGAAGTGAAAAAAAGGTGAAAAAAAAATCTCGAGGGTTACCACCCCCGAACCCTTGCTTTTTGGGGGCTCCCATCCCCGAACCCCTGCTCGGCGGTTGGCCCGACCCCAGATCGCAACGAGGATACATGAAGAGTGTACAGTACTAAAGAGTGTACAGTATAACATTATCAGTCGCCACATACCAACAATCTCCAACTTGGAGACTGGTCACACTCCATACCAACACATAATTTTTCTGCATACCAATAAATCACTTGTAACTATATTCCATAGTGTATTTGAATCAAATTTCTAGATATGTATTTTTATCCATGTAAAAACAATTTAATATGTATTTAGGAAAAGATAATTCTATTTTAGTTTTAGTATCTAGATCATTTAAGTACAAATAAAATCGTCTTATCTATGTGTTGTGTCAAATTTTATTTAAGACCTATATTTCTATCTATGGTGTGTATAGTCTTCTATAATATTTCCATATTCATTTCCATTTGTCCCATAACATGTTTATTTAATATTATAACTTGTGAGCTTCATTTTATTCACTAATAATTTATGTAGGAAGGGCAAGAGGAAAATTTAGTGGTAGCTCTGAGTTCGAGGGTTATAGGCAGTTTGAAGTGCATGCTAGGTGTATTTCTCAGTGTGTGGGGAGATCGTTCCCTTCCCCGTGAAGATTTACAATTTCGTAGTCCCTTTGTGTCCTTGATAATTATCTTTCATTTATTGATTTCCTAGTGTACTTGGGATTTGCATCTTATTATTTGTTGTTGGTTTTCATTTCACATGTGTGTAGGGTTACTTTGGTCCTGGTCTTTGGCTCGTAGTGTTGTTTTTTTTACACCATTTATGGAGGGGGGTACGAAAACCCCTGACCTCCCTTTTAATTCATGTGGTATCAATGATACCCAAATAATTTGTGCTAATTATTTTAAATAATTTGTTATTGAGCAAGATTTTTTTGGCTTTGGTCAATGCCATGTTTACAGCGGAAGAGATTCCCAATGAAGATGACAGAGTGGAAGCTAAGATACCCTTCAAATGCCTTAATTGTTTTCATCTTCTTAATAATTTTGGGATGAAAGAAACAATTAGTAATGAAAGAATTATATTAAAAGACTCTACCATATTCTTGGTGGTTGTAGATGTTAACAAACTACCTACAAGGAAATTTATTGATTCTTGGTTTGTCAATGTTTGGTTTAATAAATTTGGTTTTCAAATAACATACTATAGAATGTTGTAGAAGGGTTTATTTGTTATCTTTTTTAGAAACCATGCCATGCAAGAAAGATCCTTGGGTAAGCCCTACTAAAACATTGGGGGCTATGCATTTTCAATTCTTGTGTGGTCCTGAACAACCATTGTAGAAGAGGTCATTGCCCTGTCATGCCCCAAGTGGGTAGTTTTTAAGAACTTGCCTCCAAAATTTTGGAGGGTTCTCCTGCAAGTCTTGGATCCTATGAGCAAGGTTGTGAGGGTAGATGAGACCAATGTTGCTCAACTAAATTTGTATGCTCCATCTCTTGTGTCTGTAAACCTCAGACTTGAGATTCCTAGATGTTTTAAAATTGTTGAGAACAATGGAATTCTGTCTTGCCTACTAGAAATTATGGGTGGGATTAATGCCTATTTTTTGTGTAGAAGGGAAGGAAATATTAGGAAGAATTATCCTATTATTCAAAAAAAGGAAGCATCTAGGGCGACACACCCTCTTGAAAAAGGAAACCCTAATGGCAACATAAATGTTGTTGTTTATGTGTCATAGGTGGTGGAGCAATTGGTTGATGGACATGACCTCGAATAGATTACCGATGGTAAATAGTGGGATCTTGAGTCCCATAGTGTAAGAAAATGTGCACCTTTGCATTTTCACACATGTTTGGGAATTCCTTTCTTTATTTATTCTTATTTATGTCTTAATTGGTCCTATTTTGCATCCACACGCTGCCTAATAAATTATATCTTTTCATGGATAATCCAGACAAACATCAAAGGGTAAATGATAATTTAATGATTTTGGTTATCTTTCCTTGATTTTTAGACTAGGACTAAGATGCCACCTAGGGCGTCTTTCTCCACAAAAGTTCTTGGGACTCTCTTTTTAAAATCACCTTAAAGGAGGCCCTTTTTGGAGTATGTGCCCCAAGTTTTAAGCCCCGAGACTACGATACTGTTAGACTAATAAAGTCATCACCTAATTAATTAATTAATCATTAATTAACTAGGTCACTTTATTCTTTATTACACTTAATCTAAACTTATGACTGATTTTATTTTATTAATTAGCTTTTTTTACATGATTAAAGCTTCTAATAGTAGAGCATGTTGTCCCATTCATTCTTATGAGGAAATTTGTCATGATCTAATCTAAACTTGATCCAGGGTTAGGTTTCATCCTTTTCATAAAGATTCATTCATTGTAATTGAAAATCATTCTCTATGACAACATATTCAATGCGACAGTTGCTCACATAATGCATATTTGATGTTTTATTAGATTGAGTTGTTGAGCAATAATTTCTTTCTTATTTCTTCATAGTGTGATAGGTCTATCATTGCAAGTGATTCTTGGAGCTATGCGAGTACATGCATTTTCTCTAACATGTTATAAGAGCATCAAATCTATAGCCACCTTGTCCTCTTTTTTTGAAGAAATAAACTCATGCATTAATATTTGTAATCCATGGTAAAATTTACAGATTCCATTGAATCTAGAGCTACCGAAAGAGTCGGGTTTACCTCTCATTTCATCAAAAAAGGTCTCGTTTGTCAGATCTACGAGGGTTTGAAGTTTATGAGGGTTTCCAGATCCAGAGCATGCCTATAATTTTGGAGCATTTTCAGCCCAAACAAACCTCACCATCACGTTCAAAGCACCCAACAATCCCAAAATCGACTGTCAAATCATCGAAATCGGACATAGTGACTCGAAGAGGCAATTTTTTTTCATTTCTAGGTTGTATGACCTAGTACGACACACAACCCAATTTTTTTTTAAAAATAAATAGAGGTAATGGTTGCCGCCATCAGGTTAACCACTAGCAGTTAATGCTAGTGGCTAGCCAAACCGCTAGGCTTAACTCCCAAACCCTTTTGGATCAGTTTTTGGTATTTCAAAGAAAAAAATATCATCGGAAAGGTGGTTCCAAGCCTAATCAAGTGGTGAAGGTGTTATATTCTATTTTTTCTATTTTTATGCATTTTTTGCAGTCAAATTCAGATCATTGTTTTCACACTTTTGGGGGTATATCTTTTGCATACGAACTCCATTTTTCAAAAATCAATAGGTTTTGGAAAGGTATTCTAGTGATGTTTGTAGATCTATATATTTTTCATCAGAAAATTTACCAAGTACATTTTATTTAGATTTTTGTGTTTTCATAGTTTTCTTAATTACCTGGATGTCTTGACACTTTGGAACCTCTTGTTTGTGTCATTTGGCTCTATTTCATTTGATCTACATGAAAAAGGTTAGTTTTTGTAGATTTTTTAATTTGAAGAGTTATCATGGGTTTTTCTACTCACCCTTCAGTTGTAATCCTGGAATGGGGTAATTATGATTCATGGGAAAAGGGCATACTTAGACATTATAGGTGGCTTAATATTTTTCCCTATTTGTATGATCTTATACCTAAACCAACCACTCCAAGAGGAAAATTATCTTGGGATATCACCAAAGATCACATAGTAAGACTTATATTGTCTAGTGTCGATAATGACACTATGTGGGTTGTATCAAACATTGATTGTCCCCACCCACTTTGAACATGTCTTTGGGAGATCTATTGAGAGCCCAATCTCTCTCCACTCCAAAAGGATCCTGCTTTAGATTATATCTTACCCATTGCTTGGAGAGAGAATATACCTTTTGATCATGATACTTTAGAGGAGCTTGAGTATTTAGACATTCTTGCATGTTTCGATGGATTAGAGGCTTGTCTCATAGTTCCTACTCTTTAAAATAAGATTACACATATATAATCCATTGTTCCTGATTACATTAGTATCACCACATTGGCCCCTATGGATTCAGTTCAACATTATGACCATCTTGGTCATTCATTATCTACTACATCATGGGATTCTTATCTTGCAGACACACCATTGTTTGTTGAGTCTCACACTGTAGATCTTGAGGATTATATTGAGGACATACATGTCTCCTCTATCTTGACTGATAGATTATCATTGTATGCCCACCATTATCAATGCATTCAGAGGTTTCATTTTAGGATTATCCAAATTAGTTTGGATTTGGAATCATATGTTTCAATTCATGATAGAGAGGTTCTTCAACATCCTATCATGGAACACATCTTGAGACAGATTGGTTCATCACTCTTCATAGGGTTTCTTCAACATTGTCCTTTGGATCCGTTTCTTCCCAAGGGGAGGAATATCATTTTCCACTTCAGGATCTCCTTTTGGATTCTACATCAGGCATCTAGCATTGCAACATGAGTTTCTTCATTGTGGGGGGCCTTCTTGTCTCTTTCTATCTCTCCTATGGATATCATTGTATATGTACTTATATGATAGAAACTTTTTATGGGGGTTATTATCTAATCCATCTCCTATCCTTCTTCTACTAGTGCCTTGCATTCTTTTCGTTTCTGTCTTTTGGGGGGATTTTTGTTCCCTTGTTTTTTTCCCGCTTTCTCCTTTTT
Source organism: Sequoiadendron giganteum (assembly GCA_007115665.2). NCBI lineage: Eukaryota > Viridiplantae > Streptophyta > Pinopsida > Cupressales > Cupressaceae > Sequoiadendron > Sequoiadendron giganteum. The sequence goes on from CM021108.1 coordinate 174,254,993, forward strand.
ATGAGAGATTAGAATGTTGTACATGGGTATCTCATCATCCATTAGGGCGGGACCCATTCATGCATCCATTCATGTATTTATTTATCATAGTTTAGTTTCTCCCTAGCTCATCTTAAGGGGGGTGTTAGAGTAATAAATTCATCACCTAATTAATTAATTAATCATTAATTAATTGGGTGACTTTATGCTTTATCACACTCAAGCTAAACTTCAGAGTGCTTTTATTTTATTATTAACTTTTATTAATTAGTTTTTTTTTGCATGATTAAAGATTCTAATATTAGATCACGTTGTCTCATTCATTCTTATGAGGACACTTGTCATGATCTAATCTAATCTTGATCCAAGGTTAGGTTTCATCCTTTTCATAAGTATTCATTCATTGTAATTGAAAATAATTCTCTACAGTAGCATATTCAATGCGGCATTCGTTCATATAATGCATATTTAATGTTTTATTAGATCTAAGTTTTTTAGCAATAATATCTTGCTCATTTCTTCATAGTGTGATAGATTTATACTTGCAGGTGATTCTTGGAGCTGTGGGAGTACATCCATTTACTCCAATAAATTCCACCTAGGGCATCTTAGTCCCCCTCAAGCTATTTATAGGATTTAATTTCAAATCCTGGTAGGATTTAGAATCCTTTAATTAATGAACACATGTCAACATGTTGGTGTAATTTAAGGATATTGAGCATGGATAAGTAAAAGTACAAGGTTCTTCCAATCATTTATTAACCAAGAAAGTTGAATGATCATTCTGAATAGGATAATTGAGTTCACATAAGCATTCAAGAGAAATTCATGAAGCATTTGGAGTCATCAACAAGATTCAAGAATCAAGTCAAAGATATTCTTGCATCATGTGCATTTTTGAGCTAACATTTGTGATGTAGGGTTTTGATTCAAAAAATAAATTCAAGTCAAGGTCTATCAAGCATTAATTTGATTCAAGATCTACATTCCAACTAGCCACTTCACACAAGTTTATAGATTTTACAACAAGGTTTTAGTGAGTTTCAATATAGCACATTTTTCATTCATGATTTCCTTCCATTATTTAATTTAATTCAAAGGTTTAATTACCAACAAGGGGTTTGACCAAGTAAAACCCCCATTTACTAAAAATCAACAAGTTTTTCCTCTCTTGTGTGTTTGTGTTCATAGATTTGAGTTCAAGATCATTTAATGTGAAAAGTTGTAAAGTTGCATTGCAAAGTTTTCATCTTAACAAAAATTCACCCACAAAGAATATCTAGAAGTTTCATGACTTGAGATCTAGGAAGGAAGAGTGGATGTTGAACATGAGGATCACATTTTGAAGTTGCAAAATTTTAGATCGGGACTAAGTCGACAATAAGGCCGTCTTAGTACGACAAGTTGTATTTTGTAGAGATTCTTTTCTGACATCTAAAGATTTTTCATCCGCCTTGAAAAATAGTAGCAAGAATAAGACAATAGTAAGGGCATCTTTATCCTCCCTAGCATATTTTTATAGCATTTTTGGGTATGTGCAGGATCATCATGGAAAAAATAGGCCCTTAAGTGGCAAAAAAATAAAAAAAATCAAAGGTAGGCAACTTGACATAAAAATTTGAATAAGTTATCTATATTATTTCAAAAATATGTAAGAATATAATCTGTAGAAAATTGAATGTAGTTTCTAAATTACAAGGTTTATTTACAAAAAAAAAAGGTTATTTGGTGAAAATTTGAAATTTCAATACAGTAGTACTTAAATTTCAGAGAAAAAATAAGAAGTGGGTGTCTGTCTGACCACCCTAACCACATTAAAATGATAATATTTTATATATAATTAGAGGACTCATGTCCCAATGTGATGCATATTTTTTGTAATTTTTTTCCTAGTAAATAATTAATTATATTTTTTTTATGACAACTTTTAAAAAATATAAAGTCTCGTATGTCTGACCACCTTAACTTGGTCAAAACTTCATGAAATTATTCCTTTTTTTTTTTAATCTTATAGTATATGAACCATAGAATGTGACGCGTGTTTTGGATTCAAAAAAAAAGATACCATTTGAAAGCTATAGATGTTTTTCAATCAGCCTAAAAATCAGGACTTCAGTCGTAATTTAATAGAAAATGAAGAATAATTATTTATTAAATTCAAAGTAAAGCATAAATTATATTGGTGGAAAACTGAGAATCTCCTTTAAAAACCCTTTTCGTTTCATCAACTTTGGGTGAAAAAAAAATCATCAGCCACACACCCATCATATTGCCACTTTTTGGCCCATTGTGATCCTGCACATACCCTTTTGCTTTTCTAGAATCCTTATTACATTTCTAGACTTCCCAGGTAGATACATCCTAACTTTTTGTTACTTAATTTTGTCATTTTCACTCATTATTTGGCTTGCATTACTAGGTTTTGTTAGTTGAATGTTAGTTTGTCTTTTCCAAGAATTTTTCTCAGTGGTGAACCCTTAAAGCCTAAGGAATCTTCCTAGGCCTCACTTGTTGATAAGTGACTCACCTTTGTGTTGATAGTCAATCAAATTTGGGATCCTAGGATATCCTTGAATGATAATTGGAGAAAAGTGGTGTTCTATGACCTAGCTTATAAAGCATCAATTTTTCCTATTATTAATTTTGGTGAACCCAACATTTTTGACATTTATTTTTCTGATGTGGAGTTCACCAAGGTCCTAGATCTCTAGGTTTCATTCATTCTTTCATTGCATATTTCAATAGTGAAAGTGCATCTAGGGTTTCTCACATTTGAATTAATGAAAGTGCATATAGGTTACATTTTTGCTTTCTTGCATCATCTTATGTCATTGAAGACCTAAAAAGTGCATTATTAATTATCGTAATTACATTTAGGAACATAGTTATTACATTCAAAATTTAAAAAATTTATTCAAATTTACATTCAATTTCTTTCCATTAGTCACTCTCTCTTACGTTCATTTGCACAATTTTTTGTTTCTAAACATCAAGTCCCTGAGTAGGCAACCTAGGAACATTGTTATCATCTTATATTTTTTTGTTTTCCTAAAAAAACCCTTTATTGGGACTAAAATTCCCTTACTAGCATCTTAGTCCATCTATGGGTTTTTAGCTTAGAACCCTATCTATATTGTTTGCTTCTTGTTCTAATTTTTGAAACTTCAAAATTTCACCAGGAAGACAAATGTTCCCTTTCTAGCATCTTAGTCCATGTGGACTCTGAATTTATAGTTTTTAGGGTTTAAATCTACTTTTATGGGCTTTTGTTTTCTTCTTTTAGTTTTTTGTTACGGTTTACAAAATTACTTTTATTTAAATTTCTTTCATTTCAAGTGTAATTATAAGCATATAATATTGTGTTCATTGCACTATCTTTGTTTTATCCCTTAAATTTTTTGTACTACTTGGTGTCCTACTTGTAATACCATGGTTAGATGAAGTGCGAGACTAATGACATCCTA
>CM021108.1:174266243-174301625 GCA_007115665.2 Sequoiadendron giganteum
TCGCCACTTTTTGGCCCATTATGATCTTGCACATACCCTGGTGTCTTGCTTCTTGAGCAAGTGAATGCCCAACAACTTGCCATGAAAAAAATTAGAAAAATCATTGAAGAAACTATTGGTAAGGTGGAAACAGGAGCAAAATCCTTGAATTTCTAAATTAAGAAGAGCTCTAGCTAGTTTTCCTTTGAAAAGATACCTTAGAACTTGGAAAAGGTTGGGGGTACTTATGTGAGAAAGGACCCCAAGGAACCCCACCAACATTGATGGATGACTCTAGCAACACCCTTATTAAGGCCATTATGGACCCAAAATATTCAAGTCTAAAGGATTGTGCTGGTAATGCAATAACATTGTCCCTCCCTCATTAGAGAGGCTGGAAAATAAGACAAATATGCCTTTCACAGGAGGATGTTGTTTAAATCCCCCTTTCTATAAGGAAATTCCTTCTCTAATTGGTGTATCCCTTAGAGCCCTTGAGAAAACCTATAATCCCAACCATTTCGTAGACTCAAAAGGTATCATAAACTAGTCTTCAAAAATAACTAATCATGGTGAAAATAGTTCTCTGAATGGTACTCATCTCCTTGAGTTGGTTGGTGAGGGAGTTGAGGGCCAATATTACTTTCCAAAAGAGAGCAATAAAACCAAGAAAAAAGGAATTTCTATCCTTGACTAGAGGGAGGTTATAGAGTGTGGTAGAGATGAAAATGTTGCTCTAGGTTAGGTATATCAAACCCCAAAGTTGAGGGCTAGCCTTGAAAGGCCAAGGAAAAATAAGGTTTCTATAATAGTTGGTAAAGGCTTAGGGAGTGCCAAGAACAAAAGGAAAAAAATGAGTGTTATAATCTAGTGACATACGACTAAGAAACTAGAGGTGGAAGAGAAACTACCCAAGTTCTTTAAGAATTTGTGGCATGAAGAAAGTGACACCCCAATGATAGGTGATGATGAACCTTAATTGTATCTCCTATAATGTCAGGGGCTTTGAGTCACTTGATATAAAATACATTATCAAAATTCTTTAAAGCCTTGGAAAAAAAATACTTTGTCATGATTCAAAAAGAAAAAGCTACTGAGTTCACCCTAGAAACCAATCTAAGGTTTATTTGGAATGGTATCCTTTCTTATCCACTACACATGAGAGAGGTAGGAGGGATGTTTCAATCTTAATTTTCAACTAATGATCACATTGGGTCATTCGCAATGGAAAATCCCCCTGCCACCAGGTGGTGTGGGTTTCCTCGATGAAGAATGAAGTTGAGTTTGGGGTTTTCTCAGTGTATACTCCGAATGACTGTAGGGTTAGGATCTCCTTGTGGAAATGGTTAGCGAATACTTTGAATATTCCCTAGGTGTTTAGAGTGGACTATAACATGGTTGAATAGATTGAGGATGAGTGGGGTGGGATTGACATGTCTGGGAAAGGCAATAAAAAGCATTTTTGGCACAAATTGAAACATAAACTAAATTTTATTGATCCCATAGAAAGGGGAAAGAAAGAATGTAATGGGATATGGTATACGTAGTGCAATGCATAGAAAGGAGGTGGAAAAATCTAATGTAGGCTTGATAGAATGTATGAAAATAGGGACTTATTTAATTTTATTCCTAATGAAAAGAGCATTAAAGTGTTTTTTACCCTTACAAACTCTCAAACCACCATGCAATAAAGGATAACCATTCAACCTGCTAGGGAAGACCAAAACAGTCAACAATGAAGTCAAATTTTATCCTCGACACCCACCTTCTAAAGGAAATTTACTAAAAATAACCTATCTCTTCCATTAGGGAAATCAATAAATGAATGCTTAAGGATTCCTATGCCATTGAAATATGGAATACCGATGTGGAAACTTTGAGAAATATTTTTAAGAAAATTGGGAAGAAGAGGTCTCTTGACTAAAGGAGGGGAAAAATGAGGTTCAAGAGTGACTGATTGAGGTAGAATTCATGTTATAGCAGGCTCCAAGTGATATTGAGTTAGGTTAGGAATGGGCTAAAGCTAAACATACTCGTTTAGGAAAAATCCCAGCCTATAAAGTTAATGGGCTTAAAATCAGAGCCAAACTAAATTGGCTAAGATTTGGGAACAAGGGTTCTAAGTTTATCTTCAATTATTTAAAGGAAAAAATGCTAAGGAACAAATAGATTAAATTTAGGATGGGGAGAGGATGCTCACCTCATAGGATGAAATAATGAAACAATTCCAATTATTCTTCAAGGGGATCTTTGCATTAGAGGGTAAAAATGAAAGTTGTCACAATACAAGGAACCTTATAGAAAGTCTTGTCCAAAGGAAGATCTTAGAGGTGGACTATTATAAAATTTTACCGAATCTAACTAGGGATGAGATTCAAAGGGCCATTGTCTCCATGAATAATGACAAGTCCCCAAGTTGTGATGGATTGCCTGTAGCATTTAACAAGTGCTTCTCAAATTTGGTTTGTGATGACCTACTGTAGGTATACAAGGAATCCCTAAATGATAGCTCATTGGGGAAGACCATAATTAAGGTTGTTATCAAACTCCTTCCAAAAGGGGGTGACAAGACTCTAGTAAAAAATTGGAGGTGCATAAATCTATTGAATGTATAACTTTCACTCATTCATTGGCCAATCCCTTGAGGTTGCTAAGAAATGGAATTAGAAATTCTATAGGCTTCTTTGAAGACCAGCTTCATTCTTAAAAACAACCAACATTACCATTAAGGTAGACATTTACATCGTCAATATTCTCATACTCTAGAAACCACTATATGTGGGAAGTTATGGGAAAATGGGCACCATACTCAATCATACATGCATCCTTAAATTCATGTATAACCAAGGCTATAATAAATGCATCATATCTGTCCTAAAAAGTATTAGAATCTATATGACCAGCTAATCAGCTATTTTCTTTGTAGAAATTTTGTGTGTGGTATTTCTTAGCATAATTTCAATATTTTAACTTAGATTAAAAATTATCTTATCTCCCTTTGGACTTCTATCTTCCTTATGTTTCTTCTTCTCAACCTTCATTCCTTTATCCTTTAATCTATAATCAACAACCAAGGCATGTTTTCTTGTATCTTGTGTTTTTTTATCTCATCTCCTTTGAAAGAAGATCACTCACCACCTCTTTAAGCATGCAATTAATGGAATTTCTTCCAATATCCACTACCAAGTTATCCCAAAAATATGGAATAGATCACATCATTTGATACTTTAATATTCATGATCCATCACACCACTAAGAAGATTTAATTTGGTAACCATACTATTTTACAGATTTAGGTGTTTAAATAAAAAGTCATTGTCACTCATTTTTAATAAATATTTATTTTTAAAAATAGTTTAATCACCATGGAATTGGTTTAGTTTAACTTTTCTATATTCTTTAGTAAGGTACTCCTAGTGGGTTTTCTAAACACATTTTGGAGCACTAGATTCACCATATAGATTTGAATGTGGATATTTTTTTTCCAACACATCTCATACATCTTATTTCATTAATTTAATCTTACCTCCAAATATTTTTTCCCATGGATCCCAATCTATTAACAAGTTGTTCAATTTTAGCTTCCAAATCCAAAACTTGGTGTTATTGGGTTTTTCATCTCCATTTGAGATGTACTCACCATTTTCTTACAAGTAAAATTTTCCCTAATCACAACTCCTGCTAAAATATTGACTAATACAATAAAAAGAAAATTTCACTCACTCACTGATTAAATTGATTAGTGATTGATACCACATAAAAATAAATCTAAATTAAAATTCTCACTATTAAAAAAATGAGAATATAATTCCTATAAAGAAAATTATATAATTTTTAAACTATAAATAATCTAAATACACACATAGATAATATATGACATAATGTTTACCCTAATAAAACCTTTCCCTTAAAAGAACCAACCACAAAAACTCAAATTAATGTATTATTAGCAAAATTTAATACAATTTAATCAAACTTAAGCCTTCCCAAGAGATCACACAAACAAATAAGTTTTGGATATTTTTTGATAGCATAATGGTACTTGCAATACAATATGATAATACCTCCAACACAATGAATTAATCACTAGTAAAATTAGAAACTATTATGACCAAATTTTTTCCTCAATGTGGTCTTATCTTTCCATTTCCAAAGATGTTCCATAATTTTCTCTTGGTTCATAGTTAACTCCCTCTCATTACACTATTTTTATAATGTCAAATCTTACACATCTTACAAGTATTCATAATTGAGTTTATTAATTTCTATGATGTTATGTGAGCCTTTTAAATTACCAAATTCAAACATGTAAATGATAGATAGTACTACCCTAAGTTAGATGACCAAAATATGGAAGTGCAATAATATATAAATATAAAATAATTAAATAATTGAAACATAAATATTGCAAGGTGTATGCTACTTATCTCTATAATAATATGGAAGAAATAATTGTCTATGTATTTATGGTTTAAAATGAGTTATTGTTTGTGATGGTACCCACCCCCTATAGGTGTCCAAAAATCTTACCAAACTTTGGCTAGTAGATGAAGAAGGCAGGTTGTGTTTCTCTAAGAAACTCACAACCTTTGCAAAGGTCTAAAATACTTGTTGTAGGTAAAATATTTAGCTATAGGGACACCCAAAAGATAGAGTATAGATAACTATGCTCCAAGTAAACAATTTGTTGCTATATGGATATAAATGATGTTGCAGGTACACACTTAAATGTTGCATGAACAACAAAAATATATATGTTGTAGATATAAATCTAGATATTCAATGTATAGAAATAAAATTAAATTTTAAACCTAAATAGTTTGTTGTTGAAGAAGCAAAAAACTATCTTGCAAGTGCACAATCAAATGATACAAGAACAACAAAATATTATGCTACAAGAATAGAAAAAATATATGTTGCAAGAACATAAACCTATGGTTTAATGGGTTTTTTCACACAATACTAATCACAAAGTATCCAAATTCTAACACATGAAATAACCCTTGTTTAGAACAAAAAAAATCTTAAAGATAAGAGGAAAACACATAGTCCAAGAAAGAGACTATTTTGAAAGTAATATGTTATTCCATCTAACTAAGAAAATATTGTCATTTACATTCAGTCATTCACATTTACATTCCTTTTACAATACTAGACCAAAATATGAGATTCCTATTTTCCTCTTTCTTTTTGTTTGTCTAACACGTGCTCCTTTGCTCCTCTTTGTCTTTCCCTTCTCTATTTTTTTTTAATTTCTTCCTCTTGATTTTGAATGTTATCCTCTTCTTCTTCAATGTTCTTCTCTTTTTCCTAACTGCTATGCTCTTCTTCTTCCCCATTCTTGTCTTCTTCCTTTCCCTCTATCTTTTTTGTCTTGTTTTTTTTCCTCAAAATCCCTCCAAAAATCTAGAAACTTCTTCGCAAATTCCACCTAAACTAGGTGTAACACATAAAACTATGCCAAAAATGCTCACCAACTTGATTTTGAGTTCAAAAATCACACTCAAACGTGTTCTTCTCTATTTATTTTTGTTTTTATTCATAAATGACCATGTAGGTAGGTACTTACTACCCCCAAATAGTCAAAATAAATTTAAAATTTAAAAATTACTAGATCATACATGATGGCAAGTGAAAAAAATAAAAATAAAAATATAAAATTATCCTAAAGTATGATACTCTTGCATCAATTTAAAAATTAAATGAAAAAGGACCTTAAGTATGATATTTCTAACATATAAGCACCCTAATATACAAGTTGAAAATTTCTACAAATTCGTCACTATAAGTTAAAGGAGGTATAGTTTTAAAATTAAATTTTGAAGGTTCAAGGATCATTTCAACAACTATGGAAGTTTAATTCTATGACTACATATCTAACCATAGTCTGACGTGAGTAGAATGGAAGTTATAACTTATTTCTAAAGATAGAATGCAAATGAAATGACATTAGGATCATGCTATTTATCAACTTCCACACTAAAATGTCACTTATACAAAACTATTTTTGATACAAAAGGAACCTAATCAAAATAAATCCAAAAAAATGATAGAAAAAAGTGAAAACATATAATTTTCACAAAAAGAAAAAATCTTAGTCTTTGGGGTATATCATAGAATGTCTATTTTTTAACATGAAGTTGTCTCTAAGTAATTTATAAGACACAAATCTTATGCATTTGCATGTTGTAATGACAAACAATATTTATTTATTTATTTATTAGCCAATAGGCTACATATAGTGTGAAATTTGGGCTGGAACAAGTCTTACATGTGCAAACCACTCTTGAGTCATTGAAAAACAAGTTTCAAATGTCATCTAATAGTAAACCAATTGCCTTTTAATGGTAAAAGCCTACAAAGTATCAGGTAAAAACCTTCAAAATCTCATTTATCACATAAAATAAATAAAGATTTATTTGAAAACTCGGTGGGAATATTTTGTTTCCATTTGAAGTGTTTTTTGTAAATTTGATGGTAACTTTCTTTTTTCATTTGTCTAAGTTTATTTCATCTCATTATTTAGAATTTATTATTAATTTGTTTAATCTAGCCACATGCAACTAGAACTAGTAGCGCATCCATGCACACACGCACTCTCTAACAAATTAACATACATATAGTTGATAACATTTTGTTTCCACAGTCCATGATCATTAGTAATCAAGATTTCTGGATAAAACTATGTGCAATTTTTTCATCATCAACGTTTCAGATCAAACTCCATGATCCATCACCTAGATGATTAGCAGATAGAGAGAGAAAATGATCATTAGCAGATACATATAGTTTTCTATCAGCTTAATCCTTAAATCTCCATTAAGTACAAGTGCTAGTTTTAGTGATAAATTTATTAAATAATTTGTATAAATACATTAATATTACAACTAAACAAGATAATCCATTATTTCTAGATTTTAAAAAAAAATCAATAAACTATTTTGATTTAAAAAATTATTAAAATAAATAATAATTAAAAATAATAAATTATATTATATTATATTATATAATTAAATATTAATAAAGAGGAAAATTTGTGTCTGAAAATAGAAACAACAGTAAGCAAACAACAATTAAACTGTTACTGAAAAAATAAATAAAAACCATAAAAGTAAATGACAAAACTTAACTTTTTCATCCTACCCTTTACCCAACCAATGTATAGACTATACCATCGTCCACAAATTCTCGCGCAGTAAAAATAACATTTCCTCCTTCCTGTGGCTGATTCTCAACAAAGTTCCAACGAGAAAAAGCAAACGAGAAAAATTCCCCAATCCAAAGGAACCCAACCACGCCGAAGAAAGTGGAGGAACACAAGAATATATTGAAGAGCACATGCTGATATCATATACATACATATTTCTGCCATACAGACAGAGGATAAAGAAAACATTAGTGCTTGAACTATTGAGACCTCCGATTAGAAGAAGAGGATTCCTTCCCCATTAGGTGGTCCGGAAGCAAAATGGTTAACCCCTGATCTCTTTGTCTCGGAGAAGAAAATTTAGGACCTTCTTTCAAATTGTTACATCGTCTTAAATCCAGTTGCTTTAAACATGGAAGTTCCGCAATGTTGGAAGGCAATTTTTCTAACTTAAAGCAAGCAAATAAGTTGAAATCTTTTACTGAGCGCAGTTCTGCTACGCTGGAGGGCAAGGTCTTCAAGTTGGTGCAACAACTTAAATCTAAATGTGTTAAAGAAGTAAGATGCCCAAAGCTAACAGGCAATTCCTTCAGTTCTAGACAACCAGACAAATTCAACTCTACTAAAGAGCTAAGGTCCCCAAAGCTAGAGGGCAATTCTTTAAGATCATATGACTGCAGGCTCAGCTTCTTTAATCGACGCAGTTGCCCAAAGGTGGAAGGCAAGGCTTCCAATTTCCAGCAACTTTCTAAATTTAAAACCTCCAATGAGCTTAATTTCCCAAAGTTTGAAGGAAGTTCTTTTAAGCTAACACACTCTGCTAGATTCACATGTTTTAGAGAACTCAGGTCTCCAAAAGTTGAGGGCAATTCTTCCAATTGCTTGCAACTTGTTAAGGTCACCTCCTGTAAAGAACCTAATTGCCCAAACGATTTTGGCAGATTCTTCAAAGAACTGGCACCATAGATGCTCAGATTACATAATGAAGTCCGTCCACATACCTGCTCGGGCAGCTCCTGCATTTTATTCCATTCATCTAATATCAAAACCTTGAGGCCGGTTAAGTGATCAAGCCATTCGGGTAATCTCTGGAGACTTTTCTGTTCTTTCTCTGGCCATAAAGCAGAGATGTCGCCGCCTAGTCGGAGAAGTCTCAGTTCTTTAAATTTTGGAGTCTTTTGGCTTGATCGTGATAGATTTATCTGGTTCCCTAAGACTAGAACTCTCAACCATTTTTTCATTAAAAAAATGTGACTCTCATCAAGTTCGTAGGGAGGTTCAGTCTCCTCCCTGCTAAGCCAAACTCCTTTAATCTGGTCGAGCCTCTGCTAAAAAAGGATATGCTTCATTAATACTTGTACTACACATTATATTTCTACCCTGTTCTAGTATACAAATGGAAAGGCATACCTGTGTCTCGCATACAAGATCAAGCCAGGATTGCATATCCGTAATTCTATTGGATTCAGACAAACTCAGCCCTTTTGCTCGGATGATATCATGAACAACCACGCTGCCTTTGTCTGACGTCTTGAACAAAGCCGCCTCTTCCAGATGTGTGACTTCCTCTGCTCCAACAATGTACTCCACATGGCGTCGACTCCAGTTCGGAAAGAAGCAGCAAATATCCAAAAATGCTTCTTGCGTAGACGTCTCCAGCTTATCATACACAAAATTAATTAGGCGTTGGCTCAGATTTTCTTCTCTGATAGATGTTCCCCTCTCCAAAGCTTCAATTATTTGCGTACATCTCTCGACCATGTAGTTCTGCTTGCGCAAACGAGCACCAACAATTTCTAAGACTAACGGAATCCCAGAACAAATCTGCAGGGTTTTTTGCATTTTCTCTCTGTCTTTGGTATTATCAGGATTGAAGTCTCCGAACAAAATTTTGCTCGCCTCTTCGGGGGGTAGAGTATCCACGATATGCTCACGACGTGCAAGGCCAGCGTCTAAGAGCATATCCGTTTCACCCAAGTTTCGAGTTGTGATCACTATTGTGCTCCGCTTCGGAAGGCCTGCTAGGCGTTTTGGGAAAAGCTCTTGCAAGTCTTCTGCGCGAAGAGCGTTGTCAATAAACAGAAATACTGGCTTATTTCCTTCTACTTGGAAAGCGTTGGTGAGATGATCCCGACCCTCTGCACTATTTCTCAATGTTACATTCCTGTCATAAGTATATGCTGGGAAGGCATCTTTCAATATTTGCTGCTGCATACTTTTTATGTCATTCCTGGAGCGGTCTTCTTGGATTTGAACTCCCGAATAGTTGTAATCTTTGAGATCTAAGCCCGCAATAACAGCATTGGCGAGAGTGGTCTTTCCTATGCCCCCAAATCCATAAATAACTACAGCCAATGTGGATTTTTTTCGTGGTTCCATGTCCAGCAATGCCATTACTTGTTCCTTCTGCTGGTCGATGCCAACTGCCGATGAACCCACAGAATAATGTTAAGCTAATAACAACACATGTAAAAACAGATGAAATTTTTTGAAAAGGAGGGTATATATAAATTTACCTGCATAATCTGGATAAATGGGCTTCCATGGAGAGAAGGCAACAGGCTGCTGGTGTTGTATTTCTATTACTACCCGTAATGTAAGATCCTGATACACTTGATTTATTCTCTGTTGTAGGGCGCGCAAGCTTTGGGAGTCCACAGAAGCCTTCAAAAACCTGCAATACGGATAATGTCAATTACAATAACCATTCACAAATGATGATATCATAAATCGAACTCACATTGAATTCAAATATTCAACCATTGTAGACATTTTACCTGAACAGTGCTCTAGAGTGTAATTGAGAAGCGCACATCATGGATCCTTGAACAATCAATATAATTGCTTCATTCAATATCTTTTCTTCTTGTGGCATATCATACTTCAACTTTCTTATATGCCCAGCAAGCTTAGCCATTTGTCTTATGAGTTCTATGCATTCACTCCGGTTTTCGGAGATTTGACCAATTTGGTCTAGAACAAAAGCTACAACAGATAGCCCTCCAACAACCCAATGCACCTGCCCCACACTTTGCAATATTTTTGCCACAGCTTGTCTGCTTCCTTCGTCTCCCTGTAAATGCAACCACCATTATTCCAACTCCTCGCAAATAATTTCGGCATAATTTTAACTAATCTTGAACTCATAATAAAATTAAAATTAGAAATTACCTTCTCCTGCTGAATATGCTTATTCACAAATTCAAGGAATTCAGACCCACTTTGGAGAAAGGATGTCCATATTGACTTCGCTCTACCTTTCAGTGTATCAGAATGAGTTTCTGAACTAATGCTTCTCTCTAACGTCTTTTCTTGTTTTGACTGCATTTACAAAAATGACAATGAGAAACGCGAAAATAAATGAACATTTATTATGATTACAGTTGAAGCTAACTGCCAAACTAACCCTGTGTAAAAGTGACTTCAACAGCTCGTCGATGAGGTCGTTCAAATACTCAACATCGCCTGCATTGTTGATCTTTTGAAAAAGGCCGATACAGTCTCCCAGAGTGGGTAGCGGCGGCTGAGCAGGAAGCGGCGCCTGAATTGACGGCGGTGGCTTAATAGGCAACGTCTGACCTGGCGGCGGAGGCGGAACATGTGGCGGCTGAGCGAGCGATGGCGGCTCAACAGTTTGGAAAGGTGGCTGCAAGGGTTTAGCGGGCGCGGGAGACGGAGGCGGCGACGGGGACGGCTTGGAGAAACAGCAGCCCATTGGTAATGCAAGCGAGATGAAAGAAATGTTTCTCTAAGATCGGACGTAAGCATTGAGCGCTTTATAGCTGCCTTTCTCTATACGTTGCATATATTTTACTTTGTTTAGGTGCGTTTTTGTTTTCAGATGAAGTTATTCTTTCGCCTTTTTGGGTTCAGGGATATGTTAACAGCTGTCCAAAGAATATTAAGGAGCTTCCTCTTTGGCCTTTCACAGCTGTAATAAGCATAACGGATAATCCTTCGTGGCATAACAAAGAAAATAAAGAGTATATTCGCAAACTATTGGAATTCTTAGGTTTGTGTTTGGATTTACACAGATCAGTTTTTAAATTAAAGTAAGCTCAAATTAATTTCTTTATAAAAATAAAAGTATCTATGTGAGAATATCTCACTAGTATACATATATTAAATATTAATATATAAACCAAATAAAAAAAACTTTGAACTTGAATTTCATTCATATAAAATGAAACATTGAAGGAAATTAACGAGTGCTATATTATATTATTTATAGTATTATAGTTTGTTGTTGTTTGAGATTTAAATATATAATGTGTATTTTAATAATATAAAAAATATAAAATTATAACATATAAATATTAGAATATGATGTTTAAAAAATTTATATATAAAATATTTTATAATTATATATTTTAAATATATGGTGATTTTAATTAATTAATTGATAAATGTGTATAAGTGTAAAGTTTCTAAATAGGAAATAGTTTTATATTGTTGAATTTTTAAAATAGTGAAATATATTTTTAATAGAATTTTGACATAAATATAGATTTGTAAAATAGAAAATATTATTTTGGATTAAGATAATCTTGTAAAATAATAAAAGTTATAGTTATAGGTGAAAAAAGTGATGGTTAATTCATAATACAATTACTAGGGGATATTGATTTAATCTATTGAAATTTAGAGGTGTTTATGGAGGACCGTATGTTGTTTGGGTGATGGTTTGAGATAGGTGAAAGATTCATGTATTTGCCACTAGACCTTCAAAAGAAAATATGCTATAATATAGCTACAAGTGTCTTATAGATGTTTTCAATTCTTTGTTCTATTATGCATACTTGTAACTATGTCATGGCATATTGACCTTGGTAACTAGAGACAAATATATTCTACTAGAATCAAGTGAATCACAAATAGAATCAAACTATTTTTGAATTTTGAAAATATATCATATAGCTATTAGAAAAATGAATTATTTGCAATCTGATTGGCTAAGCAATTTCACTTATTTTTCAACCTTCATGTTGTTTGAGATAAAAATTAATTTTGAAAATAGTAAAATATTGAATATTTAAATGTATAGTGTACTAATATTTAATATGATGCCTTGTTGTAGGATGAGATTAGTTAGTAAAATCACACATAACTTAGTATTATTAAATTAAATATTTGTTTGTTATGATACAAGGTCTCTTGAACATTTTCAGTACACAACTCTTTAAAATACATGGGTTGACCTTTTCCTTTATCACCTTGTTTTCAAAATGTTTCCATAAAAGTCAGTTTTTAAAATATTGTGTTATAAAAAGATTTAATAGAATTGAGGTTTAGGTCATTGGACCCCACATGTCACATAACAGAGAAACAACAAATGGTGTAACTTTTCTAGCCAATTACATCTGTCAACCTTTAAATAGTGTGTCATTGGTTACTTCTATTAGATTATAAGATCTATCATGGTTGATTTGTATTCAAGGAATGCAACTGACATAGCTATCATCTTATGATTGCAATGCATGTCCTCTTTGGAGCATGGCTTGATAAAACAAAATTTTAAATTCCCTGCACTGACCATTGATTTAACTCTTCACGAATGATCAAGGTTCATATTTAAAGGTAGTAATGACTCAGTGCATGATATAGATTTTGGCTTGTATGAGTATTCAATGCACAAATTGGTAGACAACTTAAGATTTTTAAGCTTGCATTTGAAGCTCTAGGATTTTACTTTTAAGTTGGGAAGGAGATAATTAAAAAAAATATTACTGAAGGAACTACATTTTTATTGGATTTCTACTATCGGTTTTAATTCAAAGGCCTTACAACACTTGCAAAATTTGTGTGTTTTAAAATTCTCTATACCTTTCTACTATTGTAGTAATAGTATTTTTTTGTTGTTGATTGGAATTGATATAATATAGTACATTTATATATAATATATATAATGTATTGTATTATATTAAATTTTAAATTTTATAAATAATATTTTATTATTATCTTCCTTATACAATATAATATGTAATATATAATATCACACAGATATTATACCTTATTATATATTATGTTACATTCTATTATTTTATATATTATACTATATTTAAAATATATATATATATATATATATATAATATAATCTAATATATAGTATATAATGTAATATAGTATATGATATGATATTATAACATTGTCAAAAGATGATATGGGTTTCAAAACTTTATGCAAGAATACAGTATAGTATATTTATATATAATATATTATGTATTGTATTATATTAAATTTTAAATTTTATAAATAATATTTTATTACACAACTATATTATATAATCTTCTTTATACAATCTAATATGTAATATATAATGCCACAAAGATATTATATCTTATTATATAGTATGTTACATTCTATTATTTTATATATTATACTATATTATTTAAAAAATAATATATTATATAATCTAATATATAGTATATAATGTAATATAGTATATGATATCATATTATAGCTGTTAGTGTATAGTTTTAATCATACACTTAGGCAATAGTTATGGAGGCTGATTTTTTGATTGAGGAGTCTTATTCTCAATTCATGGAGATTAACAACTTGATTGAGGAGTCCTATCCCCAAATCATGGAGATTGGATTCTCTAAACTCTCCTATATTATGTACCTCTCTTTAATCTAATTACAAGTTAAGCTTATGCATTCTATGTACTTGTTTTATGTCTTTGTAGATCTAGAGAATTCTTCATGATATCAGAGCAGTCAAAGAAGTTTTCATGCCATAGACGAATGCAGTAGACAACGATTGGATAAGCAAAAATGTTTTGTCTATTTTTAGCAGTCGAAAGTCTCCATTCTGCATTCAAATTTGTTGCTGAAGAAGCCAACTCTCATTCATTCCCTCACTCCTATCGTTCTTCCTTCAGAAGCTCTAGGCTTTAATCAAAGGGTGAAATTTGGGGTGAAGCCTCTATTCTAGGGGTCGATTGAGGCCACAACTACCGGATCTACCCTCCTTCCACTGCAACCTGGTCTAGTCTATAGTAGCTGCCCGAGAACACCTGACTCACATACCATTTGGCCCTCCTTTGCTCACAGGTGCATGCGTTTTGAAGAAAAAAAAGAGGCGTAGCTTCCTCCATCTGCAAGAGCCGCTCCCATTCAACAAACATCTTTTTTTGGCGTAAAATCTGTAAAGGGGTGTTTTTACTAGGCGTGTATTCTACTGCCAAGGTCGACACATCATTAGAAGGTGTGTCTTTTACCTGATTGAATCCGATTTTGCTGTGGTAGAGGGCGATTAAGGAGGCCAGGCGCTTGAAGAGGGGTTACAAAAAGTTTGGGGAGGCCAAGATTTATGTAGATCAAACCAGACCACAAGTGTGAAGGGTGCGTTTTGGACCCTCTGGCTACTATCTGCTCATTGGATGCCTCTGTTTGAGGGGTGAGACATTCTGCCCCGCTGGTCAAGGCAGATCAGAGGTGGAGGGACGTAAAAATCTTCTTTTGAAATTAGGGATGGAGCAAATCTGGGCTCATTTTGCAAATTGCACATTGCAATATTGTTAATTTCAATTTCTCTCTTAATTAGGGGTGCCAATTCAAGAGTCATGTCCCTTGGTCATATGTTTTTTTCCCAGCCCATGAGGGCTTAGTTTTTCTCTAAACTTCTCTCTCAAGCTTCTTTAAAAATATTTGTTTTTCCTTGCTACTGTAAATACAAATTTTATTGGTGTTAAAATTGCAAAAAGAAAAGGTTAAAAGTTAAAAGTGTTATTTTAAAGTACTTTTTTTTTCAAACTTTTTCAAATATTGATGATTTTGCACTAAATATAAAGTGTCATCTTTCATCTTCATTTTTGTATGCAATACATGCACTAAAATAAAGATCCAAACATGGGAAAACAAAAAAATATTAAAAGGGGGGTATATTAGAGAGAGTTCTAATACTCCAAAATTTATTTTCTCAAAATCCTAAAAAGTTGTAAACCTAAACAAGCATGGAGTCCAATCATGTAATTAACCCTCTTACACCTTTTAACTACCATGAGTGGAAGTTGCATGTACAACTTACACTCAAGAACAAAGGTTTGTATAGAGTTACAATTGGTACTGAAAAGGAACCAAATGCTGCCAAGGACAAGGAAAAGTGGTTCAATAAGTGTGACCAAGCCTTTGGATTCTTGTGTTTATTTATTTCAAAAGAACTTCTATTTCATATGGAGGCATTGAAAACCCCACATGAATTATAGATAAAAACAAAGACACAGAAAACAAGCACACGGAATGCATAAGCTCAACTTGTAATTAGATGAAAGAGAGGTACATAATATAGGAGAGTATACAAAATCCAATCTCCATGATTTGAGGATAGGACTCCGCAATCAAGTTGTCAATCTCCATGAATTAAGGATAAGACTCGTCAATCAAGAAATCAATCTCCATAACTACTATCTAAGTGTATGATTAAAACTATACACTAACACTAACATTGTGAAAATATGATATGGGTTTCATCTTTTGACAATATTATAATATGATATCATATACTATATTACATTATATACTATATATTAGATTATATTATATATTCTTTTTTAAATAATATAGTATAATATATAAAATAATAGAATGTAACATATTATATAATAAGGTATAATATCTATGTGACATTATATATTACATATTATATTGTATAAGGAAGATAATATAATATGATATAATATATATAATATAGCATATAATAAAATTTTATTTATAAAATTTAAGATTTAATATAATATAATAAATAATATCTATTAGATATAAACTTGGTTATGTAGAGTACATAAGCTTCAAAGAGAATATATTGAAATTATAGTCTTAAGTTAATGTATCGCTATCGATTATATAGTAGAAAGTTTTTGTCATGTAGAGTACATAAGATTCAAAGAGAATATATCATGAAACACAATTATCACAACCCTAGATAAATTTATATATTAATTAGTCTATCATTCTTCACATTTGTTCATTATGCTTTTACTAAATGGAAGCATTTGAATAAAATGTTGAGTTGTAGGCCACACAACCTATTTCTTAAATACCTCAAATAAATACCTACAATGGACCTTTACTGCCATTTTCGCTAGTCTATGTTTCATATTTCACATCCATGGCCACTAGGGTAGTGTCAAGGAAAATATCTAACAAAATACTTCTTATATCCTTTGATAATCCAACTATTCTTGTTGAAATTCATACTCTTGGTCTCTTGTGATATCATTCAGTTGCTTTTGAAAATATAATAGTATATCCTTGACACTTATGTTATCAACATTTTGAGGTTGATTATGAAGATAATTGTGCTAGCTTGAATCGACATGGTCTTCATGGGGTTTAATTTGGACATATGAAGGCTTCCATGAGGCTTGAGTAGGGGTGGGTGGGTGGTAAGCATGATAAGAGTGTTGATAACCTATTTTTAATGCATTATTTGGGATATAGCCAACAATATATTATGGTTGGTATAACTAATAGGGATGTAAATGAGTAGAATTTTCATGAAAGGGAGGATACTAAAACCTATCTTCATAAAATAAATACATGATACAACATTTAAATTGATTGGAAATTCAAAGAAATATTCTAAAAATTAGAATAATTATGACTATTATTTTGTAAAACTTGAGTACATACCGGCTCTTAGTCTTCTTGAAACTAGTAGAATAGCTTGGGGTCACCAGCTATGTGAGAATTTTCCCTCCAAGGGAGAATTTATTGATATACATATGAAATATCAACAAATGAAAGGACAAATTTTGAACTGAGATAGTTCAAATTGTCCCATCGGGTGTTCCAAAAATTATTATCACTAAGAAATGCATCCTTACCGAGTTGCAAAAAACTAAGCCTACATGTGAAATATGGGATCTTCTCCATGTTTGTGGGTCACCTATGGTGGAAAATAACCTCCAAAGAGGGTTGGTTCCCTTCGGAACTCATCTTAAAATCTCTTGCAAAATATGACAGGGAGAGCAAGTAGATCTTTTCTAGGGACAATTTAGATATTCATGAGAAAATTTGGATAGTTGGATAGCCTTAATGAGTAGTTAGAGCTTTCTAAGGGTAGTTTGTAAGAATCTAGGGGTAGTTCAAATTCTTCCCAAATGTCTAGGAGATTCACAAAAAGTTGGGGCAGATTTCAAGGAGCTGAGGAGACCAAGTCAAGCAAGAAACTTCTTGGGCATCCAAAGTAGGTTACCCTATTCTCCAACCTTGTAAATTTTTCAAAATCAATCCCTATATCCTCTCCTATGCTTAGGATGAGATATAGGGAATTTAGGCTTCATTTTCAAGCAGTTCGTTCATGTTTTTGAGCTTTAGAAGAAAAAGAAAAGAAGAGCTTTGTAACTTAGAAAGTTAGTTCTTGCTCATTTTTGGAGCCATGTATTGTAACCTATGAAGGTTATTTCTAGCAAAATAATAAGCATTGTAATTTTTTTTTAGACATTTATGTTGTTTATAAGCATTTTTATAAATAGTACAAGTTGTTTTTACCTTCTCAAAGATGTTCCATTGGGTAAAATTCTTCAAAATATTTTATGTAATCTTGTGGTGAAGTCTTTCCCCCTTGATTTTTGTCATGCTTTCATATCCTTTATGCATAAAATATGTGATTTTGCAAGTCATTACCTATGTTTAACCAGCTAAGGGTAAATTCTAGGTTGTGAGAACATTTGAGCTCCTTCTAAATGTTGTCCTAGATATCAAACCTAGTTATGAAATACTTATGCAAGAGACATGAAATTTTGGGTTGTGTTTTAAACTTCAAGTTGTTTATTATATTATGTTTATTTGAACAAGTGCGGGTCAAAATTCATTTGGTGTGTCATCTTAGTACAGTTTAGGTTTCATTATATGTTTTCCTTCTCTCTTTTCTCTATAATCAATAATAACATGCATTAGATTAGGTGAAGTCCCAAGGGAACCAACCCTCTCTAGAGGCTCTTTTCCATAATACGTGACCGAAAAACCTAGAATAGATCCCATGTTTCACAATCAGGTTGATTTTTTTTGGAATTCAGCAAGAGTGCACTTCTCAATGATAACGATAGTAAATGTGCATGTTCTTTGAATATCATCACCTTTCTATGACCATCCCAATGAGTATGATATTAGTTGTTCTCTAGTTCATGTACCTATGAACTTGACTAGATCATCCATGATGATGTTATTTTAGTTTTTATTATATCAATGGTGGCATGTAGTGGTTGTCTCTTGACTCAACACTTCATATGAAAGAAACACCCGCATTCCTCTAAATTGTCAATTTCTATGTTACTCGAATTAGGGTACTATGTCTATTAATTAATTTCACCATCTTATGTGAGATGTAATATGTCTTATATTTGTAATGATTATTTTAGTTCATTCAATGTCACTATGGGTGTTAGAATGATGGTGATGGCATAAATTATCACCCAATTTATTTTTATTGCAAGTTTCCTTTCTTGTTGTAAATAATGTGGATAATTTAGGACTAGGAACACACAATATTAAATTATGTTGTTCTTTCTATGAGTGATTTTATTTTTTATTTAGGCATTTGGAGTTAAATCTTATGTTAATTTTATTATATAGAAAAAGGCACTAGTTGATCTTAACCTTGATTTCAATTTTAGGAATGTTGTAGAATGATTGCTCGAAAGTAAGTGAAGAAATCAAATTTATCATGAATTTAATGTGATAAATCACTTATGCATTGAATTAATTTATGTGCTTTGGCATGTCCTAATGCAAATAAATTGAGTTGTCATAGAAACTAGTGGTGTAATCCTTTATGGTTTACTCCATATATTGATTTTACAACTATTGGATATTTGTATTTCATTGTAAAAACTAACAAAGGAATTTCAATTCTATATTGGAATATGGTATTTTTTCACATTGTTTGATAAGTTTAAACTAGTGGGACACTAATAAGGAATTCTCCAAATATACATAAGAGATATGCTGTACACCATTAAAAGTATTAATGTAAAAATGGGCCTCTAAGTGTTGTACATATATGATCCAATTTATATTTATTTTTATTGAAATGTTGAGATGTGTATGTTGAATTGCACTCTAAAAGTAGTTTGGTATTGTGTAGGAACATGCATGTTTGTAGAATGTTGTGGAATTGGTCTAAATTGTACATGTGTAGAATTATGGAAGGAGATATTGTACTACATCTTCAAGATTTTATTGATTACCTTCCAAATACTAGGAGACATTTTTTTTCTCTTTTTCATTCATCAACCAGTTTACTATTGTTATAAAATTCATATAGATTCTTTGAAGCTTCAAAAGGTGAATAAACTTCCTTATGCTATTATGCATGTTTTTGTTTAAACATGTGATAAGAACTACTCTGGTACTAATAATTAAGATCTAGTGAGGTCTAAGGAACAAATCAATTTTAGTGAGATATGGATTTATATATTATGCATAGAAAAGTAGTAAATAAAGTAATTTAATAAATAATTACAAGAAAAATAGAGGGTACAATGAGGGGAATAATTTTTTAATAATTATATACTACATATAATCATATATAAATGAATAGGCTAGAAATTAATGTTATCAATAGTAAGGATAGGAATAAAAAAGTACCATCAAGAGAAAGATTTAAACTCATCAAACTTATCAAACTTATTTTCTTAGAATTTAACTGTCCAAAATTGAACATGAAGGATCAAACTTCTATCTATAAAATATAGTTATAAAAAAGTATGAGAAGGTGACATATTTTGGTAGAGTAGGGGGATTCGTCACGCTCGAGGCTCTAGGTCATGGGAGAGCCCCAAGGAAAAAAATACCCTAAACTACCTCATATAGTTTTACAGGTTGAAAGAGATACTAAAAAGGAAGGAAAAATAATTCATTGTTTTCCTTTTGCAAAAATTGTGTTCGAAACAGGGTGAGTTGGTCTTAGAGGTTTTAGACTATAGACTACACAACTCACTATCTGAGGACGACAACATGGGAGCTAGAATATAGCATGGTACGCTAGCATCTTAGGGATGTGTTGGAAACCTTTATTGATAGCGATCTTGAAAATAAACAAAAAACATAAAGGCCCTACTTACTACCTAACTACTAAGATTTCACAGTTTTACAAAGAAATTGTAGAAATCAAAAATTACAACAAACAAAATAATGGAAAATATTATAATACAAAATGATAGATAAAGAGAAGGAAAAGATATATTTCCACTCATTCTTTAATTTTTTAGTTAAATTCAAGTAGATGATCCTGCACCTACACACAAGAGAAGAAGAAAATGTTGGAGTTGTGTTTTGAGGTCTACCTCAATCAGAACCCCATTTTGGTGTTCCCACTTCCATGGATAGCCATATATGCAATGATATAGAGAAATCAATAACTAAGAGAATAGAGGAGAGACTATGAAATAGTGTGCAAATACAATCTAGATGCTACTCTATAAAAAACAATGATGGAAATAAATAAAAAGAACAATATCACCTTCCTTCTACAAGAACTCAAGGCTTGAGAAGAGAGGGTGACCAAAGGCTATGCATTTCCAAAAGGATAAAGCTTCAAAGATTTGCAAAATAGTGTTGTTGTAGCAAGATAACATGTTCTAGAAGCCAAGAAGAGAGCTTATGGCAACAAGAAGAAGCTAGAATGAATAAGAAGAGAGAAAGAATGAGCTTGAAGATATATAGAGAGAGAGTTAGAATGGCATGAAGGAATGATAAATCTACATGAAGCAATGAAAGAATGAGTTTAAATGCATGAAAAGGGGGAAATAATCAATTTTCGTTAGTTAAGGGTTGATAAAAGATGTTAGTTTCATAGCTAACTAGAAATGTAGTGCTTTTATAGATTCGAGGGGTAGTTATCCTATTAGGATGCTAGGATGGTGCAAGATGTCCACGCAGTGCATGCACATCTCTGACAAAAATGAATCCACTGGTGCAAAAAGGTAAGGCTATGTGGAAGGAATATAGTAACAGTGATGGAGTTTGCATCATCGAACTTATATTTTCTAAGGTAAGGGTAAATAAATTGGGAATTTACATAGGGTGCAAATTCACACCATTAAATTTTCCCCCCACATTGATTAGCATACATATCAGTGAAGATTCAAGGTAAATTAGAAAGAGATTGAAGAGAATATAATGAATGTGTCAAGGAAGCAGATCTTTGATTCGATGCACTCAGATGTGAAAGAGAGGAGAGAGATGGCTCCATACGTTCTCAATCCTATAAAGTGCTATGAAAGAGAGGAGGATCCATAGGTTCTTGCTCTTGCAAATAAATTTGTGATCTCACCATAAAAAAATGTTAAGCTGCAGACAAGACATGTTAGGTGAAAAATAACAAGACACACATCCATAAGAAACACAAGTCAACATGATAAGACATAGCTTGATCAGATAGACACAAGACACATATTGATTAGATAATCTTGTGACTGTTGCAAATTTTCGTTGTCGGACAATCACAAAAAAAATAGGTTTAGTCGGGTTGTCCCCAAGTTATACACAAGAATATAAGATGACTAACACTATGAAATAGTGGCGTTGAATATCAAATAAATGACAAAAAAAATTGTAAAACACCAAAGAATTTAACTGAAGGAGAAGATTTTAAAGGGGGCTCCTTTGGCCGAGAACCTTTCAAGACACCAAGGGATCCATTCAAAGGAACACTCCAATTAAAAGACACCATATTTTTCACAAGTGATTATGTCATCAAGGAATCCTTTTGAAAGGTCTTTCATCAAGGATTGTGTTGGAAATAATGCTTCTTTTCAAAATAAAGTTTCTAGACTCTTTCATTCTAGAAAAGTTCTCCTCTTTTAAAGGAAATATTTTAGATTCTTTCACATGCATCAAGATATTTTCAAAAGAAAAATTCATCCAGGAGTCTTGAGAGAATACAAAATTTTGAAAAATAACAGGTTTCAATAAGGGATTCTTTCATCAAGGAATTCATTTTAAAATAATTCGCCTTATTGAAAATTAGAACATCATGGTAGGCCCCTCTTAGGATGTTGTGTGATATGCAAAGGAGCACATGGAATCTTAAGGAGAGAAAAGGGGGTATAAATGTTGTGGCATGAAACACATAACAAGATGCATTTTGTTGTATGTTGTCACATGCACACACACGAGGGACAACATATAAGAACCACAACATCAAGAAGTAGATATAGACAAAGAAATGTAAAGACTAGGGGATTTGAGAGTTTTAGGTCATATTTGTTCATTGATACAAATAGATATAATAATATGGTATGAATGAATGGTCATCAATCCTTGAAGTTATCAGATCATGAAGAAGATCAGATGAAGACAATTTAAAAATAAAAATAGGGTGAACATGGAAGAAGTCCTAAATGCCCCCAATGCCTTGTGGAATCGCCAATTATAAAAAAGATAACTTCATGAAACATAGAAGAATGATGATACAAATAGAGGAAGTGTACAGTAGATTTATTCATGCCTATATCCAAGCACCTATAAGGGCAGTGAGGGTCTTTTAGGTAGGATCAAAAATAAAAAAATACAAGCATGAGGGAACACAAAAAAAAAAATCTATGCTACAAATAAAGAAGAGGTACCACCCTAGCCCTCATAAATTAGCACGTCATCTTGTTTCCAATCTAGATCATTGTAAGGGGATTATGGATGGCCCTACAAGGGTAGGATAGCAAGGGAAATACCCTTCGACTCCCCTACAACAAGGGACAAGGAAGAAGGTCCCTCAAGGTCTTCTTCATTGAGCTCTTGTGAGGTTAAGGTCATCAATCTTGCAAAGATCGAGGACAAACCTGAGATGTCCTCCACTGAATTAAGAATGCACTTCATTAGAGTGTCATGTGTTAATTGGGTTGGAGAAGAATGAGGCACTTGAGAGCCAATGTGAACCTCATTTAGAGGGGCAATGACAAACTCAGGGGAAGTGTGGGTTGTATCCGTGATGAGGATGGTGTAGGTCAAGATAGAACCAACTTCCAAAGAAGGAAAACCCTTCTTTTGACCTCCACTTCTAGTGAGTTTGTCCTATATCTTGTGCTTCAACGAAGGATACAAAATCCCCATTGAAGAAGCGAAAGTTGAGGAGGAAGAAGATAAAACTGCAACATACACCATTGTTGTGTTCAGTATGTCTATGTGTTGAGTAAAGGGATGGATGTTTAGGAGGGACATCAAAAGAGGGGGATTCATGGAGGGAGTGATGAAAATTTGTACCCTTTTAGGGTGATAATCATTAGGGCTTGCCAAGGGAACCAAAAGAAGAACATAGTTGATTGGAACTAAGGAAAGCACAACAAAAGCCAAACAAAATAAGAGGACACAAAAATAGGGGCCATTGGCTCCCCATCCATCTTTTGTGAGGTGGCATATTTTGCGGATAGATTCGTTCACTTATGCTTTTTCTCACATGCAAGCCAATTATGTCTGCTACAATCACTAAAAGACATGACCTGAGAAGAGACTAGAGGTTGCTACTTAGTCGTAGGAGTGTCCTTCTTAACTATTACCAATGGAAGGGTAGACTCCTAAATAGGATGAAGAGGAGGAAACATAGGGGCAAAAACAACCACAAAAAGAGAAACAAAAATAGGTGCCTCAACAGTGGGCCTCTTCTTGTTCTCTACCTTAGGGGAAAGTAGAGTAATAGTAGGTGGCCACAGAGGCCAAGACATAGGACCACCCCCACAAGGACCTTTCCCCTTGCCATAGACAATGGGCCTAGGAATCGTGGGGAATAAAAGAATATTGAAGACTTGGAACTTAGATTTTCACCATGCAAGCACCATCAGAATTACCATGTGAGGCATGGGAGTGTTAGGTGAAGGTTCCACAACAGGATGAGAAGTAGAAGCAGGAGAAGATGACACGATAGGATAACGACCTTGAGTGCGAGAAATATTCCCCTTCCCCTTTTTTGAGTAGAAGATGTAGCTTGCTATTGCATAATCATCAAAGCCTTCATAGAGAGTGTATAAGGAGACACTAGATAACTAGCCTTCAATGTTGAGCCCCTAGTCTTATATTTAATATAAGCATTATATATAAAATATCCCTAGGGAGGGAGAGGTCTAATCGGGGTAGGAAAGAATTGATCTTATGAGGAGCCCCCATGCGACACTAACAACTTATAGTTGGTATCATGCACTATATATATAAAATATTCATGTGGTAATTTCAAACATTTATTAACCATAGAGGTTCCACCATTCATAGAAATCAGCTAGGAGATGCCCAGCCTAACTCTAAACAAGTTTGACTCTAAAATGATAACAAAACATGAATCAATAGCCTTGGGTTCAACCAAGAATGAAAGAGAAATAGTGCCTAAAGGGACAAATAAATTTCCATCATGCATATGAAGAGTGGTCTCTAACTCTTCACATCTCTCCTTATGTAATCCATTTATTAAAACATAGCCTATTGTGTTATCACATTAACCCAACTCGTCAAATCAACTTAGATTCCAGTTATGATGTTTCTATTGACCCAAACAAGAATGTATAGGGAGGAGGGCTCTTTGTTGAGAGGCTCATCACGTGAGGTGAATGTTATGTTAAGTATAACACTCACATTATCAAGAGAAGGGATACACATGAACACAACCATGTTCACATACTCAGATGGAACTAACTCAAATGATGTAGAAGATGGAGTTACCAAGTTTACAAAATGAGATGGAAATATATCAATGTAGATTTGCAATTCATTCTTAGCCTTTTCCATGGACTTATTAGAATTCTTCTTTCTCCCATCGCGATAGATAGTTCCATCATCGATCTGATCCTAGATCTCATGATGCAGGTGCATGCATCACTCAATATCATGTCCATGTACTTGATGGAATTAATAGAAATGGTTCTCATCATACCACAAAAGTTATGGAGCTCCAACAAAGATCAGGGTTCTAGCAATGTAAGACTTTATCTTTTAATAACTTATTTAAAATAGCAATATGGGTGATCCCACAATACTGGTTTACAATTTTTGGCCAAATTGGACACTGAAATAATTTTTTCTAACTAAATCTTCACTTTTGGGCACCTATAGTGGCTAAACCGTGAGTAATTTGAAGATGATGCAAACTAGTGATTTGTAACATTTTGTCTGTAGATTCTAAATATTATTTTTTCAAAAAAATTGGAATCAGATTGCACTTCTTTTTCCATCTCCTTTGAAAACTAACTTTTTCAATAAACAACATTTTAAGGAGTGATGTTCACCGTATACAACATAAAAAAATTTCCATAAAGGATAAAATTCTAATTTTTTCGAATTTAGATTTTTCACTATGATATCTAGTGCTTCCAATTGGTTTCATTGTGTTTTATTGAATATTTTTTTCTTAATCAAGTTTTGAAGTCAAACCAACTACAATTCACACATAGGCAGACCATATACAACGTAACTTTTTTGTATGTATTGAAATTCAATTTTTTTTTGTTGGATCAAGGACTTCAATATCTAGTGTGCACTCATATTAAAAAAAATAAAATTGATATTCTGCTATTTTTGTACATGTGTAGAATAGAGAGCTCGATTTTTGGTGAAAAACCTATGTTTAATAAAACTTCAAAAACAAATACATAATAAAACCAAAACATATTAAAATTATATTCGTTAGATAGCTCATTTTGAGGACTACCATCATATAGTTGGGTTTGTGAAGTCTCCTCCATTTTCATCCTCAACCCAAGCTTCGAAGGGAAAAATTCAAGATTTTTTTTGGGCCAGGGGGTGAGAAGGTGGGAAAAGGGGGGTTTTCTCAAACCAGGGGTAGTTCGAGCGAACTCCCTAGGGTTCACTCAAACCAAGGTTCGCTCAAACCTTGGTTCGAGTGAACCCCCTTCCAAAAAATAAATTCCTTTGTATTTTTTGCCGGAATGGTGGGCCTGAGGCATTTAATGGGTTTTCTCAAATCAGGGTTCTAGTGAACCCTCTTTTGGTTCACTGAAACCAATAAGTTCATTCAAACCCCTAAAACCAATTTTTTTGGCATGGGGTTATTTTTTGTAATTTTTCCTTCCTCACTCGAATTGTAAACTAATTTTGTGTGTTTACCCATATAGGAATCTGATAGCTTCTTAAAGTTTCTATTGCACCTCAAACCTTTATCTCTAGGTATAGAGACAACGTTCACAATAGCTTTGTTTTTTCTAGAAACCGACACTACATATTGACTATCAGGATAGAAGCGTGAGGAAAAACCCCCAGACTATGCCACCATATGCTTGTACTCATACAATGCAACACACAAGTGTGCAAAAGAAGGATATTTCATTAAGGAAAACTTCTCTTGCCATGACTTTTATAAGTTCCCAATGAAAACCTTCTACATACTAGATTCTGAAGGAAGAAAAGATATTTGAGAGAACAATGCTTGATATCAAGCAATAAAATCAGTCACCTAACGAACTGATTTTCCAACTAATCAAAAAAAAAGATAGAGTTATTTGGTAAGGAACAATACCACTAAAGGGTAGTGTCCTTAAAGGATCTCAAAAAGAGATTATGATCTAGGTGGATACTTTTCACCAAATTTTAAGTGTTCCAAATTCTCTAGAAATCATCGACATGTTGAAGTGCTCGAAAAAATGAACCCATTGCAACTTGAACAAAGTCGAAAGGAGTTAATATGCTCAAGATATGCTCAATCAAAGTTGGGTCAAAATAGGAGTACTAGAGGTAGGATGCAAGCAAAAAAAATTGATCATTCTAGAATTGGTTGAAAGTGGTGTCAAATTGAAGAGTTCAACGAGATGATTCCAAAACCACTCGATTCACCTCAAACAAAGCTCATATGTGAAAGATATGCCTAGTAAAAGTTTGCAGGTAACAAGGTTGACCAGGGTACCATTGCTAACATTAGCATGCTGACATTTCAGGATGTACGCTAACATGGATGAATCAAACTCTGAGTTGTGGCATCTGATTGGGTAGGTGAGTTAGCATTCAACGTTGGGTTGGATGAATCAAGGTTTTGACACATGTATTCATTCAATGAATAAGAAGATGCCACATGGCCCATTGAGATGGTGTCATGTGGCACCCTGACTGAGCTCCTCTAGTGGTTGGTTTCAACCATTTGATTAAAATATATATGGTTTGGTGTCGAACCACCAAACTCCCTTTTACAAAGCTTCTCGCCTACCATTGCGCCATATATTTCGCTTTGCATATATAAAGGCACTAGTTTGTTTTATTAAAAATGGTTTGCTATTTGGAGGGGTGGTGATTTGAACTTTTGACCCTCCTCTCTCAACTAATGAATCCCTCCATTGCACTATGCACATGAATTATGCATATATAGGAGGTAATTGTCTTTTAAAATAGACTAAAAGTTGATTCGAGGTCTAAAATTTAAATATTAAACCCCAACTTTAAAATTTCAAAATCCTTAATCCCAAAAAGAACATAATATTATAAGGGGCTTAAATAATATTTTAAGATTATGTAAAGATTTATAAGAGATTAAATGTTTTTTAAATGATATGTAAAGATTATTAAGGAATTTTTAAAGGGGATTATGAATATTATAAAGGATTTTAATGTTATTTTTTAAGGGGATATTGGTTGATTTGTAAATCATATGGTTATGAACCATATTAGGAAACAAATGTTTATAAAAGGGGGGTAGTTTATGACTTTGGGTAAGTGGTGAATGGAGAGAATTCCTTGGAGAATTTGAGTGTTCATCTTTATGCATTGGAGGAGCGACATTTTGTTGTGCCAGAAGGAGATGAAATTTGTAACTCTTGCAAACTAGGAGACTTGACACTTTTTTTGGTTGAATCCTTGTAACTAGTATTGGAGCATAATAAAGGATCAGTCACTTTATTTGAGAGGGACCCAAAGACGTAGCCATATTGGATGATCTTCATCATCAACTTGTGTTTTATCTTCTCTCTTCCATCTCTCCTTTGTTCAATTCATCACTTTATTATTGTTGTGTTTATTTAAGAATTTCCATTATGTTTTTAAGACCTTCTAATTAATCATTGTAATCGTTAAGCATATAGATGCAATTGTCATATATCCTAACAATAGATCAGATTAGCCATTAGAGCATCATGATGGAATACATCAGTGCACATAGTATTGAATGCAAAAATGTGCATCCAAGGATCTCCATGACCACCATACTTTTCAAATTTTGGAATCTCCATCCCTTGAGGGATAGGAGTGTTTAGAATAGCAATGGATAGAGGACTGTGGTGGAAGAAAGATTGAAAGATAGGTTCATTAACTAGTTTTGCATCTAACCCATGTTTCGCAACAATGTATTTAAGTTAGGGTAAGAAGATGAAACACAATTAGTGGAACCTCCACCAAAGCCACCAAAGCCACTACAACTACTAGAAGCACCAATCCCCATTCTAGTAGAGACCCCACTAGCTAGACCAACATAGACTCTAGGATTGCCACCAAGAGCATTCAAAGTGGCAGAGTTGAAGCCCAAGGGTACCTTGCTTAATTTAAATGTGGGCATTGGTTGAGGAAAAAATCATGTAGTGTCAATGGAAGGACCAGTCTCAACCATAGATATTGATACACTAGGCATCAATACTTCTATATAACTTTTAGCGGTCTCAAATCCTAGGTCTCAAATAGTAGTTGGATTAAGATTATACATCGGGACATGAGTGTCCATGATGTTTGCAAGGCTCTGAATAAATTCTACACCTCTTTGGTCCTTATCCAACATAGCTCTCAATGTAGTAACAACCTTAACTACTTTAGCCAAAGTTCTTTCTTTCTCCAAGTACTTCTCAAGCTCCTTGTGTCTTCTATCTAGGGAAATAAGTTGTATCAAATGGATCTCAACAAAATCATCTTTCTCCACAAATGAAGCAGAAGAAGAAGCATGAGGTGTAGGGATATGACGGGCTTCCCCAAAAGGGTTGGGGAAACTTATATTTATTCCTAAAATTATTTCCGCAAAGGTAGGAATGATAGTGACCTTAGGATCCATATCTATGTGTCATAAGCTTCTCCTAACAATGTGTCTAGAGGTTGTCGACTAAGCCATAAAGCTCATAAATCTTCACAATACAATTTTTTGTAATAAACCCAGGACATGACAGAAGGATACCCGAAACTAAGAAACAAAAACAAGACATTCATGTGAATTTCACTAAAAATATAGAGTAGGGGGATTCACCACCCTTAATGCGCTAGGTCATGGGAGATCCCCAAGAAAAAAACTACCCCAAATTACCTCAGATAGTTTGATAGGTTGATAGAGAGTTTGAAAAGGAAGGACAAACAATGCACTATTTTCGTTTTGCCAAAAATAGGTGTGTTTAGGACTAGGTGAGCTGGCTTGAGAGCTTTGGACTATAGATTAGACAACTCACTATCAGAGGATAGTAGCGTGGGATCTAGACTCTAGCACAACACATTGGAATCTTGAGGATGTGTTGGCTTCCTATACAAACAAAGGTCAAGAAAATAAATAGAAAACACAAAGGTCCTACTTACTACCCGACTACTAAGATTTTACAATTTTATAAAGAAAGTACAAAAAGAAGAAAGTAAAACAAGAATAATACTAGAAAATATTCTAATGTGAAAAGTATAGAGAAATAGAAGGAAAATATACCTTTCCATCAACGCTTTGATTTGTCAATTATCTTCAAGTAGACGATCCTACACATACACATAGAAGAAGAGGAAAATGCTCGAGCTGTGATTTGAGGTTTGCCCCAGTTAGATCCCTTTTTCGATATTCCCACCTCCACAGATAGCCAAATATGCAATGTGATATAGAAATTGATAAAAAAAAAAGAGAATAGAGGAGATGTTGGGAAAATGAAGGTGTCTCAACCTTTGATTTTTCTAAATATTGAATATTGCTAGTTTTCTCACATTGTCTTGTGAGTTACAATTTGCAGTTTCTATTCGGATGAGGAGTCAAGCTGGAAAGTTGATTTTACAAGTGGAAATGTGCATTATTTTTTTAAAAATTTCCATGTTGATTTTATATGGAATGTGAGGTTTTGAGGTGCAGTTATTTTGGCAGGTGCATATTTTACAATGTGACATGTGGTGATAATTGGAAATTTACCTTTGTGTGTCTGTAGTATTTTGGTACTTTGCATGTTGCACATTCAGCCCTTGGAAGTTGTTTTAGAAATTTATTATTCGTACATTGTAAGCTCTTATATATTGAGCACTTGTATTTTGGAGTTTTAAGTTGTTTTATTGAAGTGTTGTTATCTTGCCGAAATTACTCCAGAAATGTTGAGAAGTGTGAAAACTTCTTCAAGAGTATAGCTCTGGAAATTATATTGTAACTTGTTAATTTTTGTTGAATAATATAATTGAGTTGTGTTTTGGAGTGTGGGGTTTTTCTCCTGAAAGGGTTTTCCCCACATAGAATATTGTGTTATGAGTTCATTGTTTATCTATTTTTGATATGTATGTGCATCTAAATCTATAATAGTTAGAGGAGCTTAGAAATTTTTGTAGCTCTCTCCTTCTTAGATTAGTGTATGAAGCTACTCCCGCTTACCCAAATTCCTTTCAATCGGTATGAAATCCTGGCTAGCTTTGATTTTGTTGTTAGGTTTCAAGGGATTTTTGACCTGATCTTTGTTTTAGTGAGAGTTTTGCAGAAGAATATTTTGTGACCTTGTTGCAGGTAAAAGATGCCAAGTATATGATCAATTAAAACTGAAATGGAGAATTTTAACAATGTAAAATTGAAGTGTGGAACTACGGTAAATCTGGTCATTTCAAAAAAGAGTGAAAGGAAGAGAAAACGAAGAAATATAATAGGAGTTTCTTTGATTTCAACTCTGATAAATCCTCTCAAAGTGATGCAGATGCATTTGTCACAACTTTGGCAACACATACATTAGAAGGTGTGTGGTTGATAGACTTGGGTGCTTCTTTACACATGATGTCTCACAGAGGTTGGTTTTCGATGTATGAAGAATATGAAGGTGGGAAGGTGTATCTAGGTTATGACTCTCACCTAAAGATTGTTGGTCGTGGAAGAGTAAAAATCAGATTTCCTAATGGAATATTGAAGGGGATTGATGGTGTCATGCATATCCCTGGTTTGGCACGAAACCTACTTTCTATGAGAAAATTGAATGATGTGGGAGTGCAAGTTATTTTCTTGAGTGGAGGATGCAATATGATGAGATGAGCTATGGTGTTGGCTAAGGGTGTTCAAATTGGAACCTTGTTCAAGCTGTATGCATGCACTATTTCGTGCAATAGTCTCCCTAAAAAACCAAAGAAGAAATCTCTGGATTCTTCATCCTCGCCATCATATCGAGTAGAGAAATCTATAGAATCTACATCTGATGGTCATACATTTTGGGTACCTAAGGGTGCTCATTACTTGGAAATGAAGCATCCTATAGAGAGGGAAATGCTATGGCATCAATGACCTGGTCACATTGGTGAGAATGGTATTAGATCCCTACAATGTAAGAGCCTTATTGGAGGCGTTGATGATTGTAATCTCAAGTTTGACTTTTGTGAACATTGTGTTTATGGGAAACAACGCCCTACTACTTTTCACTAGAGTTACCACAAGTCTTTTGGGGGTTTTGGACTATGCTCATGCAAATGTGTTTGGTCTTGTGAATGTTCCTTCATTGTCAAAATTTGTATATTTTGTTTCTTTCCTAGATGATTCCAATAGAAGAATATTTTTTTAGTTTCTTAGAAGAAAACCTTAAGTATTTAGTTGATTTAAGGAGTTTAAAGCCTTGATAGAAAATTAGACTAGTAGAAAGATTAAATGTTTGAGGACTAAAAATGGTGGTGAGTCTTTTTCAGCAGAATTTGACAAGTTTTGTAAAGAGTAGGGGATTGAGAGACATAAGAAAACTCGATGCACCCCACAACAAAATAGAGTTGTAGAGAGGATGAATTTGATGTTGATGGAGAGGGCTAAGAGAATGCTAAGTGGTGGTAGCCTTGAGCAAAATTTCTGAGTTGAAGTAGTAGCCACTACATGTCATTTAATCAATATATCTCCTACATTAGCTCTTATTGATAAGACATCCATGGAGGCGTGGTCTCATAAAAATCCTTCAATGAGACAATACAAAGTATTTGGTTGTCATTCTTATGCTCATGTTCTGATTGAGAAGAGGTCTAAGTTGGAGAACAAAGTAGTTAAATGTATCTTCATCAACTATGGTGTTGGATTGAAGGGGTACAAGATTTGGAATCCAGTGGACCAAAATGGTCTCTATAGAATAAGTGTGATTTTTTGAGAGATGAAACCTTCCACAGTTGAGCTGAAACTAGAGAAAGAGGATCAACAAAAGGAGGTAGTTCAAGTTCCACTTACTCTAATAAAAGAAGAACTACATACTCCTATTGAATCCGTTGATGAGGAGAGTTTGAGAATCTTTGAAAGTTTTGAAGAAGAAGAAGAAAATCAACCTCAACAATCTAGGAGGTCTACCAGAGATAGGCAACAACTTGATAGGTTTGGATATTCACCTAAAATGTTTGGTCATTCTTTGTTGGATTCTAGTTTCTTTTTTTCTTTGATTTCTAACACTGATGAGCCTATGACTATTAGAGAGGCTATGGGTATGAGTTATGTAGATTTCTAGATGAAAGCTATGGATGAAGAAATTACTGCATTCAAGAAAAATGATACATGGAATCTAGTACCTTTTCCTAAAGGACAAAAACCTATTGGTTGTAAATGGGTGTTCAACAAAAAATCTGGTCTAGATGGTAGCGTTGAGAAGTGTAAGGTATAGTTGATTGCTAAAGGATATTCTCAAGTGGAGAGAATTGACTATGGTGAGATTTTCTCTCCTATTGTGAAGCTGACATCTACCTGGTTCCTACTATCACTTGCAACAACATATGATCTAGAAGTGGAGTAGATGTTGGTGAAGACAATGTTCCTTCATGGTGACTTGGAGGAAGATATTTATATGTCACAACCAAAGAATTTCATGGTTAAAGGTAACTTGAAAATATGGTGTGCAAGTTCAAAAAGTCTTTTCATGGTCTTAAGCAGTCTCATAGAATGTGGTACCAAAATTTTGATACCTATGAGTTGTCATTGGGATTTTTGAGATCTAAATCTAACCTTTGTGTTTATTACTAATCTGATAATGGCCGCATTCTCATAATTTCGTTGTACATAGATGATATGTTATTTTTTGGGAATGGTAAAAGTTTGATTTTAGATTTGAAGTCTTAGTTGTCAGCACAGTTTGAGATGAAGGATCTACATGTAATGAGGTATATTTTGGGGATGGAGATTAGAAGAGATAGAGCTAATAGAAGGCTTTGGTTAATCTAGAAGAAGTATGTGAATATAGTGTTGGAGAGGTTCAACACGATAACTTGTAGATAGTTAGTTGTTCCTTTAATGCAAGGGAAGAATATTTTTGTGGAGGATTGTCCAAAATATCCTACTAAGATGGAGGACATGACTAGAGTACCATATGTGAGTGTTGTTGGTAGTCTTATGTATGCTATGGTCTATACAAGGCCAGACATTACCCATGTAGTGGGAGTCCTTAATTGGTTTATGGCTAATCCTAGATGG
This sequence comes from Sequoiadendron giganteum, assembly GCA_007115665.2. NCBI lineage: Eukaryota > Viridiplantae > Streptophyta > Pinopsida > Cupressales > Cupressaceae > Sequoiadendron > Sequoiadendron giganteum. Next base: position 174,299,902 of record CM021108.1, read on the forward strand.
ATACATTGGGATGTAGTGAAGAGAGTGTTCATATATTTGTGAGGTACTTCTAAGTATTCCCTATGTTTTCATGGTTATCTAATTGAACCTTAGCACTTATTGAGTATTCGTCAATATGTGGATTTAAATTGGTTGACTGACATTAACAACATAAGATTCACTAGTGACAATATGTTCATGATGTATAGTGGTGCAATCAGCTAGATGAGTAGGTGGCAAGTTGTAGTCACTTTTTCCATGACAGAAGTAGAGTACATGGAAGCTACTTATGCTTGTAAGGAAGCCATTTTTCTTAAGAATTTATGTTTTGATATTGGTTTTGATGCAGGGTAGATTACTATTTGTTGTGATAGTCAGAGTTCCATTTTCTTGGAAAAGAATCCTACTTTCCATGCCATAAAAAATCACATTGATGTTCAATTTCATTTTGTTCATGATATGGTGGAATATGGAAAGGTGAAGTTGGATGAGGTTGACACCCTGAAAAATGTTGTAGATTCATTGACAAAGCTAATGAGCACAAAAAAGTTTAGATGGTATCCAGAGTCTATGAGCCTTGTGACCTCTAGCAGTTAAATATTGTTACTTTCATTGGCTCTTCAAAGGTGTTCAACAAGTGGGATAATGTTGGGAAAAATAATATGTCTCAACCTTTGATTTTTCCATAGTTTTTATTTTTCTAAATATTGAATCTTTCTAATTTTCTCACATTGTCTTGTGAGTTATAACTTGTAGTTTCTATTCAAATGAGGAGTCAAGTTGGAAATATGATTTTATAGGTGGAGTTGTGCATAATTTTTTTTTCTATTTTTGTGTTGAGTTTATATGGAATGCGATTTTTTTGAGGTGTAGTTATTTTGACAAGTGCAGATCTTGTAGTGTGTCATGTGGTGACAATTGGAAACTTACCATTACCAAGTGCATCTGCAGTACTTTTGGAACTTTCCATGTTGCACATTCAACCCTTGGTAGTTGTTTTAGAAATGTCTAATTTATGCATTGTAAACTCTTATATATTGAGAACTTGTATTTTTGAGTTGTAAGTTGTTTTATTGAAGTACTGTTATGCTGCCAAAATTACTCTAGAATTGTCAAGAAGTGTGAAGACTCCTGCAAGAGCACAACTATGGAATTATATTGTAACTTTTTAGTTGTTGTTGAATAATATAATTGAGCTATGCTTTGGAGTGTGGGGTTTTTCTCCCTAAATGGTTTTCCCCATGTAAATTTTTATGTTATGAGTTCATTATTTTTCTATTTATGATATGGATGTCCATCTAAATTTATAACAGTTAAAGGTATTTAGAAATTTTTTCAGCTCTCTCCTACTTAGAGTAGTGTAAGAAGCTTATTCCACTTACTCGGCTTCCTTTCAGAGAGACTATCAAATAGAGTGAAAATACAACCTAGATTCTACTCTATAAGACACAATGATGCAAATGAGTAAAAAGAACAATATCACCTTCCTTTTGTGAGCACTCAAGACTTGAAAAGAGAGGGTGACCAAAGGCTACATCTTACCAAAAGGATAGAGCTTCAAAGATATGTAAAAAAATGGTGTTGTAGCAATAAAATAGGTTGTAGAAGCCAAGAAGAGATCTTGTAGCAGCAAGAAGAAGCTATAATGAAGAAGAAGAGAGAAATAATGAGATTGAAGATCCAGAGCGAAAGAGAGTTAGAATGGAATGAACGAATGAGAAATCTACATGAAGAAATGAAAGAAT
>CM021108.1:174301725-174442467 GCA_007115665.2 Sequoiadendron giganteum
TTTTCGAATTTAGATTTTTCACTATGATATCTAGTGCTTCCAATTGGTTTCATTGTGTTTTATTGAATATTTTTTTCTTAATCAAGTTTTGAAGTCAAACCAACTACAATTCACACATAGGCAGACCATATACAACGTAACTTTTTTGTATGTATTGAAATTCAATTTTTTTTTGTTGGATCAAGGACTTCAATATCTAGTGTGCACTCATATTAAAAAAAATAAAATTGATATTCTGCTATTTTTGTACATGTGTAGAATAGAGAGCTCGATTTTTGGTGAAAAACCTATGTTTAATAAAACTTCAAAAACAAATACATAATAAAACCAAAACATATTAAAATTATATTCGTTAGATAGCTCATTTTGAGGACTACCATCATATAGTTGGGTTTGTGAAGTCTCCTCCATTTTCATCCTCAACCCAAGCTTCGAAGGGAAAAATTCAAGATTTTTTTTGGGCCAGGGGGTGAGAAGGTGGGAAAAGGGGGGTTTTCTCAAACCAGGGGTAGTTCGAGCGAACTCCCTAGGGTTCACTCAAACCAAGGTTCGCTCAAACCTTGGTTCGAGTGAACCCCCTTCCAAAAAATAAATTCCTTTGTATTTTTTGCCGGAATGGTGGGCCTGAGGCATTTAATGGGTTTTCTCAAATCAGGGTTCTAGTGAACCCTCTTTTGGTTCACTGAAACCAATAAGTTCATTCAAACCCCTAAAACCAATTTTTTTGGCATGGGGTTATTTTTTGTAATTTTTCCTTCCTCACTCGAATTGTAAACTAATTTTGTGTGTTTACCCATATAGGAATCTGATAGCTTCTTAAAGTTTCTATTGCACCTCAAACCTTTATCTCTAGGTATAGAGACAACGTTCACAATAGCTTTGTTTTTTCTAGAAACCGACACTACATATTGACTATCAGGATAGAAGCGTGAGGAAAAACCCCCAGACTATGCCACCATATGCTTGTACTCATACAATGCAACACACAAGTGTGCAAAAGAAGGATATTTCATTAAGGAAAACTTCTCTTGCCATGACTTTTATAAGTTCCCAATGAAAACCTTCTACATACTAGATTCTGAAGGAAGAAAAGATATTTGAGAGAACAATGCTTGATATCAAGCAATAAAATCAGTCACCTAACGAACTGATTTTCCAACTAATCAAAAAAAAAGATAGAGTTATTTGGTAAGGAACAATACCACTAAAGGGTAGTGTCCTTAAAGGATCTCAAAAAGAGATTATGATCTAGGTGGATACTTTTCACCAAATTTTAAGTGTTCCAAATTCTCTAGAAATCATCGACATGTTGAAGTGCTCGAAAAAATGAACCCATTGCAACTTGAACAAAGTCGAAAGGAGTTAATATGCTCAAGATATGCTCAATCAAAGTTGGGTCAAAATAGGAGTACTAGAGGTAGGATGCAAGCAAAAAAAATTGATCATTCTAGAATTGGTTGAAAGTGGTGTCAAATTGAAGAGTTCAACGAGATGATTCCAAAACCACTCGATTCACCTCAAACAAAGCTCATATGTGAAAGATATGCCTAGTAAAAGTTTGCAGGTAACAAGGTTGACCAGGGTACCATTGCTAACATTAGCATGCTGACATTTCAGGATGTACGCTAACATGGATGAATCAAACTCTGAGTTGTGGCATCTGATTGGGTAGGTGAGTTAGCATTCAACGTTGGGTTGGATGAATCAAGGTTTTGACACATGTATTCATTCAATGAATAAGAAGATGCCACATGGCCCATTGAGATGGTGTCATGTGGCACCCTGACTGAGCTCCTCTAGTGGTTGGTTTCAACCATTTGATTAAAATATATATGGTTTGGTGTCGAACCACCAAACTCCCTTTTACAAAGCTTCTCGCCTACCATTGCGCCATATATTTCGCTTTGCATATATAAAGGCACTAGTTTGTTTTATTAAAAATGGTTTGCTATTTGGAGGGGTGGTGATTTGAACTTTTGACCCTCCTCTCTCAACTAATGAATCCCTCCATTGCACTATGCACATGAATTATGCATATATAGGAGGTAATTGTCTTTTAAAATAGACTAAAAGTTGATTCGAGGTCTAAAATTTAAATATTAAACCCCAACTTTAAAATTTCAAAATCCTTAATCCCAAAAAGAACATAATATTATAAGGGGCTTAAATAATATTTTAAGATTATGTAAAGATTTATAAGAGATTAAATGTTTTTTAAATGATATGTAAAGATTATTAAGGAATTTTTAAAGGGGATTATGAATATTATAAAGGATTTTAATGTTATTTTTTAAGGGGATATTGGTTGATTTGTAAATCATATGGTTATGAACCATATTAGGAAACAAATGTTTATAAAAGGGGGGTAGTTTATGACTTTGGGTAAGTGGTGAATGGAGAGAATTCCTTGGAGAATTTGAGTGTTCATCTTTATGCATTGGAGGAGCGACATTTTGTTGTGCCAGAAGGAGATGAAATTTGTAACTCTTGCAAACTAGGAGACTTGACACTTTTTTTGGTTGAATCCTTGTAACTAGTATTGGAGCATAATAAAGGATCAGTCACTTTATTTGAGAGGGACCCAAAGACGTAGCCATATTGGATGATCTTCATCATCAACTTGTGTTTTATCTTCTCTCTTCCATCTCTCCTTTGTTCAATTCATCACTTTATTATTGTTGTGTTTATTTAAGAATTTCCATTATGTTTTTAAGACCTTCTAATTAATCATTGTAATCGTTAAGCATATAGATGCAATTGTCATATATCCTAACAATAGATCAGATTAGCCATTAGAGCATCATGATGGAATACATCAGTGCACATAGTATTGAATGCAAAAATGTGCATCCAAGGATCTCCATGACCACCATACTTTTCAAATTTTGGAATCTCCATCCCTTGAGGGATAGGAGTGTTTAGAATAGCAATGGATAGAGGACTGTGGTGGAAGAAAGATTGAAAGATAGGTTCATTAACTAGTTTTGCATCTAACCCATGTTTCGCAACAATGTATTTAAGTTAGGGTAAGAAGATGAAACACAATTAGTGGAACCTCCACCAAAGCCACCAAAGCCACTACAACTACTAGAAGCACCAATCCCCATTCTAGTAGAGACCCCACTAGCTAGACCAACATAGACTCTAGGATTGCCACCAAGAGCATTCAAAGTGGCAGAGTTGAAGCCCAAGGGTACCTTGCTTAATTTAAATGTGGGCATTGGTTGAGGAAAAAATCATGTAGTGTCAATGGAAGGACCAGTCTCAACCATAGATATTGATACACTAGGCATCAATACTTCTATATAACTTTTAGCGGTCTCAAATCCTAGGTCTCAAATAGTAGTTGGATTAAGATTATACATCGGGACATGAGTGTCCATGATGTTTGCAAGGCTCTGAATAAATTCTACACCTCTTTGGTCCTTATCCAACATAGCTCTCAATGTAGTAACAACCTTAACTACTTTAGCCAAAGTTCTTTCTTTCTCCAAGTACTTCTCAAGCTCCTTGTGTCTTCTATCTAGGGAAATAAGTTGTATCAAATGGATCTCAACAAAATCATCTTTCTCCACAAATGAAGCAGAAGAAGAAGCATGAGGTGTAGGGATATGACGGGCTTCCCCAAAAGGGTTGGGGAAACTTATATTTATTCCTAAAATTATTTCCGCAAAGGTAGGAATGATAGTGACCTTAGGATCCATATCTATGTGTCATAAGCTTCTCCTAACAATGTGTCTAGAGGTTGTCGACTAAGCCATAAAGCTCATAAATCTTCACAATACAATTTTTTGTAATAAACCCAGGACATGACAGAAGGATACCCGAAACTAAGAAACAAAAACAAGACATTCATGTGAATTTCACTAAAAATATAGAGTAGGGGGATTCACCACCCTTAATGCGCTAGGTCATGGGAGATCCCCAAGAAAAAAACTACCCCAAATTACCTCAGATAGTTTGATAGGTTGATAGAGAGTTTGAAAAGGAAGGACAAACAATGCACTATTTTCGTTTTGCCAAAAATAGGTGTGTTTAGGACTAGGTGAGCTGGCTTGAGAGCTTTGGACTATAGATTAGACAACTCACTATCAGAGGATAGTAGCGTGGGATCTAGACTCTAGCACAACACATTGGAATCTTGAGGATGTGTTGGCTTCCTATACAAACAAAGGTCAAGAAAATAAATAGAAAACACAAAGGTCCTACTTACTACCCGACTACTAAGATTTTACAATTTTATAAAGAAAGTACAAAAAGAAGAAAGTAAAACAAGAATAATACTAGAAAATATTCTAATGTGAAAAGTATAGAGAAATAGAAGGAAAATATACCTTTCCATCAACGCTTTGATTTGTCAATTATCTTCAAGTAGACGATCCTACACATACACATAGAAGAAGAGGAAAATGCTCGAGCTGTGATTTGAGGTTTGCCCCAGTTAGATCCCTTTTTCGATATTCCCACCTCCACAGATAGCCAAATATGCAATGTGATATAGAAATTGATAAAAAAAAAAGAGAATAGAGGAGATGTTGGGAAAATGAAGGTGTCTCAACCTTTGATTTTTCTAAATATTGAATATTGCTAGTTTTCTCACATTGTCTTGTGAGTTACAATTTGCAGTTTCTATTCGGATGAGGAGTCAAGCTGGAAAGTTGATTTTACAAGTGGAAATGTGCATTATTTTTTTAAAAATTTCCATGTTGATTTTATATGGAATGTGAGGTTTTGAGGTGCAGTTATTTTGGCAGGTGCATATTTTACAATGTGACATGTGGTGATAATTGGAAATTTACCTTTGTGTGTCTGTAGTATTTTGGTACTTTGCATGTTGCACATTCAGCCCTTGGAAGTTGTTTTAGAAATTTATTATTCGTACATTGTAAGCTCTTATATATTGAGCACTTGTATTTTGGAGTTTTAAGTTGTTTTATTGAAGTGTTGTTATCTTGCCGAAATTACTCCAGAAATGTTGAGAAGTGTGAAAACTTCTTCAAGAGTATAGCTCTGGAAATTATATTGTAACTTGTTAATTTTTGTTGAATAATATAATTGAGTTGTGTTTTGGAGTGTGGGGTTTTTCTCCTGAAAGGGTTTTCCCCACATAGAATATTGTGTTATGAGTTCATTGTTTATCTATTTTTGATATGTATGTGCATCTAAATCTATAATAGTTAGAGGAGCTTAGAAATTTTTGTAGCTCTCTCCTTCTTAGATTAGTGTATGAAGCTACTCCCGCTTACCCAAATTCCTTTCAATCGGTATGAAATCCTGGCTAGCTTTGATTTTGTTGTTAGGTTTCAAGGGATTTTTGACCTGATCTTTGTTTTAGTGAGAGTTTTGCAGAAGAATATTTTGTGACCTTGTTGCAGGTAAAAGATGCCAAGTATATGATCAATTAAAACTGAAATGGAGAATTTTAACAATGTAAAATTGAAGTGTGGAACTACGGTAAATCTGGTCATTTCAAAAAAGAGTGAAAGGAAGAGAAAACGAAGAAATATAATAGGAGTTTCTTTGATTTCAACTCTGATAAATCCTCTCAAAGTGATGCAGATGCATTTGTCACAACTTTGGCAACACATACATTAGAAGGTGTGTGGTTGATAGACTTGGGTGCTTCTTTACACATGATGTCTCACAGAGGTTGGTTTTCGATGTATGAAGAATATGAAGGTGGGAAGGTGTATCTAGGTTATGACTCTCACCTAAAGATTGTTGGTCGTGGAAGAGTAAAAATCAGATTTCCTAATGGAATATTGAAGGGGATTGATGGTGTCATGCATATCCCTGGTTTGGCACGAAACCTACTTTCTATGAGAAAATTGAATGATGTGGGAGTGCAAGTTATTTTCTTGAGTGGAGGATGCAATATGATGAGATGAGCTATGGTGTTGGCTAAGGGTGTTCAAATTGGAACCTTGTTCAAGCTGTATGCATGCACTATTTCGTGCAATAGTCTCCCTAAAAAACCAAAGAAGAAATCTCTGGATTCTTCATCCTCGCCATCATATCGAGTAGAGAAATCTATAGAATCTACATCTGATGGTCATACATTTTGGGTACCTAAGGGTGCTCATTACTTGGAAATGAAGCATCCTATAGAGAGGGAAATGCTATGGCATCAATGACCTGGTCACATTGGTGAGAATGGTATTAGATCCCTACAATGTAAGAGCCTTATTGGAGGCGTTGATGATTGTAATCTCAAGTTTGACTTTTGTGAACATTGTGTTTATGGGAAACAACGCCCTACTACTTTTCACTAGAGTTACCACAAGTCTTTTGGGGGTTTTGGACTATGCTCATGCAAATGTGTTTGGTCTTGTGAATGTTCCTTCATTGTCAAAATTTGTATATTTTGTTTCTTTCCTAGATGATTCCAATAGAAGAATATTTTTTTAGTTTCTTAGAAGAAAACCTTAAGTATTTAGTTGATTTAAGGAGTTTAAAGCCTTGATAGAAAATTAGACTAGTAGAAAGATTAAATGTTTGAGGACTAAAAATGGTGGTGAGTCTTTTTCAGCAGAATTTGACAAGTTTTGTAAAGAGTAGGGGATTGAGAGACATAAGAAAACTCGATGCACCCCACAACAAAATAGAGTTGTAGAGAGGATGAATTTGATGTTGATGGAGAGGGCTAAGAGAATGCTAAGTGGTGGTAGCCTTGAGCAAAATTTCTGAGTTGAAGTAGTAGCCACTACATGTCATTTAATCAATATATCTCCTACATTAGCTCTTATTGATAAGACATCCATGGAGGCGTGGTCTCATAAAAATCCTTCAATGAGACAATACAAAGTATTTGGTTGTCATTCTTATGCTCATGTTCTGATTGAGAAGAGGTCTAAGTTGGAGAACAAAGTAGTTAAATGTATCTTCATCAACTATGGTGTTGGATTGAAGGGGTACAAGATTTGGAATCCAGTGGACCAAAATGGTCTCTATAGAATAAGTGTGATTTTTTGAGAGATGAAACCTTCCACAGTTGAGCTGAAACTAGAGAAAGAGGATCAACAAAAGGAGGTAGTTCAAGTTCCACTTACTCTAATAAAAGAAGAACTACATACTCCTATTGAATCCGTTGATGAGGAGAGTTTGAGAATCTTTGAAAGTTTTGAAGAAGAAGAAGAAAATCAACCTCAACAATCTAGGAGGTCTACCAGAGATAGGCAACAACTTGATAGGTTTGGATATTCACCTAAAATGTTTGGTCATTCTTTGTTGGATTCTAGTTTCTTTTTTTCTTTGATTTCTAACACTGATGAGCCTATGACTATTAGAGAGGCTATGGGTATGAGTTATGTAGATTTCTAGATGAAAGCTATGGATGAAGAAATTACTGCATTCAAGAAAAATGATACATGGAATCTAGTACCTTTTCCTAAAGGACAAAAACCTATTGGTTGTAAATGGGTGTTCAACAAAAAATCTGGTCTAGATGGTAGCGTTGAGAAGTGTAAGGTATAGTTGATTGCTAAAGGATATTCTCAAGTGGAGAGAATTGACTATGGTGAGATTTTCTCTCCTATTGTGAAGCTGACATCTACCTGGTTCCTACTATCACTTGCAACAACATATGATCTAGAAGTGGAGTAGATGTTGGTGAAGACAATGTTCCTTCATGGTGACTTGGAGGAAGATATTTATATGTCACAACCAAAGAATTTCATGGTTAAAGGTAACTTGAAAATATGGTGTGCAAGTTCAAAAAGTCTTTTCATGGTCTTAAGCAGTCTCATAGAATGTGGTACCAAAATTTTGATACCTATGAGTTGTCATTGGGATTTTTGAGATCTAAATCTAACCTTTGTGTTTATTACTAATCTGATAATGGCCGCATTCTCATAATTTCGTTGTACATAGATGATATGTTATTTTTTGGGAATGGTAAAAGTTTGATTTTAGATTTGAAGTCTTAGTTGTCAGCACAGTTTGAGATGAAGGATCTACATGTAATGAGGTATATTTTGGGGATGGAGATTAGAAGAGATAGAGCTAATAGAAGGCTTTGGTTAATCTAGAAGAAGTATGTGAATATAGTGTTGGAGAGGTTCAACACGATAACTTGTAGATAGTTAGTTGTTCCTTTAATGCAAGGGAAGAATATTTTTGTGGAGGATTGTCCAAAATATCCTACTAAGATGGAGGACATGACTAGAGTACCATATGTGAGTGTTGTTGGTAGTCTTATGTATGCTATGGTCTATACAAGGCCAGACATTACCCATGTAGTGGGAGTCCTTAATTGGTTTATGGCTAATCCTAGATGGATACATTGGGATGTAGTGAAGAGAGTGTTCATATATTTGTGAGGTACTTCTAAGTATTCCCTATGTTTTCATGGTTATCTAATTGAACCTTAGCACTTATTGAGTATTCGTCAATATGTGGATTTAAATTGGTTGACTGACATTAACAACATAAGATTCACTAGTGACAATATGTTCATGATGTATAGTGGTGCAATCAGCTAGATGAGTAGGTGGCAAGTTGTAGTCACTTTTTCCATGACAGAAGTAGAGTACATGGAAGCTACTTATGCTTGTAAGGAAGCCATTTTTCTTAAGAATTTATGTTTTGATATTGGTTTTGATGCAGGGTAGATTACTATTTGTTGTGATAGTCAGAGTTCCATTTTCTTGGAAAAGAATCCTACTTTCCATGCCATAAAAAATCACATTGATGTTCAATTTCATTTTGTTCATGATATGGTGGAATATGGAAAGGTGAAGTTGGATGAGGTTGACACCCTGAAAAATGTTGTAGATTCATTGACAAAGCTAATGAGCACAAAAAAGTTTAGATGGTATCCAGAGTCTATGAGCCTTGTGACCTCTAGCAGTTAAATATTGTTACTTTCATTGGCTCTTCAAAGGTGTTCAACAAGTGGGATAATGTTGGGAAAAATAATATGTCTCAACCTTTGATTTTTCCATAGTTTTTATTTTTCTAAATATTGAATCTTTCTAATTTTCTCACATTGTCTTGTGAGTTATAACTTGTAGTTTCTATTCAAATGAGGAGTCAAGTTGGAAATATGATTTTATAGGTGGAGTTGTGCATAATTTTTTTTTCTATTTTTGTGTTGAGTTTATATGGAATGCGATTTTTTTGAGGTGTAGTTATTTTGACAAGTGCAGATCTTGTAGTGTGTCATGTGGTGACAATTGGAAACTTACCATTACCAAGTGCATCTGCAGTACTTTTGGAACTTTCCATGTTGCACATTCAACCCTTGGTAGTTGTTTTAGAAATGTCTAATTTATGCATTGTAAACTCTTATATATTGAGAACTTGTATTTTTGAGTTGTAAGTTGTTTTATTGAAGTACTGTTATGCTGCCAAAATTACTCTAGAATTGTCAAGAAGTGTGAAGACTCCTGCAAGAGCACAACTATGGAATTATATTGTAACTTTTTAGTTGTTGTTGAATAATATAATTGAGCTATGCTTTGGAGTGTGGGGTTTTTCTCCCTAAATGGTTTTCCCCATGTAAATTTTTATGTTATGAGTTCATTATTTTTCTATTTATGATATGGATGTCCATCTAAATTTATAACAGTTAAAGGTATTTAGAAATTTTTTCAGCTCTCTCCTACTTAGAGTAGTGTAAGAAGCTTATTCCACTTACTCGGCTTCCTTTCAGAGAGACTATCAAATAGAGTGAAAATACAACCTAGATTCTACTCTATAAGACACAATGATGCAAATGAGTAAAAAGAACAATATCACCTTCCTTTTGTGAGCACTCAAGACTTGAAAAGAGAGGGTGACCAAAGGCTACATCTTACCAAAAGGATAGAGCTTCAAAGATATGTAAAAAAATGGTGTTGTAGCAATAAAATAGGTTGTAGAAGCCAAGAAGAGATCTTGTAGCAGCAAGAAGAAGCTATAATGAAGAAGAAGAGAGAAATAATGAGATTGAAGATCCAGAGCGAAAGAGAGTTAGAATGGAATGAACGAATGAGAAATCTACATGAAGAAATGAAAGAATGAGTTTGAAGTCTTGAAATAGAGGTAAGGTTGATTTTCATTAGTCAAGGGCCAACAAAATATGTTAGTTTTGTAGCCAACTAGAAACATAACACTTTTCAAATTCCAAGGGTAGGAATCCTATTAGGATGCTAGCGCAATGCATGGACATTCGCATGACACATGTGTGTCCCCAAAAAAATTCCTCCACCAATGCAAAAATGCATGGCTATGTGGAAGGAATAAGTTGGTGGTGATGAGATTTGCATCACTTATATTTTCTAAGGTAACGGTAAATAAATGGGGAATTTGCATAAGGTGCAAATTCATTCCATTATAATTTCATGCCCCAAATTGTTTTTGGAACCTTGGGAAATGGGGGATAGAGAGATGGATGATTTATTATGTGCTAGCAAACCCACTTCTAAGGTGATTCCACTCAAGGATAACCCTAGATATCTCAATGTAAAGTAGATTTAAATCTTGCAATAGGGATATCCTAGGGACTGAAGATGATTTAATGAGAGGTTCACCACCAAGTATAGACATGGAAAAGACAATGAAATGCAAGATATAATATAAAACCCTAATTGAATGTAAACTAACTCTAAAAGACTAACTCTAAAAGACCTAGAAAGAGGAATGAAATGCAATAGAAAACTATAATAAAGTGTGCACCTAGGAGACTAAAGAAGGCAGAATGGAGGTCTAGATCACTGAAAAATCTACTATTAATGCTAACTAGGACTCATTCACCAAGGTGGGAGAATCAATCCAACTTTTGGGAAAATGTGCAAATATAGGTTTTAGCCAAAAGGGTATCCAAATCTGTAAAAATCTTTGTCAAGCCTGTATAGTGGGACTCATTTGCCACTTGTGGCAAATTAGTCCACTTTTACTTCTCCAAAATTTTGGGACCTTATTTTGTTCCTCTCATTCTGCTAGATGCTCTTTTTGACTGGTTTCTAGATCCGAAACTGTAAATTGCCACTTGTAGGTCTTCTCCAAGCTTCTCTAAGGCTTGCTAACAACTTTTAGGGATTTGGCAACTTTTCTCCAACTTTTCTCCTTGATAAATTTGCAACCTAGCCATGCAAATCACATACAAAGGAGAGGGGAAAATGTTGTGGGGTTAGTGGATAGGGGTTTTCCTTGGTCAAAGCCCTTGTTTGTAATTAAACCTTGAAATGAAAGAAAATATGAATGGAGAATGATGAATGTACAAATAACAATGTTGCAACTCACCAAACCCTAGCAATAAGGTTCTACAAATATGCTTGAAATGGTTGCAATGGATGTGTTTCTTGACTCTTGCTTGAATGGATTTGATCTTTCTTGAAATGCAAGATGATTGACACATGAATGCTACTCTAAAATGCTTGATAATATTCCCTTGAATTCCTTTGAATTCTCTTATCAATGCTTGAATGCTCTTGTCAACTCTCTTGAATGCTAGATGGCTTGTAAACTTGCTAGGTGACTTGTAAACTTGTTAGGTAAGAATATGAGTGAAAGAACCTTGTATTTATACCCAATTATGAAAGAATTCTCAAAATTAAAACACTACAAGCTGATATAAGATCTAGGAGAATAAAATCCCACTAGAAATTTGAATTAAATTTGAATTTGGGCCACATGAGACTCATTCTCCCAAGGTGGAAAATGAGTCCCAGATCCCTAAATCTGGGCCATAGAAGCTAGAAACATTTGCATTATGATTGGTTACTAATTAGTGTTGAGATTATCCTCAAAAATATGCAATAAATGAGGCTTTTGGATGAAAAATAGGGCCAATTAAAGCATGAGAAGCCCTAATCATTAATGAAAAGCCTAGAGAACTGTGAAAGTGTGTTACAAAACTTTACAACACTCCAAAGAGGGAAAGATTAAGATTAATTTATAATAAAAGGAAATTTATTACATTTAGTTGTTTGATAAAATCCTAGAAAAGTGTGAAAGTGTGTTACAACACTTCATAAAACTTTAGCAAGGTATCATTAAAATACATTACTTCACAAGGGCCCAAGACCTAATGTCAATGTGTCAACCACATTACAACACTAAATCAAGTCAACATTAAGCCAAAATCACAAGGAGGGCTTGAGGAAGCCAGAAGAAGTAGAAGGTTTACTTTTTTGATGATTCCATCTAGCCCCCACTTTAGTGGGAGGATGAACCTACTTCAAACTCACACTAAAGTAGAGAATCACACACCAAGAGGGGTTCAAATGCACCAACATCAAAATTATGAGATAACGATCAACAAAGGTGATCAAGCCCCGAGCATCAAGTTACCATGAAAAAAAACATAGGCACAAAGGAACACACATGAGAATGATATAAAGAGAAACAAAAAAGAACAAGCATGCATTGACAAAGATGAAAAAGAGAAAAAGGTGAAAAAAAAAATCAGATCAAGCTTTGCCCATTTGTCCATCCCGATGTTGATCAAATCTAGTCTATTTGTCAAGAAGAATGCATACTCACTCTAAGGCAATAGTACTCCTGGCTTTCTGCTGGGTGAGAAGTCCTAAAAGGTGAGAAACATACACTTATGGTTGGTATGCACTCACACTCACACAAGTGGATATGAGGAAATCCATTCCTCAGTAAGGGCTTCTCACTCAAACCATACCAAATTTATACCTTCTAATAAATTTAAAAAGGTTCCACAAAAAAAATATTTTCAAGCTTCATGAGGCAAGAAAAACTTCAAATGCTTTGAGCTCATTGGTGTAGGAGCACCCTCAGGACCTAATGCCTACAAGAGGAAATTTTTTAGTTTTTATCTTGTTTTGTGTTGTTCAATGTTAATAAGATAATTTTAGGCCAATATAAGTCATTTGGAGTGATTGATGAAGGTTTTGTGTCTTTTAGTTGAAAAAATGAAAACATTGTCAAAAGTTGTGTTGTACCCCAAATTAAAAATTTTGCTACACTTAGGCATTTTGAAGAAATGAGTCCAAATACTGTTAAACCTGTCAAAAAGGTCAAAATTGGGGTTTGCACATCTTGCATGAGGGTCAAAAACTTAGAATTTTCAAAATCAGACAATCTGGGTCAGTACAAAATGATCAAATAAACAATACCCAAATTTCAGTTTTTCATCCCTAAAATTTAGGAAAATTTCTATTTTTAGCAGTTTTCTAAAAATATAATTTTTTTCTAGGTTTTTTTGCATTTCTCAAGAAATGGATATTTGTAAAATTTTCTAAAAATAGAAATTTTGGCTTCTAGGGCTGAGACTGATTTTGATTGGCTTAAAATACTTCTTCATCAGGCTGGTGCAGTCAGAATAACGAAAAGATCAATTTTGCCCTAGTGGGTCTATTATGCTTTTTCAGAAGCTTCTTCTAGAGAATCAAGGTTATCAATGGAGGTCATTCAGCTACCAGGTGTCAGGATCAGATGTTCAAGCATCAAATAGAAGCTATCAATGAGAAATGTGTATGAAAAATGAGGAACCAAGAAAGGAGAGTAGAAGCTGAAAAAGTTAGAAAATGGAAAAATTTGTCTAACTCTAGTGAATCCAGGTGCCTCCAGTCAAGAAGAGCGTCCATACTCCCATGCCTTAATATTTTTTTGTATCTGATAGTTGAGGCCAAGGCAAACACATCAAACGAGAAAGAATTTTGAAATTTGCAAAAAAGTTTCTAAGTCTGCCAAACTTGGGCGCCCCTGAGGAGAATAGGCGCCCATCTTTTTGAAGGATTAGATAATGAAGTCAGGGTTGGCTTCCCCAGGCAATGTTTTTCAGTTTCTCATCAGCTTTGTAGTGGATGTCTTTTTCAGCTCATTTGATCATTCAGTTTCTGGAAAACCCAGATCAAACAAGGGCCATGATTAGAGGTGTTTAGAAATCTGAAGGTTAAAACGATAAAAATATTCCAACACTAGTGAACATGGGCACCCCTAGAGAAGAAGGGCGCCCAATGTTTTGAGAAGTCCAATTATAAATTTGCAGAAGGAACCTCCAACATGACTTCATCAGACTTGATCAGTCTGTCCAACACAATCATCAACACGTCCATCGAAGCAGGCAATCATTAGATGTCACACGCTGAACAAAGGAGAAAAAGTGAATGAAATGACAAATGTCAAAAGCAACAGTAAAAAACTCAAAATAAAAATATCTCTAAAAGAGATGGGTGCCCCTGAATGAGAAGGGTGCCTAGGGTTTAGAGCCTCTAGATGTCAGTTTTCAAAGACGAAGTATCCAATATACCCCTTCCAAAATCTTCTCATCTATTTGGTGTATCCGTCAGCCAATCAATCTAACAAGTACAATGCCCAGAATCATGAATTCATCTGAAGGTCAAAAGACAAGTATAAATTCAAAGATCATGAAAATGGCTAACACTGTAGAAAGTGGGCACCCTTGGAGGAGAGAGGCACCTGACTTTTTGAAGGGTCAAACGAAGTTTTCATCAGAAGTATCCTCCAAACAAACTTTGTCAGATTCGATCAGGCTCTATGATGAAACATTCAGCTCGTTCATCAGATCAATCTGGAGGGTAGAAGTCAGAATTAAACTAGGGTTGAAAATTGAATTAAAGTTGAAAATGATGAAAAAATGGTTAAGTATGAGTGAAATAGTCACCTCCAGCAAAGAAGGGCGCCCAACTTCCAAAGCCTTAGTCAAATTTTAACAAAATTCAAAAATTGAAGATGAAGACAAAAGTCTAAGTTCATTGCACAAACTTGAATTAGGGTTTTGAAGAATTAGGGCAAAAGAAAGTTGTTTTCTCAAGGAAAAGATGATTTAAGGAACCTTTGTGTTTCATTATTCATTATTTTCTTGTAGGTGGTCTTCAAGGAGAAACAAAGCAGCAACTTCAAACCCTTATTTTCAAGATTCAAGACTTTAACTTGCTGGTTTTTCAATAAATTTTCAGATCAACACTCAAGAAGGCTTGCTTTTTCATACTTCTTCATCCAGAACATAAAATCTTTGAAGAAGGAGGCCATTACTTTCAATTTTCAGCGAGCTAGTTCATACTGGTTCGATCTTCTAGATAATTTTTGGAGAATTTTCTCAAGGTTGGAGCAACTGCTTTTTATTTTGCATGTCAGAGAAAACTTCAAGATTTACAACTTCTAATCTTCTCGGCAAATCTTAAACATTTTTCTTGACGAAACCCATATCATAGCTTTTTCAGTGAAACTTCAAGTGGCTACTCTTTCAGTAAAACTTCGAGGTTTCCAAAATCTAACCAAATGGGTTCATCCAGAATGTGCTGTTGAACAATACCTAGATGACAACTTTTTCTGCTTTTTTTTGGGAGAAAATTAGGGTTTACTTCTTTTTCAGTCTTCACTCCAAATTTTCAAAAAGAGATGATTTGGGTTTGCTTGTAATGAAATTCTAAACAAACCCCATATCTCAGAAAAATTTCCAAAATAATTCATCCATTTGATGAAGAAAATCAACAAGTTATTTTTAGGGTTTGTGCTAAGCTTGACAAAACATAGGCGAGTTTATAGTCAATCTTCGAGTTGTGCATAATTGAGTACACTCCCATCGAATTCAAAGCCCAACAAGTGGTGTATCATAATTATCTGAACAAATGACGTTGGGAAGTGCTTTTCAGTACCATCGTGGACATAAAAAATCATCATCTCAGTTGAAGAACATGTAGAGGGAGTGGTATGATCGAAGGGACAAGTGTCACAAAAATTTGTGCAAAAATATTTTGTGCGAGAATCAAGAGAAGTGTCAGAAGCATAAAGTTGCAGAGCCGCCAAGTTATCAATTAGTGAGTCACCTTTTTAGGCAGTGATGTTTTTCAAGAACATAGCTCATAAAGAAGCTGATGATGTCAAAGATTCTCTAAGTTTGATTGCAAAAAGGGAGATCTTAGAAAAGTGGAATATGGCTATAGATAGTATTGATGCCCCTATTAGAGAGGCAGTTTCTGACTTTTGGTGGATGTGATAGAGATTTAAAGCAACAATCTTCTAGAAGCTTTCTCCAAGCTTTCTTTCCATTCTTATCTCACGCTTTCTTTCAATTCTTGTCTCAATTCTTATCCATTCTTTCAAGAAGAAGGAAAACAAATGTAATGAGTTGGCATTTCCTATTTTACATGTTTTCTTAGGTTTTAGATGTTATCTTCTTTAGGTTTAGAAATAAAGCTTGCATGTTGGCAAGTCTTAGTTGTAAAAGCAAGGATATTTTAGGGTTTCCTACTCCTCTGCATGTGTATAAATAAGAGCAGTGTTTGCTCTTTTTTTAGCCATGCTAGTGATAACAAGACACAAGTGCCTTTAATGCCTTCTCTTTGTTATTCAGTTTTGTTCAAAACCGTGCTTGTGATAACATAATCGTTGAGCTTATGCCTTCATGTTTGTTATCGTTTAGTGTCATTTCACTTTGAGTAAAGAGAAAGTTTGCATTTTTGTTAGCTGCAAATCCTTGTTTAGTGCATGTGTTATGTGTCAATTATAATCACGTTGATCACATGTTGGAAGTATTTTTCTACAACTTGTTGTCCCAAAATTGTAATCTTTGTGCCAAAAGTTTGAGTAAATAAAATCATGAGCATGCTTTGTTGCCTTGATATAAATATCTCATATTTCCATTTATTGTCTTGTGTTAGAAGTGTGAGGAAATAAAATCTTGAAGCTTTCTTTCCTGCCCTTGAAATAAAGTCTCATATTTCCGTAATACTTTTATAATCTCCTTTTTCAGCTTGCATTGAAATTTAGTAGATGTATGTTGAGGAAATTTTATTCAAGTATCGTTTTCAAAAAACAAAACTTGTCCGTTTCTAGACTCTCATTCTCTGTGTTTACTTGAGAGGATAGAAACATTTTAGCATAAGTTAAGTTGTAGTTGTCAAGTTTCATTAAAGGGAAAACCTTAGCTGCAACATCTAGTGTTCTATAACCTTGTGTTCTTGTAGCTTAAACAAAAAGATAGGAAAAATTAAGTTTAGTTTACTTTCTTTATGCAACTCAGGAAAAGAGGGAGCTTCCCCTCCTAATTTGAAGAGAAGTTTACTGCACATAGCTATCTATTTCAAAAGCACATTCCAGAGGTACGATTTGAAATGCCAACAGTTTTTAGGCACCCATCGTGGGGAACGAGGCATAAAACTTCAAGAAAGCTTACACTTTATGACATGAGAATGACCATCTCACACCCTATTGCGTGATCCAACCAAGAGCAATGGGCGATAACAATAATACTGGTAGGAATCTAAGACAATCACCCCTTACCTTGGGGTAACATCATTGGACCTTTAGGTTTGCAAGAATATCATGAATTACCTAAGGGGTCAAGGAAGCACTTTCCATGGTTTCATGGTGATGGAACTCAACATCCTGATGATCATATTTCAGCCTTCTCAACAACTTGTCATGTTTTTCACATGGCACATGAAGACATTGTAGTACATCTCTTTGTGGAGACTCTTGTTGAGAATTTTGTTGATTGGTTCAATCACCTGGTGTCGAGGATTATCACGAGCTGGGCAATTATGAGCGACAAATTCTTGGTGAGATTCAAGCCCGCCGAAGACAATCATTGGTTGTTTGCCCAACTTGAAAATTCAAAGATGGAGCACAATGAGCACATGAGGGAATTTCTAGCAAGATTTAATCATCTTGTTACACGAATTTCTTCTACACTTAATCCATCACCAGAGATTTTGATGAGTTGCTTCATAAATTCTCTTCCATTAGAGATAGCCTTCTTCCTCAAGATGGAAAGACACACAAAATTGATGGATGTGCAAGAACACGCCATTGAGTTGGAGGATAATATGATTACTTCTAGCTTGGTGAAAATAGATTCTATCAAATCTCCATCTCAATAGCCGTACCAACCAAAGAGAAATGATTTCCAGCCATGATTGCTAGCACCTCCATTGAGACCAATGATTAAAGCTGCACAAAAAGCGATCTTTTGGTTTTTTCATGACACCAATGCACATATTGGCTCTACATGTCCTGAAAATATAAGAATGAATCAGATGATGGGATATACTGAAGCTGCACCTAGTTCCAGTTTTGTCCCTACATCAAGTTTAAATTTTGTCTCACCACAGATGGACAACTTCGATGGTGACTCCATAATAGGGTATTTTGAACCCATTATTGAAGAAAAATAAGATGTTTGCCACTACTCTCTTGAAGTAAATCATAGAAGACCTTCAATGCCTATGTTTACAAGTGATCAGCACTTGAAAGTGTAGAAGGAAGAAGAAGAAAGGCCAAGTGCTGAAGAACAAGATAAGGAAGCAGTTGCTCAGGACCCATCCTTAGCAATTTTCACATTGTAAACTCCATGATGAAGACTAAGGTGCATATTTCATAGCTGGAGTATCTTCATGATCATCTTCAGCAGCTGGACAGAATAATATGACATGTAAAGAAAGAAGCTTCAATTCAACCTACATTGCTCGAGTCATCTTTTCCAATAAAAGAAAAGCCTAAGCCTTTCTATATATCTTTGTATATAGGAGGGTTTAAATTGAGAAATTATATTATTGATTCAGGAGCTTCAGACAACGTCATGCCTCTACAAGTGATGAATGCATTGGGACTCTCTTGCACAAAAACTCAGGATGAGTGTTATTCACTTGAATCTAAGTCAGTGTCGTTTGTTGGACAATTGGAGGATGCTCAAGTGAGGTTGGTAGCTTGCCCAGAAAAAAAGATAAAGATGAATATTCTAGTGGTTGATATTCTAGCCAACTATGGGAAGTTATTGAGTCAGAGCTTTTTCAGAGATCTTGGTTGTGCAATGCAATTAGACTGGTCGTCCGCGACCATTCCTATGAAGGAAGGCATAATCAAGATAGAACCTAAGCTCAAATCCCAATTCATTGTGGTGAAAATTCCAACCCCCCCAGCCCAACTATATCAAGAAACGGGTATTGGTAATTATGTGACACTATTAGAAATAGGAATTGAAGACCAGAAAATTGCTTGTTCTGAAAGGAGATTGATAGAGGATACAAAGTTATGGAAAATGCATTTAGATGGGGGTGATTCAGCTGTAGGTTCAGAAGAAGGGAAAATAATCATTCCTCCTAAAGAATTGCTGCAATTGGAATTCACTGAAGCTGAAAAAGAGGTACCTTTCTTAGGCCTCAAAAATATAGAAGACATGGGAATCAAACTCCTATGTGTTAAAGGGATGTGGAGCTAATCAATGAACTAATCAAAGGATATTTCTAGGTCAGAAAGGATCACCTACGGTGCTATAGAAATCGGGTTGGGAACAAGATAGATTGGTTTGAAGAGATTGACATCAGAGACATCCCAAAGATTGACATCAAAGACATCCCAAAGATGAACAACAACAAAGTTAGCGACTCATTGGTACCTGCTTCCCTCTTTGCGCCATATTTTGACTTTTGTCAGAGAGCCTTTGCTTGGGTGTATGAAGATATGATTCAAGGTGTGTCAGCCTGGATATATGAAGATATGAGAATCTTCATCCCGAAAGTTTTATCTCCTACAATTCCCATGAGAAGAGAAGTAAAGCATTTTAGGCAAAAATGAAAATTTCTATAAATAATTTTCCTTTCTGTTTTCATAATGTGTTTCCCCTTTCTATAGGTTTTCCCTTCGTAATGTTGTGTTTGCCTTTCTCCTAATAGTTTCATCATGTTTTAGGTGATTAAGATTCTTGTTTTAGGCGACTTTCTTGGGAAATTCCAACTCTTAGGTGATGCTAGGAAGTCCCATCACAGGTGACTTAGGGAAAGCTTTACAAATAGGTGATTAGGATGTAATGTTGACTCCGCTACCTAATGGATAAGGCACTAGTCTAAGCTAAAAATCCAAATATTCTATGGTTCTCCTATGTCAAAAGTATCTGACATGGTCCTGAGATAGAGCCAAAGTTGTACCCCAAATTAAAAATTTTGCTACACTTAGGCATTTTGAGAAAATGAGTCCAAATACTATTAAATCTATCAAAAAGGTCAAAATTGGGGTTTCCACATCTTGCATGAGCGTCAAAAACTTAGAATTTTCAAAATCAAACTATCTGGGTTAGTACAGAATGATCAAATCAATAATACCTAGATTTCAGTTTTTCATCCCTAAATTTTAGGAAAATTTCTATTTTTAGTAGTTCTAAAAATAGAAACTTTTTTGGGGTTTTTTCGAGTTTCTCAAGAAACGGATACTTGTAAAATTTTCTAAAAATAGAAAGTTTGGATTCTAGGGTTGAGACTGATTTTGATTGGCTTAAAATACTTCTTCATCAGGCTGGTGTAGTCAAAATCATGAAAATATCAGTTTTTCCCTAGTGGGTCTATTATGCTTTTTCAGAAGCTTCTTCTAGAGAATCAAGGTTATCAATGGAGATCAGTCAGCTGCCAGGTGTCAGAATCAGACGTTCATGCATGAAACAAAAGCTGTCAATGAGGAACGTGTATGAAAAATGAGGAACGAAGAAAGGAGAGTAGAAGTTGAAAAAGTTGGAAAATGCAAAAATTTGGCTAACTCTGGTAAATCCAGGTGCCTCCAGTCAAGAAGGGTGCCCATACTCCCATGCCTTAGAAAAAAAAATTATCCAACAGTCGATGCCAAGGAAAACACGTCAAATGAGCAAGATTTTTGAAATTTGCAAAAAAGTTTCTAAGTTTGCCAAACTTTGGTGCCCTTGAGGAGAATAGGCACTCATCTTTTTGAAGGATCGGATAATGAAGTCAGGGTTGGCTTCCCTAGGAAACTTTGTTCAATTTCTAGTCAGCTTCATAGTGGATTTCTTCGCCAGCTCGTCCAATCATTCAGTTTCTGGAAAACTCAGATCAAACAGGGGCCATGATGAGAGGTGTTTAGAAATCTGAAGGTTAAAATGATAAAAATATTCCAACACTGGTGAATATGGGCGCCCCTAGAGAAGAAGGTGTTAGTGTAATTAATATTTAATTACACTTGCATAACTTTACTTAGGTTTTTCTTAGGTAATATTAATTAGTTTACTTAATTAATAAGTAAGCTTTATTTAGTTGAGGTTTTTTTAGGTTAACATTAGGGTTGCATACTTTGCTTTTATAAGGCAAATCATCTCATTCTAATCTTTGAATTCCTGAATAATATCAATTTGCACATTTCATGCAAAGCTTTTCTTTTTTCTAATTTTCTCTTTTGTGGAAGGTATTCTGGTTTGCATGTGTGATCTTGGTTTCTAACATGGTATCAGAGCCTTGACATGCAGCCCCTTCTCAGATGTTGGAGAAAATCATTGTAGAGTTTGTTCGGGGTTCCTCGATGATTTCATGCCTTGAGCCTATCTATGCGGCATCTTGGATCATATTGGGCTTCACCATTGGATTCACAGCACTGGAAAAATTTAGGATTGACTTTGTTTTTACAGATTTTGGTCATTATTTTCCAAATCTATGAGGGTTTCAACTTTGGTGATTTTTTGGAAGCTCTGGAGGTAGCTGATTTTTCGAAGCATTTTTAGCAGAAACAGAGGTCACCATCATGTTCGTAGTGGCCAAAAACCCTAAGGACGCCTTTCGTTTGGTCGATTTCTAAGCACTTGATCTGGAAGGCAAAAAACATTTGCCAGGGAGGCCGTATGGCCTCCCCAGCATGCGTTTTGAGGCAGATTTTAAAAAATAATAATAATAATAATAAAATTTGTGCTTTGAAAAGTGCCTCTAGTTATAAGGGATCCCGTCGCCTGGCAGCCACCAGGCAGCCACAGGTGGGCCACCGCCGTTGGTGGCTCCCACCAGCCAACTCTGCCAGCCTCCTTAGCCCCTGCGGGCCCCTTTAGCAACCGGTTGTGGTCTTATGGGGGACCGGGCGCTATGCGCCCAACCCCCAGCCAGCCTCCCAGCACTTTGCATGGTCATTTGGATGACCAAGGGCTCCACCACAGCCCCCCAGTCTGCCAGCCCCTAGTCATGCACAAGACCAAGGGCTTATTTTTTTAGCCCCCTAGGCTGCCTGTAGGCCAAATTGACCATTCCGGAGCACTTTCATGAAATCGGGCCTAACTTTTGCGTACGGAGTCAGTTTTTCACAAACAAAATATCATTGGAAAGCTGGTTCCAAGCCCGCTCTGATTTTGTAGCTTATTTTTCCTAATTATAATCCAGTTTAATTTTGTAGGTCCTTGAACTCAGATGTTGTTTTCACTCCGGAGGGCATATCTTTTGACTCGGTGATCTTTTTTTTGCCATTCTTGTGGCATTGGAAAGCTGGTTCAGTCCTCTACACAGATCTGAGGTATATTTTTATTTTATATTTATGCATGTTTAGGAATTCTCTCCTTTTGTAATCATTGGGTATTGTAATAAATTAACTGATATAAAGTTCCATCAGGGGGGTTTCTTGCATAATAATATGATTAGAGTGTGCATGCACTTTGATCTTCATTCTTGTTTTGATGACAACTAGCATGTGTTGTAATCTGGTTTCTTAGTGTCTTTTAGCCATATTTTTTCTTAGCTTGAAACATATTAGATTCATATTGGATCCATCTCAGTTTGAGGGCCACTAAATTTGTGGTTAATGTTCCTGAGTCTTTATGGTACTTAATCCCATGGAAGAGTTTTAGTCTCAGTTTGGCATCGGCATCGAGATACATGGCTTCTAGATTCTGTCATCATATCATCTACTATTGCTTTATGGATTCCAAGGTTGTTCCAGTTTGGTGTTTTCGAGTGTTTCGTAGCATCGGGTCTGTTGTTGCGTTATTATGATTCTAATATGGTTTCTTGTAGACAGAAGTATATTTCCTTGCTTGTCGGATTGCGGTTCTAGTGTTACTCCATAGTTTTCTTCCAGTGCTTCTTTGTAGCAGTCATCTCATTGTAGGGGGGGTTTGTCCCACTAGGTTTTCCTTCTCTACCTCATTATTGTATTTGTACATGGGTACCTGATCAGGCCTTGTTGTCGGAACCCATTCATGCTTTCTTGCATTCATCTTAGGTTTAGGTGCATGCTTTTTTAGTCTCCCTAAGTTGCACTTATGGGGGGGTGTTAGTGTAATTAATATTTAATTACACTTGCATAACTTTACTTAGGTTTTGCTTAGGTAATAATTAGTTTAATTAATTAATAAGTAAGCTTTATTTAGTTGAGCTATTATTAGGTCAACATTAGGATTGCATACTTTTCTTTTATAAAGCAAATCATCTCATTGTAATCTTTGAATTTCTGAATAATATAAATTTGCACATTTCATGCAAAGCTCTACTTTTTCATTATTTTTCTCTTTTGTGGAAGGTGTTTAGGTTTGCATGTCTGATCTTGGTTTCTAATAGAAGGGCGCCCAGGTTTTTGAGAAGTCAAATGATAAAATTTGTAGAAGGCACCTCCAATGTGACTTCATCAGACTTGATCAAGCTATCCAACGCAAGCATCAACACGTCCATCGGAGCAGGTAGTCATCAGATGTTGCAAGCCGAACAAAGGAGAAAAAGTGAATGAAATGACAAACATCAAAAGCAACAGTAAAGAACTCGAAATAAAAACTATCTCTAAAAGAGATGGACACCCCTAAAGGAGAAGGATGCCTAGGGTTTAGAGCCTCTAGATGTCAGTTTTCAAAGACAAAGTATCCAGGATACCCCTTCTAGAATCTTCTCATCTATTTGGTGAATCCGTCAGCCAACCAATCTAACAAGTACAATGCCCAGAATCATGAATTCATCTGAAGGTTAGAAGACAAGTATAAATTCAAAGATCATGAAAATGGATAAAACTAGAGAAAGTGGGTGCCCCTAGAGGAGAGAGGCACCTGAATTTTTGAAGGGTCAAACAAAGTTTTCATCAGAAGTCTCCTCCAAACAAACTTTGTCAGATTCGATCAGGATCTGTGATGAAACATTCATCTCGTTCATTAGATCAATTTGGAGGCTAGAAGTTAGAATCAAACTAGGGTTGAAAATTGAGTTAAAGTTGAAAATGATGAAAAAATAGTTAAGTCTGAGTGAAATAGTCGCCTCCAGCCAAGAAGGGTGCCCAACTTCCAATGCCTTAGTGAAATTTTTGAAAATTTCAAAAATTGAAGATGAAGACAAAATTCTAAGTTCATTGCACAAACTTGAATTAGAGCAAAAGAAAATTGTTTTCTAAAGGAAAAGATGATTTAAGGCACCTTTGTGTTTCATTATTCATTATTTTCTTGCACGTGGTCTTCAAGGAGAAACAAAGCAGCAACTTCAAAACGTTATTTTCAAGATTCAAGAATTTAACTTGTTGGTTTTTCTATAAATTTTCTGGTCAACACTCAAGAAGGCTCGCTTTTTCATACTTCTTCATCCAGAACATCAAATCTTTGAAGGAGGCCATTACTTTCAATTCAGTGAGCTAGTTTATACTTGTTCGATCTTCTGGATAATTTTTGGAGAATTTTCTCAAGGTTGCAGCAGCTACTTTTTATTTTGCATGTTAGAGAAAACTTCAAGATTTACAACTTCTAATCTTCTGGACAAAACCCATATCACAGCTTTTTCAGTGAAACCTCAAGTGGCTGCTTTTTTAGTAAAACTTCGAGGTTTTCAAAATCTAACCAAATGGGTTCATCTAGAATGTGCCTCTGAACAATACCTAGATGACAGCTTTTTCTCCTTTTTTTTCGGTGAAAATTAGGGTTTGCTTCTTTTTCAGTCTTCACTCCAAATTTTCAAAAACGAACGATCTGGGTTTCCTTGTAACGAAATTCTAAACAAAACCCATATCTCAGAAAATTTTCCAAAAAAATTCATCCGTTTGATAAAGAAAATCAGCAAGTTATTTTTAGGGTTTGTGCTGAGCTTGTCAGAACATAGGTGAGTTTACAATCAATCCTCAAGTTGTGCAGAATGGAGTACACTCCCATCGAATTCAGAGCCCAACAAGTGTTGTATCATAATTATCTGAACGAATGGCGTTGGGAAGTTCTTTTCAGTACCATCGTGGACATAAAACATCATCATCTTAGTTGAAGAACATGCAGGGGGAGTGGTATGAGTGAAGGGACAAGTGTCACAAAAATTTGTGCAAAACTCTTTTGTGGGAGAATCAAGAGAAGCACCAGAAAAATAAAGTTGGAGAGCCACCAAGTTATCAATTAGTGAGTCACCTTTTGAGGCAACGATGTTTTTCAAAAACATAACTCACAATGAAGCTGATGATGTCAAAGATTCTCTAAGTTTGATTGCAAAAAGGGAGAAGATCTTAGAAAAGCAGAATATGGCTATAGATAGTATTGACGCTCTTGGTAGAGAGGCAGTTTCCCACTTTTGGTGGATGTGATAAAGATTTAAAGCAACAATCCTCTAGAAGCTTTCTCCAAGCTTTCTTTCCATTCTTATCTCACACTTTCTTTCTATTCTTGTCTCAATTCTTATCCATTCTTTGAAGAAGAAGTAAAACAAATGTAATGAGTTGGCATTTCCTATTTTACATGCTTTCTTAGGTTTTAGATGTTATCTTCTTTAGGTTTAGAAATAAAGCTTGCATGTTGGCAAGTATTAGTTGTAAAAGCAAGGATATTTTAGGGTTTCTTACTCCTCTTCTTTTGTATAAATAAGAGCAGTGTTTGCTCATTTTTTTAGCCATTCTAGTGATAACAAGACACAAGTGCCTTTAGTGCCTTCTCTTTGTTATTCAATGTTGTTGAGAACCGTGCTTGTGATAACATAATCATTGAGATTATGCCTTCATGTTTTTTATCATTTATTGTCAGTTCACTTTGTGTAAAGAGCAAGTTTTCATGCCTCCTTAGCTGCAAATCCTTGTTTAGTGCATGTGTTATGTGTCAATTATAATTAGGTTGATCACATGTTGCAAGTATTTTTCTACAACTTGCTGTCCCGAAATTGTAATCTTTGTGCCAGAAGTTCGAGTAAATAAAATCCTAAGCGTGCTTTGCTGCCTCGATATAAATATCTCAGATTTTCATTTATCGTCTTATGTTAGAAGTGTGAGGAAATAAAATATTAAAGCTTTCTTTGCTGCACTTGAAATAAAGTCTCATATTTTCATAATAATTTTATAATCTCATTTTTTAGCTTGCATTGAAATTTAGTAGATGTATGTTGAGGAAATTTTATTCAAGTATCTTTTTCAGAAAACCAACCTCATCCATTTCTAGACTCTCTTTCTCTACGTTTACTCAAGAGGATAGAAATTTTTTAGTGTAAGTTACATTGTAGTTGTCAAGTTTCATTAAAGGGAAAACCTCAGCTGCAACATCTAGTGTTCTATAACCTTGTGTTCTTGCAGCTGAAACAAAAAGATAGGAAAAATTAAGTTTAGTTTACTTTCTTTATGCAACTCAGCAAAAGAGGGAGCTTCCCCTCCTAATTCGAAGAGAATGTTACTGCACATAGATATCCATTTCCAAAGCACATTCTAGAGGTGTGATTTGAAACACCAACAAGTTGTCAAATATTGTCATAACAACTTTTCTGGTCAAATTGTTTTTTTTTAAATTTCATTAAAAGTTGTTAAATGGTAATTTTATGGTGGTTGGAGTGCATAACTTTATTTTACATGCATAAATATGATCCTCCAGGTCAAATGGAGGGTTGGTGTGTAGATTGAACAAGAATTCTTGAATGAAGACTCTTATTTATGTTTGTATGAGCTGTACAGTGCACCATTTAATCTAATATTACTTGGGATGGATGGAAACATGAATCTAGTTTACTTTCCTTATGGTTTCATCAATTTTCATTTGATATTTTGAAAGTTATTGCATTTTTATTAAAAACTTCTTGGAACTCTACTTAGGGTTATCTATTTTAGGATAAAATGTCATAACTTTTGTTTCCAATCTTAAATCATTATAAAATTTTGAGAAAAAATATTTAACTATGTTATCTTCAACCTCATTGGAGTGTTTGGCTTCATTAGTTATTATGTAAAAGTTATGAATGACAGTTCATTGCATTTCTAGGTAGGATTATCTCTTATGTAGTAGTCAATTTTTGGATATTTGTGTAGAAATCTATTGATTCAATGTTGATTTTGGTTGAAGAACATTATACCATGTTGTGGAAAATTTGTGTAGACCAAGGAATTCATTTGGAAGGCGTTACTTCTCTTGGTTTGGGTTGTTGAGTCCTCAAAGTCATGAATTTCAGCATTTGGACTGTGTATGGATGTGACAGTCAGAGGGGTTGAAAATGTATTGTTTGTAAAAGTAAGTGAAATGCATGTGTAATGGGTTGAAAGGTTCTAACATGTCATGTATGTGTTGTGTTCTTTGGGTTCTTATTAGTGCCTTGGATTTAAAGGTTGCAAGTATCATAAGGGTGTTGTTGTCCTTACTAGGATAAACCCTTTGTGTGCAAGGGTAAAAGATGAGTAAAGTGTTGATTGGAAACCACACAAAGGTGATGAATGCAATTAGGACTGATTCCTTCACATCTTATGTATTGTTTCTTTGGTGAATGTCATTTTCTAAAGCATTGAGGTGTCAAAGCATAAAAGTGCATGTTGTTGTCCTAATGTGTTAAATATTATGTTTGAAGACCATCAAATCCTTCAATAGTGTTCTTAACCCCTACCTCTGCATCAAATTGGTATCAGAGCCCAAATATTTGGGCAAGGAAGTTTTGGGAGTTTGTGTATTGTATTTTTTTATATGTTGAAGGAAGAACCTGGATACCAAAAGACTAGGCCAAGGGAAAAGAAAGAGGCCTAAGGTGAGGTATCACGAAGATAAGGAGAAGCATTGAGAAGAAGCAAAGTGAAAGAGACTTTCTTGAGAAAGAAGAATGGAAATGTTGAGAAGAGTAGTTCATGGAGACTTTCAAAGTAAGGAGTTACCAAGAAAGAAGAATCAAGAGAAAAGAAGAGAGAAAAGTGAGATGCAGAAGAAAAATGAGAAGGAAAAACAATTAAATGTTCAACAAGAGATAATAAAATTGAGGCATGCCTTGGAACAAATCAAATAAATTAAAGAAAAAATCAAGAAAGAATGGGTCCTGAGATACAATAGTGTCTTGAGAAAGCAAACCAAGAAAATGGTTAGCATTGGCCAATAAGAAAGAAGGTAAAGTGGTCCATCAAGAAGTTCATTCATAAGACAAGAAGATAAGAGAGGATAACAGAACCCAACATTAGAGAGTCTTTGTTGATGATGGAAGACTGTAAGCCATCTAAGGAACAAGAAAAATATGAAGAAAATGAGTGCATTGAGACTCAAAATTTTATTTCTAACAATATTTGTGAGTATGTGTTTATAGGTGCAGCAAATGAAAATGAAGATGGAAATGGGTATAAAGAAAAAGGAGAAGTGAATGCAGTGTATGCATGTTTTTATGCACAATTTTGCGAGGAAGATGTTGCAAAAACAGCCAAGGTAATGGTTGATTTTTTTTATTTTATGGATGATGAATATGCTGAAAAAATGTATTCCATTGATGAAGATGAAGACATAGATGGTGGTACTGAGGCATATGAACAAAACTCAAATTTTGGAACCTAGAAGTTGAGAAGATGCTAAGTAAGAGGTGGTGCAAGAAGAGGAAGAAAGATCTAGGGAAAGTCAAGAATTAAGAACATATCAGATTTTTAGGTTGTAGGAGTCCAAGATTGAAGACATTTATAAATTTGCAAATCACATCTTAGATGGAATTGAGATTTTTCTTTTCCTTGGGAGTGTGGTGCAAGAGCACTTTCAGGACCAAATGCCTACAGGAGATAAAGCTTGAGTCTTTTTCTTGTTTTGTGTTTTTCAATTTCAATAAGGTCATTTTAGGCCAATATAAGTTATTTGGAGTCATTGATGAAGGTTTGGTGTCATTTAGTTGAAAAAATGAAAACATTGTCAAAAGTTGTCAAATATTGTCAAAACAACTTTTCTTGTCAAATGACAACTTTTTAAAAGTTTGTTAAAAGTTGTTAAATGGTAGTTTTAGGTTGTCTAGGGGGCATAACATTATTGTACAAGAATAAATATGAACCTCCAATTTGAATGGAGGGTTGGTTCGTAGATTAAACAAGAATTTTTGAATGAAGACCGATTTTTTTTACAATTTCCAAAGTTCCAGTGTTGTTATTTGTCTTTTTATATACTATACGGTGCACCATTTAATATAAGATTGCTTGGCATAGATGACCACATGAATCTAGTTTAATTTCCTTTTGTTTTCATCAATTTTCATTGGATATTTAAAAATCTATTGCATTTTTATTAAAAACTATTTGGAACCCTACTTAGGGTTATCTATTTAAGGAAAAATGTCTTATTTTTTATTTCCACCATTAGATATTTATAAAATTTTGAGGAAAATTTTGTAACTATTTTATATTAAACCTCATTGGAGCAATTGGCTTCATTATTTTTTTTGTGAAAGTTATGAATGAAAGTTCATTGCATTTCTAGGTAGGACAATCCCTTATCTAATAGTTAATTTTTGGATATTTGTGTAGAAATGTATTGATTGAATGTTGAATTTGAGTGAAGAACATTATACCATGTTGTGGTAGATTTTTATAGATGAAGGAATTCATTTGGAAATCCTTACTTCTCTTGGTTTGGGTTGTTGAGTCCGCAAAGTCATGAATTATAGAGTTTGGACTGTGTATGGATATGATAGTCAGAGGGGTTTAAAATGTATTGTTTCTAAAATTCAATGAGATGTTTATGTAAGGGGTTGAAAGGGTCTCAAATTTCATGTCCCTTTTGTTTTCTTTGGGCTATTATTAGTGCCTTGGATTTAAAGGTTGCAAGTATCATAAGGGTTTTGTTGTCCTTAGTAGGATAAACCCTTTGTGTACACAGGTAAAAGATGAGTAAAGTGTTGATTGGAAACCACGAAGGTGATATATGGGATTAGGATTGAGTTTGTTCAATCTCAGAAATGCAGGTTTGAACCACGAGAGATTTCCAAGCTCTCACAACGCTTTTGGCCAACGTACAAGGCCAATTGATGCAATTGAACCTTCTTCTCTTTAGGTTTTGCTAGACCTAGGCGGGTGAACCTAATGAATGATGTAGATTTAAATGTATTTCCTGATGCAACAATCTACCCACAATGGCAAAGGTAGTGGATAGATTAAAATCACTACAACTACTACTCCTACAACACAAATCAAAGGATTTTGAAATTGATGTTTGATGTGAAATTTTATCTCTAGGTTGAGGCAGATCAGTGCCTTCTATCCACATGGGAAATGGAGTCAAAATAGAAAATGATATGTGTTTTCCTTTTCTGGTTTAATTTCAAGTTGTTAGGAAATTTATAAAATGAAATCTTATGACAAGCATATAATTTCATTTATTTATGGCTTGCATAAATTATGCTAGAAGGTTTTCTAACTTGGTTCTACTTTAATCATCCAAAAGAAATCTCTCAAACACTGTGACTTACTTGAAGGGTTTTAATTCTGAATTGAGACACCAACAAATAAAATCACACAAAGTGAAAATGTGCACCTTGATGAATCAAAATTTATGCTTGATACATTAACTCAAATGATCAAAAAAATTCATATTGGAGAGAACCAAGATAAAATTAATACAAATCATTGCATCTCAACAACTGAACTTAGAAAGGAAAACCATCAGTTAAAAACAATTATCTCCATTGATCCTGTTTCAGGAAGGTCTGTTACATTATTTTCATTCCCAGTCAGAAAAATATTACCCCTCTTTTGACTCTCTCCTCTATTGATTTTTCAAATCATTTATACATTACACATCAAGGGTCGTGACCCTTCAATATTTCGAACAGAAACGGTTCACATTCTATGATAGAAAATAACATATTTCATTATATTGCCTTATCGGCAAATCAAATATTTAAACTATAATCTTGCTTTTGATCTTACTTTAATACTTTAATCACTCTTATTTATTTCATTCCCCGTGGCTTTATTTTATGCCTACCACTCTACCATAGTCACACTTTTCATACCCCGTGGTATAGCGATATTTTGACTTTTCCACGACCTCCACTATCATCTCTGGTCACCGCAATGGTTATCTTCATGTCTACCATGGTCTCCATTCCAACCGGCCACGGTGTGGCAGTAGCCACCTCACTATCCTCTAACTGTTCATCATTCACTTCGCTAACCTTTATCGCTATCACCATGGTCACCATGTGAACCGGTGGCAGTACTGCAGTAATTGCTACCTCTGACTGTCACTGATCGTTACCCGTTACCGCACTACCGTGGTCTCCTATCTGACCCTCCACAATTGCACAATAACCACTCTCAACCACTTCCTCATGTTCACTATGGCCACTGCATTCTATGAGATGACTGCCAGCGGTGGTGTGGTAAGTGTTGCATCGCTCCTTGCTAACCCTTCTAACCATTTATCATGCCACCGTGGTCACTGTGCTGACCACGCAGTGTAGCGGTAATGGTTGTCATGACTGTTATTCACTGCCACCGCCATACTGCGAACCCCTTAGTGGGAGGCTGTGGTAAAGTGGTAAAGACATAAAAATTAAATATTAAGGTAGCGGTGTAAGGTATAAGGTGTATTAGCAATTTGGATGGCGAAAAGGATGATTTTTTCTTGACAAAAAGATAGGAAAATTTGATTTCAAGTGGGTAAAGATAGGATTTTTAATGAAGAATTATGGGAAAGCCTTAGAATTTAAATGGAAATTTTGGGTTCTAACAGTGTCTCCTATTGAGGATGAGTGATTTGCAAATCAATACAAGAATCTAAAATTCTATGATAGAGCAGATGGAGCAAAGAATATGAAAAATGAAGGCAATGGCAGATGGAGGGAATGAACAGATGAATAATATGAAAGATGGAGAAAATGGAGAAGTGGAAAACCCTAAACTACTGTGCATGGAAGAGAATTTTTTAAAGAGGCATTGCTAAGAATTGTCCATGCACTAGAAATCCTTAATCCTTTGTACCTGCTTTGGTTTAAAAAATTAAACCATAAGGGATGGCCCTAGGCCACCCCAAAAGAAAAAACCTGCACTTTCCTCTGTCATAGACTTTGTTCTGATTAAAGCTCACTAGGTTTCTTTTGAAACTATCCATTCCACCTACCCTGCAATATGCACCGTCATTAAAAACTTTCAGGAATTTATTGTGTTTGACTTGAATTGTACTTATTTCACTCTGCACTTCATCATTCTTATCATCATAAGAAAAATATTTATCACCTTCAACACACAAAGTGTATCTATATTCAACAACATATTGCTCATTATCATATGTTGCTGAATGATCCAGTAGCTGTACTGGGACTTGAAAATCTAAATGCTTCTCACAAGAAATTAAAAAAAATGTCTCATCAACATCCTCTAAATCAATCAAATCAGAAATACTTTCCATTTCTTTTCCATCATCAATTTTCATTGACACATACTCTTGATCAAGACAGTCAGTCTCACACATACTTGAATCAACAAATAGTGAACATTCATCATCAATGATATGCAAACCAACATCCTTTTCTTGTAGGAAAAAATCATTCAAATCACATACCTCTTCTTGGACACAAATAGATCTTTGATCACCTTCAAATAACTCCTCATCACTGTGAGAGATGCACGTGGGGTCATATGAATTGTCACACACAGTATCTTCACTGTCAAAGCAGATAAAAGTTGGAGCCAAAACTTTGGAATCATCTTTATGTGCATACTTCTGGTATTCAATAGTTAACAAGTCTGAAACTTACTGCTGAGTGAACATGTCTTTGATTCCATATCTTCTACCATGTCTCCAACCTCTTCATCTTCATAAGAACTGCAAGAATCGCCCTGCTGAAGATCAACATCCCCAATTTCATCTTCACAATTTGACTCACCATCTGTTATGCAAGAGAAACTCTCCACATCTTCACTATTGGACAGCATGATACCTTCTTCTATTGCAGCTTCTGAAGCACTGTTTGTAATATCCACATACCTTGTCCCAAGTATAGAATCAATAAGTCTATTCACTGCATCCAAGGCACACTATTTTGATGATTTTGGCCAATAAACTGATTCAGGCTCTGATGCTCTTAAAATTTGTGCAACAAATGTGGGTCTTGTTGGCCTAAAATGAGGAGGTAATTGCATACAAATGTCTACAATCCTATTGTACAGAGAGTTTATATCTTCTCCCTTATATCTCCTTATATCAAAAAATGCATCCACAAGATTTTTGCCTCTCTCTTCAATTTGAATATACTCATCAAAAATATTTTGTTGTGAATATAGTATATTACTTTTATTATCAAATTTCTCAGTTGCATCATGGGGCATTTGTGGTGTTCAAGTTCTCTTGGCACTTGTGTCTTCATTCTCACTATATGATGACCTATTTGGTGATGTATTTTGAGCACCTTTGACTCCCAATTGCAGCAATTGTTGGTTCACTTGTAGCATTTGTTGGTCCAATTGCAGCCTTTGTTGCCTCAATTCCTTCAACTCTCTTATTGACTATTGTCTTCTTTCTGCTTCTTCCATCTTGATAAAATGTTACTACTTCACAACACCCATGCATTATTTATCAAATAAAACAAAGTTGCCACCTACTTTTCCAAAAGTAGGAAAATGAAAAAGATTGTTTTGGTTTGCCCCAGCGGAATCTCCAAAAAAGTAAAACTTTGCTGACTCAATAGATGGAAAGGCTGAAAACTTTCTGGAATGTGTCCCCGGTAGAGTCGTCAAACTGTTGTGTGTGTGACTCGGATGGGGAGCTGAAAATTACACAATTATGATTCTCTGATTGGAGACTAATTTTGCAACTGTTTTGACTCTATAAATGGAAAGGTTGGAACAATATTTTCTAATGTTTGTCCCCAGCGGAGTCACCAAACTGTTGGGTCTCAAAAACGCAGGTTTGAACCATGAGAGGTTGCCAAGCTCTCACAACGCTTTTGGCCAACATACAAGGCCAATTGATGCAATTGAACCTTCTTCCCTTTAGGTTCTGCTAGACCTAGGTGGGTGAACCTAATGAATGATGCAGATTTAAATGTATTTCCTGATGCAATAATCTACCCACAATGGCAAAGGTAGTGGATAGATGAAAATCACTACAAATACTCCTACTCCTACTACACAAATGAAAGGATTTTGAAAATGATGTTTGATGTGAAATTTTATCTCTGGGTTGAGGTAGATTAGTGCCTTCTATCCACATGGGCAATGGAGTCAAAATAGAAAATGATATGTGATTTCCTTTTTTGGTTTAATTTCAAGTTGTTAGGCAATTTATAAAATGAAATCTTATGATTGGCATTTAATTTCATTTATTTATGGCTTGCATAAATTATGCTGAAATGTTTTCTAACTTGGTTCTAATTTAATCATCCAAAAGAAATCTCTCAAACTCTGTGACTTACTTGAAGGGTTTTAATTCTGACTTGAGACACTAGCAAATAAAATCACACAAAGTGAAAACGTGCACCTTGATGAATCAAAATTTATTCTTGATACATTAACTCAAATGATCAAAAAACTTTGTATTGGAGAGAACCGAGATAAAATTCATACAAATCATAGCATCTCAATAGCTAAACTCAGAAAGGAAAACCATCAGTTAAAAACAATTATCTCCATTGATCCTATTTCAGGAAGGTCTGTTACATTATTTTCATTCCCTGTTAGAAAAATTTGACCCCTCTTCTGACTCACTCCTCTACTGATTTTTCAAATCATTTATATATTACACATCAAGGGTTGTGACCCTTCAATATTTCAAACAAAAAAGGTTCACATTC
Organism: Sequoiadendron giganteum; assembly: GCA_007115665.2. NCBI lineage: Eukaryota > Viridiplantae > Streptophyta > Pinopsida > Cupressales > Cupressaceae > Sequoiadendron > Sequoiadendron giganteum. Next base: position 174,336,324 of record CM021108.1, read on the forward strand.
TATGACAAAAAATAACATATTTGATTATATTGCCTTATCGACAAATCAAATATTTAAACTATAATCATGCTTTTTTTTATCTTGCTTTAATACTTTAATCACTCTTATTTATTTCATTCCCCATGGCCTTATTTTATGCCTATCACTCTACCGTGGTCACACTGTTCGTACCCCGCGGTATAGCGGTATTTTCACTTTTCCATGGCCTCCACTTTATCTTTGGTCACCGAGACGGTTATCTCCATGTCTACCATGGTCTCCATTCCAACCAGTCATGGTGTGGCGGTAGCCACCTCACTATCCGCTAATTGTTCATCGTTCACCTCACTGACCTTTACCATTGTCACCATGATCACCACATGAACTGGTGGCAGTACCATGATAACCGCTACCTCCAACTATCACTGACCATTACCCGTTACCGTGCTACCATGGTCTCCTGTCTGACCCTTTGTAGTTGCACAGTAACCACTCTCAACCACTTCCTCCTATTCATCGTGGCCACCATGGTCTGTGAGATGACTGCCAGCGGTGGCACGGTAAGTATTTCCTTGCTACTTGGTAACCCTTCTAACTATTTACCATGCCACCGCGGTCACTGTGCTGACCATGCGTGGTGTAGCGGTAATGGTTTTCATGACTGTTATTCACTTCCACCGCCATACCGTGAGCCCCTTAGTGGGAGGCCACGGTAAAGACATAAAAATTAAATATTAAGGTAGTGATGTAAGGTATAAGGTGTATTAGCATTTTGGATGGTGAAAAGGATGATTTTTTCTTAACAAAAAGATAGGAAAATTTGATTTCAAGTGGGTAAAGACTTAGGATTTTTAATGAAGAATTATGGGAAAGCCTTAGAATTTAAATGGAAATTTTGGGTTCTAAGAGAGTCCTCCACATCTTATGTATTGTTTCTTGGGTGAATGGCATTGTCTGAAGGGTTGATGAGTCAAATCAAAAAAGTGCATATTGTTGTCCTAATGTGCTAAGACTTATGTTTGAAGACCATAAAGTCCTTCAATATTATTCTTAACCCCTATCTCTGCATCAAATTGGTATCAGAGCCCAAAGATCTGGGCAAGGAATATTTGGGATTTTGAACATATTATCTTTTTTATAGGTTGAAAGAAGAACCTGGATACCAAAAGACTAGGCCAGGGGTTCATGAAGACAAAGAGAACCATTGAGAAGAAGAAAGGTGAAAGAGACTTCCTTGAGAAAAAAGAATGGAAATGTTGGCAATATTAGTTCATCAAGACTTGCAAAGTAAGGAGTTACCAAGAAATAAGCAACAAGAGAAAATTAGAGAGAAAAGTGAGATGCAGAAGAAAAATGAGAAGGAAAAATAACTAAATTTTCAACAAGAGATAATAGAGTTGAGGCACGCCTTGGAAAAAATGAATGAAATTCAAGAAAGAATGGATCTGTAGATGCAACAATGTCTTGAGAAAGAAAACTAGGAAAATGGTTGGCATTGGCCAATAAGAAAGAAGGTAAAGTGGCATATCAACAAGATCATTTAGAAGAGAAGAAGGAAAGAGAGGAAAACATAATCAAACATTGGAGAGTCTTTTTTGATGATGGAAGAGCCTAAGCCATCTGAGGAACATGAAAAATATGAAGAAAATGAGTCCATTGAGACTCAAAATGTTAGTTATAACAATATTTGTGAGTATGTGTTTACAGATGCAACATATGAAAATGAAGATGGAAATAGGTATAAAGGAAAAGGAGAAGTGAATGCAATGTATGCATATTGTTATGTACAATATGGTGAAGAAGATGTTCCCAAAACAACCAAGGTAATTTTTGCATTTACTGAATTTATGGATGATGAATATGCTTGCAAATTGTATTCCAATGATGAAAATGAAGACATAGATGGTGGTACTAAGGCATATGAACAATAACTCAAATTTTGGAACCTAGAAGTGGAGAAGATGCTAAGTAAGAGACTATGCAAGAAGAGGATGAAAAATCCAAGGAGGGTTAGGAATGCAGAATATATCAGATTTTTAGGTTGTAGGAGTCCAAGATGGAAGACATTGACAAATTTGTAGATCACATCTCAGATGGAACTAAAAAAATTATTTTCCTTTGGAGTATGGTGCAGGAGCACCCTCAGGACCTTATGCCTATGGGAGGGAAAGTTTGAGTTCTTGTTTTTTTCTATGTTTTTTAATGTTAATAAGGTCATTTTAGGCCAATATAAGTCATTCAGAGTCATTGATGAAGGTTTGGTCTCATTTAGTTGAAAAATGAAAACATTGTCAAAAGTTGTCAAATATTGCCATAACAACTTTTCTTATTAAATGACAAATTTTTAAAAACTATTTGTTAAAAGTTCTTAAATGGTAGTTGTAGGTTGGTTGGGGGGAATAGATTGTTTTTAAAAGCATAAATATGAGCCTCCAAGTTGAATGGAGGGTTTGTGTGTAGACTGAACAAGAATTTTAGAGTGAAGACTTGAATTTTTTGTAATTTCTAACATTCCAGTGTTGTTACTTGTGTTTGTACAGACTGTATGGTGTGCCATTTGATCTAATATTTATTTGTATGGATGACCACATGAATCTAGTTTAATTTCCTTTTAGGTTCATCAAATTTTCATTGGATATTTTGAAATTTATTGCATTTATATTAAAAACTATCTAGAAACCTAGCTAGGGTTATCTATTTCAGGAAAAATGCCATAAATTTTGTTTCCACCATTAGAACTTAATAAAAATTTGATAAAAATTCTACAGCTATGTTATCTTCAAACTCACTGAAGTGATTAGCATCATTAATTTTTCTATGAAAGTTATGAATGATAGTTCATTGCATTTCTAGGTAGGATAGTCTCTTGTCTAATAGTGAATTTTTGGATATTTGTGTAGAAATGTATTGATTCAATGTTGAATTTGGTAGAAGAAAATTATACCATGTTGTAGTAGATCTGTGTAGACCAAGGAATTTATTTGGAGAGATTAACTTCTCTTGGTTTGGGTTGTTGATTCCTCAAAGTAATGAATTACAGTGTTTGGATTGTTAATGGATATGATAGTCAAAGGGGTTGAAAATGATGTTTTTATAAAAGTCAGTGAAATATCTGTTTAAGGGATTGAAAGGGTCTAAAATTTCATCTCCCTATGTTTTCTTTGGGCTGTTCTTAGTGTGTTGGATTTAATGGTTGGAATTATCATAAGGGTTTTGTTGTCTTTAGTAAGATAAACCCTTTGTGTGCAAGGGTAAAAGATGACTATAGTGTTGATTGGAAACCACAAGAAGGTGATGAATGGGATTAGGATTGAGTCCTCCACATCTTATGTATTGTTTCTTGGGTGATATGAATTTTCTAAAGGGTTGAGGTGTCAAAGCACAAAATTTCATGTTACTATCCTAATGTGTTAAGTCTTATGTTTGAAGACCATCAAGTCCTTCAATAGTGTTCTTAACCCCTACCTCTACATCAAATTGGAATCAAAGCCCAAAGATCTAGGCAAGGAATATTTGGGAGTTTGTGTATTATCTTTTTCTACAAGTTGAAGGAAGAACTTGGATACCAAAAGGCTAGGCCAAGGGAAAAGAAAGAGGCCCAAGGTGAGGTATCACAAAGACAAGGAGAAGCATTAAGAAGAAGCATAGTGAAAGAGACTTTCTTGAGAAAGAAGAATGGAAATGTTGAGAATATTAGTCCGTGGAGAGTTGTAGAGTAAGGAGTTAGACAAAATGGAAAGGACAAAAAGAGAATAAAATGTGACAAAAATGAAATGTATTCTTATCAATTGATTCAATGATATGGTTGTGATTTGTACAATAAGAGAGACCCCTTAGTTATATAGTCAAGGTGAGATACAAGATGCCATAAGATTATGACAAGTGTCTTAATCATATGACATGAGAAAACTAATCACACTTACCTAGGTTCACATGTGTTACAAGTCAAAAGATAATATAACATCTAATTACAACTAAAACCTTCTAGAAAAATTCATTCCTATGACCTAAGTAAATTTAACTAACATGTAAATATGTCCCCTAGTAATGAATTCTCTAGGTACAATACTTTATTTACACCAACACCCCCCTTAAGTGAAACTTAGGGAGTAGCTGATTATTATGCAAATGACACAAAGATGCAAGGATGGGTCCCAACTACTAGGCCATGTTAGGTACCCATGTCCAATGCAAATGAAATCTCTCCAATGCAAAAGAGAGATGAAATACAATAAAGAAATGATCTCAATGATGAATGAGAAGGTAAAAACCCATGTGAGGAAAAAGACCCCCCCATAAGAGAGAAGTAGAAGAGATACAAGGCAACCCCCCCCTCAATGTTGAGTCTCTTGCAAAGATGGTAGAAGCTCGACATTGAATGTTGAAGATGATCCAATTTCATCAAACAAAATTCCTCCCCTTTGGAAGAAACAAAACCATGGATGTATGCAAGATGTCAAGAATATGGATGATATGTGATGATGTCTTTGAAGGATTCTCAAGTGTCTCCATGTCGATGCTGAAAGATGACACACTCCAAATAGGCATTCTAGGCCACACTGTTGAAGAGGACAATCCAAAATCTAGTAGAGATGAATGTAGAAAATGATCTAAATAAAAATATATCCCCTCTAAAGATAAATAAGCCTCCTCCAAATATTGTCCAATAGTATCCACACTCACACCAATTTTTGAAGAATGATCATGTAGAGAATGAACAAGAGGGTCAGAGTGTTCCCTCACAACAATTGAAGAAGGATCATATTCATCAAAGATGTCCCGCAAATCTGCAAGATGAGATTCCACAAACAAGTCTAAAATACCTGTCAAGAAGTTGTCCAAAGTAGCTATATCTAGAAGACAATAAGGATCTTGTTGCACTGAATCACAAGGAACGAAAATTGTGGCAAAACAGGCATCATCAAATGCAATAGTATGTGGAGGAGATGAAATGCATGAATCTAGAACTAGACCTAATGTGAGAACTCCATAGTTCTAGAAGCCAAATGTCTCTCTGAATCATGGTTCATATGATCAACAGTTGAAGGAACAATGTCACCATCAAAAGAAAAATCTATAAAGGTATACAACCGAGATGAATGATCAACCACCCTAGTAGCAATGATCTCTCTACAATCCAAGTCTTTAATGATGACTAAATCAGGTGTGAACTCCACAGTTCTCCCATACCCACCATGTGTAATCTGATATATGGAAAGAAGATTGTTTGTCAAATGAGGAACACACAAAACATCCTAGAAAGTCTTATCCCCAAAACTAATAGATCCCTTCCCTGTTACACTCATGTATGTATTTTTTCCCATCAAGATAGGAAATATAGTACAAGTTTGAAATGAAGAGAATATAGACTGCGAAGATGCCATATGATGAGAAGCATCCAAATCTAGAAGCCATCTCACTGATCCTGGATCTGAAAAAGCATAAAGAGCTTGACCTTTATTTCTTGATGTAGATGCTTGAACTTTTTCCTTTTTAGACTATTTTGAAGGAGGTGACTCAGACATTCTAGAGGAAAATCAATATGATTCTTTTTGAGAATATGTTTCAACTCATCAATATCCTTCTTGTAACAATAGTGTTCTTCATGTCCATCCTTCTTGCAATATGCACAAAAAGGCCTCTCCTTCTTAGATGATTCTCCTTTTGAAGATTTTGATTCTTTATGTGGCTTGTTCTTTTTATTCTTTTGCTTCTTATCAAGATTCCTTGATTCTTTCTATGCCTTTAACTCATTAGCCACCAATACATGTGACTTGGAAGACTTGATTAGACCCATGTTCATTAACTTAGCTTCCTCTTGGATTAGGATATTTGTAAAATCATCAAACTTAAGATCAACATATGATGCTCCCATATAAAGTCGATGGGTATGAAAGCCATAAACAAACACTAAATACTCAGGACCAAGCTTGGATAACACTTTCAAAATCAACTGTAAATCTTCTTTATCAATGTTGCATTCTTTTAATTGTGTTCTTAATTGCTTAATTTTGGAGATGTAGTTTTGATGTGGGAAAAACATTTTGGATCAAGATTCATCAAATCATTAGCAACCTGATATCCCATAATCTTATTTGTTTTAGCATACAATTTTTCAAAAGTCTCCCAAGCCTCTTTAGGTGTTTTGCATGATTCAATATGAAATTGCAAATCAAATGAGACTAATGAACATATGCATCCAAGTGTTTTCTCATGATCAATCTCTCATTTTTGCAATTCTTTAGCATCAGTAGGTTGATGAATGGTTTCCTTTAAATGATCTATTAGACCTTTCATCATGAGATAATTCCATACTTATTTTCTCCATGTAGCATAATTATGTGGAGTTAGGAGTTCAATTTGAGATTTCCCCATTTGCAGGAACACAAACCAACCAAAAGAATGCAATCAATCATTGCAAGATTACCCCCCCAATTACTCAATCATGAAACCCCATCAAGCAATATCTAATTTGGCACTTTATACTTAGTGCATTTACAATTGCCACTTGCCAAAACTAGCGAAGTGGTGTTTGATCTTGGTACATGCAAATGCCAAAAATAGACCATAAGTTATAGTAAAATTTTGGGTACAAAATGATATCAATATAATCATACCACTGAAAATTACACAAAAAATCATGCACTTTCAAAAAAAATTGCACCCAAAAATGTTACCGTAGGAGCAAGATATGAGCTCCCAAAGTTCCCAAAATGAGGACAAAGTAACAACACCTGTGAAAATCTGCGATTTTTGGAAAAAATAGACACCAAAAAAAAAAACGGATTGCACCACTGTGAAGAGCATGGAAAATTAACCTAAATATAAAAAAAAACGTTGAAAAAAGGAGCCAAAATGATCGAGATATGAAGCTTTGAAAATCAATTACCAAAACCAAAATGTAATCCATGAGGGGGGCAAAAATTTTAAAAACTGCTGACATCAGAAAACCACTCTATTAAATTTGATGGTTGTTGGCCAGTCAAAAAATAATATGCTCTGCCCTACACAAAATATTCTCAATTTCGCTGACTTAAAAATAACGACCACTAGCCCATCATTGGTCGGCCCGCTTGGAGGAATCTGGAAGGAATATTCTGAGCAAATATTATTATGCTGTTGGAATATTCAAAAGGATTGCAGGATTTTAAGGTTGTCCACTATAAAAGAAAGGACACCAATAGGAAATGGGGGCCCATTGGACTGTGGCAGGGGCCACGTGGTGGCACGAGAGAGCTCAAGGGTACAACAGGTACCCTAAGGAATGCAACGGGTACTCTGTGAAACCCGTAGAGTATTTCACCCTCCCTTTTTGATTTTTATTTGATTATTTTTTTTTATTACAACAAAAAAAATTTCAAAAATTTAATCAACAGGATTATAATTTTTCAAAAAAAAATTCAAATTTTTTACCCATATATTTTAAAAAAAAAAAAATCGTACCACAGTAATAATGATGACTTGGGGGCCGTACGACTCTCTGGGCAATTTTTTTTTGCCTCACCAGACAACTACTCCGATTTGGATGAATTGACAGTTGATCTTAGGGTTTTTGCCCCTTTTGGATGCAATGGCAGGGTTAGATTTGACCCAAAATGCTCCAAAAATGTAGCTACCTTATGGATTTTGCAACCACTCTTCAACTTCAAACCCTCATAGATTTGGCCTTGTATATCAAATTTTAGAAAAACAAAAGGAAAAATTGACTTTCTCAGACCTTCCAAATGCAATGGTGAGCTTAGATTTGTACCAACAAGCTCCAATATGAACCTACAATAAAGAGCCAAAAATGGAACCTCCTCAAATCTGGTATCTCTCCTCAGAAAAAGACTCTCCAATGGCACCCAACCTGCTCTGATACCATGTTATAATTGGCTATGGATGCAAAAATCTTGAGACCAAACGGAAAGCACAAAAAGAGAGAATAGAATGTGACAAGAATAAACTATATTCTTATCAGTTGATTCAATGATATGATTGTGATTTGTACAATGAGAGAAACCCCTTGGTTATATATCGAAGGTGAGATACAAGATGTCATAAGATTATGACAAGTGTCTTAATCATATGACATGAGACAACTAATCACACTTACCTAGGTTCACATGTGTTAGAAGTCAAAAGATAAGATAACAACTAATGAAAACTAACACCTTCTAGAAAGATTCCTTCCTATGACCTAAGTAAACTTAAATAACATGTAAATACGTCCCCTAGTAATGAATTAACTAGGTACAAGACCTTATTTACACCAACACCAAGAAAGAACAAACAATAGAAAAGAAGAGAGAAAAGTGGGATGCAAAATAAAAATGAGAAGGAAAAACAACTAAATATTTAAAAAGAGATAATAGAGTTGAGCCATGCCTTGGAATAAATGAAAGAAATTCAAGAAAAAGTTCATGAAAGAATGGATCTTGAGATGCAACAATGTCTTGAGAAATAAAACCAAGAAAATAGTTGGCATTGGCCAATAAGAAAGAAGGTAAAGTGGCCCATCAAGAAGATCATTCAAAAGAGAAAAAGGTAAGAAAGGACAATAGAACCAGACATTGGAGAGTCTTTGTTTATGATGGAAGAGCCTAATCAATTTGAGGAAGAGGAAAAATATGAAGAAAATGAGTCCATTGAGACTTAAAATGTTATTTCTGACAATATTTGTGAGTATGTGTTTACAGATGCAACAGATGAAAATGAAGATGGAAGTGAGTATAAAGAAATAGGAGAAGTGAATGCAGTGTATGCATATTGTTATGCACAATATGGTGAAGAAGATGTTGCAAAAAAAAACAAGGTAATGGTTGCATTTTTTGATTTTATGGATGATGAATATGTTGGAAAATTGTATTCCAATGATGAAGATGAACACATAGACGGTGGTACTAATGCATATGAACGAGAACTCAAATTTTGGAACTTGGAAGTCAAGAAGATGCTAAGAGACGATGCAAGAAGAGGAAGAAATATCTAGGAAAAGTCAAGGATGCAGAAAATATCGAATTTGTAGGTTGTAAGAGTCCAAGATGGAAGACATTGACAAGTTTTCAGATCACATCTTAGATGGAACTGATATTTTTCTTTTCCTTGGGAGTATGGTGTAGGAGCATCCTTAGGACCTAATGCCTATAGGAGGAAAAGTTTGAGTTTTTGTCTCTTTTTTTTTTCAATATTAATAAGGTCATTTAAGGCCAATATAATTCATTTGGAGTCATTGACGAAGGTTTGGTGTCATTGAGTTGAAAAAATGAAAACATTGTCAAAAGTTGTCAAATATTGTCATAACAACTTTTCTTGTCAAATGATAACTTTTTAAAAGTTTGTAAAAGTTGTTAAATGGTATTTGTAGGTCAGTTTGGGGGCATAACTTGATTGTACAAGCATAAATATGAGCTTCCAAGTTGAATGGAGGGTTGATGTCTAGATTGAACAAGAGTTTTTGAATGAAGACTTGAATTTCTACAATTTCCAACATTCTAGTGTTGTTATTTGTGTTTCTATGGACTATACAGTGCACCATTTGATCTAATATTACTTGGGATGGATGGCCACATGAATCTAGTTTAATTTCCTTTCGGTTAAATTCATTGCATTTTTATTAAAAACTGCCTCGAACCCTACCAAGGGTTATTTGTTTCGGGAAACAATGTCATAACCTTTGTTTCCATTGTTAGATCTCTATAAAAATTTGAGATTTTTTTTGTAAATATGTTATCTTCAACCTCACCAAAGAAATTGGCTCCATTAGTTGTTCTATAAAAGTTATGAATGATAGTTTGTTGCATTTCTAGGTAGGACAATCTCTTATCTAATAGTCAATTCTTGGATATTTGTGTATAAATGTATTGATTCAATGTTGAATTTTGTTGAACATTATACCATGTTGTGGTAGATCTATGTAGACCAAGGAATTCATTTGGAAAACCTTACTTCTCTTGGTTTGGGTTGTTGGGTCCTCAAAGTCATGAATTGCAGTGTTTGGACTATGTATGGATATAATAGTCAGAGGGGTTGAAAATATATTGTTTGTAAAAGTCAGTGAAATGTTTGTGTAAGGGATTGAAAGGGTCTAACATTTCATGTCCCTGTTGTGTTTTTTGGGCTGTTATTAGTGCCTTGGATTTAAAGGTTGCAAGTATCATAAGGGTGTTGTTGTCCTTAGTAGGATAAACCCTTTGTGCACAAGTGTAAAAGATGATTAAAGTGTTGATTGGAAACAACAAGAAGGTGATGAATGGGATTAGGATTGAGTCCTCCACATTTTATGTATTGTTTCTTGGGTGAATGGCATTTTCTAAAGGGTTGAGGTGACAAAGCAAAAAAGTGCATGTCTATGTCCTAATGTGTTAAGTCTTATGTTTGAAGACCATCAAGTCCTTCAATGGTGTTGTTAACCCCTACCTCTACATGGAATTGGTATTAGAGCCTAAATATGTAGGTAAGGAAGCTATGGGAGTTTGTGTATTGTCCTTTTTTATAGGTTGAAGGAAGAACCTTTATACTAAAAGACTAGGTTAGGGGAAAAGAAAGAGGCCTAAGGTGAGGTATCATGAAGACAAGGAGAAGTATTGAGAAGAAGCAAGGTGAAAGATACTTGCTTGAGAAAGAAGAATGGAAATTCTGAGAAGATTAGTCCATGTAGATTTGCAGGGTAAGGAGTTACCAAGCAAGAAGAAACAAGAGAAAAGAAGAGAGAAAAGTGAGATGTAGAAGAAAAATGAGATGGAAAAACAACTAAATGTTCAACAAGAGATAATAGAGTTGAGGCACGCCTTGGAAAAAATGAAATAAATTGAAGAAAAAATTCAAGAAAGAATGGATCTTGAGATGCAATAGTTTATTGAGAAAGAAAACTAGGAAAATGGTTGGCATTGGCCAATAAGAAAGAAGGTAAGGTGGCCCATCAAGAAGATCATTTAGAAGAGAAGAAGGTGAGAGAGGACAGAAAAACCAGACATTGGAGAGTCTTTTTTGATGATGGAAGAGCCTAATCCATCTGAGGAACAAGAAAAATATGAAGAAAATGAGTCCATTGATACTCAAATGTTATTTCTAACAATATTTGTGAGTATGTGTTTACGGGTGTAGCAGTTGAAAATGAAGATGGAAACAAGTATAAAGAAATAGGAGAAGTGAATGTAGTGTATGCAGATTTTTATCCACAATATGGTGAAGAAGATGTTGCAAAAACGACCAAGGTAATGGTTTCATTTTCTAATTTTATGGATGATGAATATACTGATAAATTTTATTCCAATGATGAACATGAAGACATAGACAGTGGTACTAAGGCATATGAATGAAAACGTGAATTTTGGAACTTGGAATTTGAGAAGATGCTAAGTAAGGGACAGTGCAAGAAGAGGAAGAAAGTTCTAGGGAAATTTAGGAATGAAGAAAATATCATATTTGTAGGTTGCAGTAGTCAAAGATGGAATACATTGACAAATTTTTAGATGACATCTCAGATGGAACTAAGATTTTTCCTTTGCTTGGGAGTATGGTGTAGGAGCACCCTCAAGACCTGATGCCTACTGGAGGAAAATTTTGATTTTTTGTGTTGTTTTATGTTGTTTTATGTTGTTCAATGTTAATAAGGTCATTTTAGGCCAATATAAGTCATTTGGAGTCAGTGATGAAGGTTTGGTATCATTTAGCTGAAAAAATGAAAACATTATCAAAAGTTGTCAAATATTTTCATAACTTTTCTTGTTAAATGGTAGTTGTAGGTTTTTTTTGGGGGAATATCTTGATTTTACAAGTGTAAATATGAGCCTCCAAGTTGAATGGAGGGTTAGTGTGTAGATTGAACAAGAATTTCTTAATGCAGACTTGAATTTTCCACAATTTCCAATGTTCTTGTGTTATTTGTGTTTGTACGGACTATACAGTGCACCATTTGGTCTGAGTTTACTTGGTATGGATTTCCACCTAAATCTAGTTTAATTTTCTTTTGGTTTCATTAGATTTCATTGGATATTTTGAAAGGTATTGCATTTTTATTAAAAATTACCTGGAACCCTACCTAGGGCTATCTATTTTGAGAAAAATGTGATTATTTTTGTTTCCACCTTGAGATATTTATAAAAAAATTAGGAAAATTATGTAACTATGTTATCTTCAACCTCACTAGAGTGATTGGCTTCATTAGTTGTTCTGTGAAAGTTATGAATGACAACTCATTTCATTTATAGGTAGGACAGTCTCTTATCTATTATTCATTTTTTGGATATTTGTGTAGAAATGTATTTATTCAATGGTTAATTTGGTTAAAGAAAATTATACCATGTTTTTACCGATCTATGTAGACCAAGGAATTTATTTGGAAATCCTTACTTCTCTTGATTTGGGTTGTTGATTCCTCAAAGTCATGAATTGTAGTGTTCAGACTGTGTATGGATATGCCAATCAGAGGTGTCGAAAATGTATTGTTTGTCAAAGTCAGTGAAATGTCTATGTAATGGATTGAAAGGGTCTAACATGTCATGTCCCTATTGTGTTATTTTGGATGTTATTAGTGCCTTGGATTTAAATGTTACAAGTATTGTAAGGGTGTTGTTGTCCTTAGTAGGATAAACCATTTGTGTACAAAGGTAAAAGATGAGTAAAGTTTTGATTGGAAACCACAAGAAGGTGATGAATGGGATTAGGATTGAGTCCTCCACATCTTATGTATTTTTTCTTGGGTGAATGGCATTATATAAAGGGTTGACAATTCAAAGAACAAAAGTGCATATTTTTGAACTAATGTGTTAAGTCTTATGTTTGAAGATCATCAAGTCCTTAAATAGGATGGCTCTACAGGAATGCAAGATGTGTTATGCAAGGTGGCCATATAATTACAAAATTCAAAATATAAAATTAGGAAAAATTCAAAGGAGTCTTGCTTAGTTCATGCGAGGTCTTTAACTCAGGGAACGTTGTGCCTAATGTCTCCAAGAGAGGACCAATCAAAGAATAGAAGAATCAAAACTTAGGGGATGCAGTGTGTTGCATCGAGCCACTAAGAGAAATATAATATGCTAAGAGAGATCATGCTCTTGAAGGAAATAACACATAATTTCATCCAAAAAGTGAGAAACACATTGTATGATGTAAGAAAACTACAACAAGAACCGAGAAAAAGGAAAATGAAAAAGAATAATGCCAATGTATGCCTCCCCATTAAATAAATTGTAAACACCGTACTGTGATAAATTACTTTAAAGTAGCGAATAAGATGCAATCAAGAAGATATGAGAGATAACTTGGAAAGCCCTATGACAAGTCATATGTTTCCAAGTAAAGCTATGTTATGTAAGAGAAAAATAGAGAGGGGTTGTCCCCAAAATGAGAAACACAAAACACACAAGGAATCTATGGATTTGGGGTTAGTATGCTCATTGATAAATTGTTTTCAAGAGAGCCCATAACTGTCATCATCCCCAAAATACACATAGAACTGGAAGAATGACACAAAGAGAGAAAACAAAGAAAAACCTTTTGGGTCAACATAGAAGAGACATAAATGTATCAACGCCTTGCATCATCCCCAAAATTAAAACACAAGACAAATAAAAAGAGATAAAGAAAAGGAAAAGGAAAAGGAAAAGGAAAAGGAAAAGGAAAAAGAAATCCTTTTGGGTCAACATGGAAGGGACATGAATGTCTCGATGCCTTGCATCATCCCCAAAATGAAAATAGAAGACAAGTGAAAAAGAGATAAAGACAAAAAATGAAAGAGATACACAACATACAAAAGAATGAAGGTACAAATAGAGGAATGCCATAAAGAGAGAAAAAATCAAATAGAACATCATGGGGGATCACATTAAGGACATGCAATCACACAAAATAAAATGAAAAATAAATAATGCAAAAGACTAGCAAGGAAAATGTGAGTCAACCTATGAGCAAGTCATCTGCCTCCCAATCTTAGTCTGTATAAGCGAAAGGTGAATAAAAAACCTAAGGGAAAATGACAAATGCATTACTAGGAAAAGGCTATCAACTTCTTGCCCCCACTGAGTGCGAGACAAGAATGAGCCGAGGTAGGTTATGGGAAAGGTCATGTAGTAGTGAGAATATAATATTCTACAACTATTACATGACAAGGGGTTGGGAAAGGGGGTCCCGCTTTAAGGGACTATTTCTATAATATCGAATTGTTGAAGGATCCTTATTAAAGCTCAACATTAATCAATAAGATTCCCAATAAATCTGATGATATGCACAGTACTTTGTGTCAACTTTAGGGAAATTTCTTCTAGTACGAGGTGGAAGTCTAAGCCGACCTATGTCTATAATATGTTTTAGTTGTTGTTCGATTCATATTTGGGTGTGTGAGAGCTTGTAAGGTGTATTTTTTTGCTAGATTCACCAATTTATTGAATTGAATGCAGAGGATGGGGATGCAAGGTGATCCTCTCATCCTTGTCATTGTTATGAGTGATTGGTTTTTCTTTAGGAAAAAGGACATTCATATCGGGATGGTGATCTAAGATAACCGTACCGTCGCTACAAAGCCTTAGGTATTCTTTAGGAAAACATGTGTTGTGAGGGGAATCTTGATATCCTAAGCCCTTTGTTTTTTCATCAATTGGTATTTGCTCTAGGAGTTGATGAATTTTATGTTCACTTGTTATATCACATCCTTGTTTTCTCAAGATTGTAAATCCTTTTACGTATGTTTCTTCAAGATTCATGGCAGTGTTTGTCACTTTGTTATCATAGCATGGCCAATTATTTTCTTATTTAGAGGAACTAGGTTCACCTATTGTAGGGAACTTAGGTTCAACTTTTGTTTCAGGGTGTAAGTAACGAAAAATATTGAGAGGTGGTATTGTATGGGGGTTTGGTTGTGTGATGGATGGTTAAAAGGATGCATTAGCTTCAAGGTTGTTAAGACAATCATTTAGGAACTTATTCATGCTATCATCATCTTCTCCAATGATTTCAAAATCATGAGGAGGACATACATTAGGAGTTGAGTGAGCATGAGTAAGGTCAATGTTGTTAGTGTCATTTCCAAAAGCACAACTTGACACATCTAGTAAGGACTTTAATGACATCCAAAGATTGATAAAGCACATGTCCATGATGCAACTTTTAGATTCTAAATTATGCAAGAATGTTGTAAATGCAATTTGGATTTTAAATAATACA
Organism: Sequoiadendron giganteum; assembly: GCA_007115665.2. Classification (NCBI taxonomy): domain Eukaryota; kingdom Viridiplantae; phylum Streptophyta; class Pinopsida; order Cupressales; family Cupressaceae; genus Sequoiadendron; species Sequoiadendron giganteum. Next base: position 174,351,444 of record CM021108.1, read on the forward strand.
CAAAATGAATGAATTTAAGCTAAATGCAATGAATTGAATGAAACTTAAAGTTTACATATTGAAACAAAAATGTAACAACAGGAAAAAAAACTCAGAAAGTGAACTATGAATGCCAAAAAATGCAGTGAAAAATATGCAAAGGGATTGATTCACCCAAGGTGCCAAACGAGTGTAGGTACTGATTTTATTTTTTTAAATCAAAATTTTTGAATTGAATTTTATGATTTTTATGTTTTATGGTCTATATCTAAGCTACAAATGCAAAATTTCAATGAAATTGGATGCAAAAATGCAAGCTAAATGAGCTCTCAATAATACAAAATTTGAAACCCTAGAATGAAAATTAACTAATGCAAAGCATAATGCAATGTTAATGCAAGCTAAATCTAGGATGAAAATGCACTCCAAATCAAAATTCTAATGCTCTAAATGAAGGTTCACCAAAACGGAATGTCGAGAAATGGGGGATAGAGAGATGGATGGTTTATTATGTGCTATCACACCCACTTCCAAGGTGATTCCACTCAAGGATAACCCTAGAGATATCAATGTAAAGGAGATTGAAATCTTGCAATAGGGATGTCCTATGGGTTGAAAATGACTTAATGAGGGGTACACCACCAAGTATAGACTTGGAAAAGACAATGAAATGCAAGATGTAATATAAAACCCTAATTGAATGTAAACTAACTCTAAATGACCTAGAAAGAGGAATGAAATGAAATAGAAAATTGTGAGATAGAAAGTGTGCACCCAGGAGACTGAAGAATGCAGAATGGATGTCTAGATCACTGAAAAATATACTATTGATGCTGAATAGTCTCATTCACCAGGCTGGGCGAATTATTCCAACTTCTAGGAAAATATGTAGATACAAGTTTCAACCAAAAGGGTATCCAAATCTGTAAAAATATTTGTCAAGCCTATACAGTGGGACTCATTCTCCAGTTGTGGCAATTAAGTCCACTTCTACTTTTCTAGAAGTTTGGGACCTGATTTTTCTCCTCTTAGTCTAATCTGCTCTTTTTGACTAGTTTTTGGATCCGAAACTACATATTGCCACCTATAGCTCTTCTCCAAGTTTCTCCAAGGCTTGATGAAAACTTTAGGTATTTGAAAAAAATTCTCCAACTTTTCTCCTTGATAAATCTATAACCTAGCCCTGCAAATCACATACAAAGGAGAGGGGAAAATGTTGTGGGGTTAGGGGATAGGGGTTTTCCTTGGTCAAACCCCTTGTTGGTGATTAAACATTGAAATGAAAGAAAATATGAATGGAGAATGATGAATGAAAAAATAAAAATGTTGCAACTCACCAAACCCTACCAATAAGGTGTTGCAAATATGCTTGAAATGGCTACAATGGATTTGGTTTTTGACTCTTGCTTGAATGGAGTTGATCTTTCTTGAAACACTTTCCTGAATCATAAAATCTACATCAAAATTGTTAGCACAATAACAAAAATGATAGATAGAATCTTTGACATGATAATTGACATATGAATGTTGCTCTAAAATGCTTGATAATCTACCCTTGAATGTATTTGAATGCTCTTATGAATGCTTGAATTCTCTTGTGAACTCTCTTGAATGCTAGATGGCTTGTAAACTTTCTAGGTGAGAATGTGAGTGAAAGAACCTTATATTTATACCCAATTATGTAAGAATTCCCAAAATTACAACACTACAAGCCGATATCAGATCTAGGAGAATAAAATCCAATTGGGAATTTGAATTAAATTTGAATTTGGGCCACATGAGGCTCGTTCGCCCAAGGTGGCGAATGTGACCACCCTGGTCTAATTTTTGGGAATATTTTAAAAAGTGCTTAGAAAGGTGTAAATCCTACTTCGGGGCCAAAAGATCTAGGTGGGACCCATTTTCCCAAGGTGGTGAATAAGTCCTAGATCCCTAAATCTGGGCCACAAAATCTAGAAACACCTACATTATGATTGGTTACTGATTAGTGTCGAGATTATCCTAGAAACGATGCAATAAATGAGGTTTATGGATGCAACATAGGGCCAATTAAAGCATGAGAAGGCCTAATCATTTTAATGACAAGCTTATAGAAGTGTGAAAGTGTGTTACAACACTTTACAACACTCCAATTAAGGAAAGATTAAAATATTAATTTTGATTAAAAGGAAATTTATTACATTTAGGGCATGTGTAGGATCATCATGAAAAAGTAGGCCCTTAAGTGGCAATAAAATTCAGAAAAATTAGAGTTAGGCAACTTGAAATAAAAATTTGAATAAGTTAACTATATTATTTCAAAAATATGTAAGAATAGAATCTGTTGAAAATTGAATGTAGTTTTTAAACTACTAGGTTTATTTTTATTTTTGAAAAATCTAGTTGGTGAAAATTTGAAATTCAATGCAATAGTACTTAAATTTTAGGGAAAAAATAAGAAGTAGTTGTCTGGCTAACCACCCTAACCAAAATAAAATGATAATATTTTTTTATAAGATTTTAAATATAAGTAGAAGACTCATGTCCCGATGTGATGCATATTTTTTTGTAATTTATTTCCAAGTAAATAATTAATTATGATTTTTTTATTACAAATTTTTAAAAATATAAAAACTTGTACATCTGACCACCTTAACTTGGTCAAAACTTCATGAAATTCAATTCATTTTTTTAATCCTATAGTATGTGAAGCATAGAATGTGACAGATGTTTCAGATTCAAAAAATGTGATACCCTTTGAAAGCTATAGATTTTTTTCAATCAGCCTATCAATTAGGACTTTAGTCATAATTCAAATAGAAAATGAATAATAATTATTTATTAAATTCGAAGTAAAGCATAATTTATATTGGTGGAAAGCTAAGAATCTCCTTTAAAAACCCTTTTCATTTCATCAATTTTGGGTAAAAAACAAGTCTTCAACCACATGGGCTATCATATCACTTACATTTCGCCACTTTTTGGCCGATCATGATCCTGCACATACCCTTTAGCTATTTGATAAAACCCTAGAAAAGTGTGAAAGTGTGTTACAACACTTCACAACACTTTAGCAAGGTATCATTAAAATTCATTAGTTGACAAGGGCCCAAGACCTAATGTGAATGTGCCAACCACATTACAACACTAAATGAAGGAAACATTAAGCCAAAATCACAAGGAGGTCCTGAGGAAGCTAGAAAAAGTAAAAGGGTTACTTTTTCAGTGACTCTAGTTTGTACTTACAATTAGTATTTGTGCTCTTTAATGAATAGTTTTCTAATCAAAACTATAAAGAAGAAAAAATAAGTGGATGCCACATATGTAGAACCAATAGTAATGCAATGATAGTTAGGTAGCATGTGAGGTTGTGTTGAGTCTTTTATAGAAACTTTTAATGAGATAGTGACTTGCACACATGGGTGAGAATGAGGCTGAAAATGCATGCATTCTAGGATTGATTGGTATTGAGTAGTGTGGTCTAACATATAATTCTACTATGTTTTTGATATATTAAGAAGAAATATAGGGTGTTGTACCCTTTAGAAAATGAGCCACAAGGGCCAAAAAGGATTAGGTATAGAGAATCAAATCATTAACCAACAAAAAGACAAAACACAAAAACATTGAAAAAACAACAAACAACCAATGACCCAACAAACATACACAAAAACAACAAACTAACTAGCTCCCTCCCAATTTTGAGAGAGGAGGTTAAAAACATCCTCTCTAACCTAGTTGGGGCCCTCTTCCATAGCCTTCTTACCCATGTCTTCCTTGAGCATAGTGGATAGGGTAATAGCCACATGGTGGATCATCTTGACAGTGAACCTTGACAAACCATTGAATTTCTTGTCAAGCTTCTCGACCCTCTCCAGCAACATGTAATGGTCCTCTATTTTATCCACAGTCTTTGCATTATCTTCATCCATAGCCTAGGGGTCTAAGGACTTGGTCATTGAGTCATCCTTGAGCATCTTTTTGAAGTATAAAAAATGACTAGCCCCTTCAACAAAATCCCTCTCCTCTTCTTCAGTGTCTTCCTCCTTCCTCTTTCCTTTGCTACCAAACCACTCCCCGTCACTAGAAATTTCATTAACCAACACTTTCAAGTACTATTTTTTGCCAAACTATGGGAACACCTAATGTTGGTGTTCTCAAATCCTATCTCCATAGTAGCTACCACCACGGTGTCCCCCTTGGAATCTTTACCAATAACATTCTTCCCTTCACTTTCAATGGCCAAAAACTCCACCTAGCCTTTCCCCTCCTCTTTCACTTTTTTATTTGTAGTAGGTTTGTTGTCCATCTTGCAGGGAGCAACTTTGAGCTCACAAAGCCAACCTGCTTTTTTCGATTGAATATTTACCACACCACTCTTTTAATTTTGTGGGATATTTAGGCCTAGGGGCTTCATATTTCATCAGGGAGAATTTAATTTTGGGGCCATTAGACTCAGTCGGAGAGGGATTCACATTAGATTACACAGGGGGTTAAACTTCCTCAATACAAATAATAGAAATGGGTTTGGGTGGGCAGAGAGCCAAATGGAAATGATACAGCCTCAGGATGAGGCCCTAGTGGAGTGGAAGGGGCAGGGTTTCATTAGGGTTTTGGGCAATGGAGTCCAAACATTTCTCAACAGAGATTTCTAAATCAGTAAGTAAGAAAAAAGGAAAACTTAGAAGAATTTTGCTGCGCAAATGATTTAAAATATGTAGGTGATCATAAAAATAGAAAACCATATATCTACCCTCTAGATTCACATACTTCATTAGAGCTAGACAAAACTAGTTCCATGGCTGAGGGAGAGCTTGTCTTTCAAAACCAGACTGGGTGTAGATAGGTTTTTCATTTTCTTGAAAGAAATTACTAAGGCTTTCATTGTCATGGGCCTTCGTATTCTTAGCATACTTCTTTCCAGTGCAAGAGATCCCAGTCTTCTGAGCAATAACCTCCTCATTGACTTCAAAGGAGATACCTCCCATCGTAACTCTATGATATTTCCATGAGCTCACAAACTGCACTAACATCCTCAGATCATGACCAACCATGCATTCCACTAATGGATCCAACCCACCTTCAACATAGATATTCCAAATGAGAGGATCTTTTAGAATTCCTCACAATTATCCAACTCTATCCTCACCCTATCACCACCCATTTTACTACACTTCAAATTGAGGAATCCTATGACAGAAAGAAGTAAAACTTTCTATCAAAATTATAGGTCACCCAAAAAACCCTTCTTAAAATCCAACTAGGATAAATCCAAAAAATCAAGTTGATCTTTAGATTACACGATTTAGGAGTTATTTCCAAAAAGGAAATCTTTGCAGGCCCATAATTGAATATCTTTAAACACCTGCAAAAAATGATGACAATGAAAGGTTTGCCCTCCAAGTTTCAATTGCACAAGTACCAAAGATAAATGGCCACATGGCCAAATTTGGTCTTCCCTAAATCTCTTATTTTTGTCATGATTAACTTTTTAGCGGTGTCGATGTGACTAAGAATAAACTCCATCCAATAAGAAATGGTCATATCGAATTTGAAATTGGAAATCCACAATAAATTGTGAGGACTATGACAAGACCTCAATTTAAATTTGTGTATGGCCCAACAAAAATTTTTTTGTTAACCCTTTGTACTTCCCATCACTCCTCATTATCATCTCCTTAATCATAACCTTCACCCCAGGGTGCTGCCACAATAGTAGTTTACACTTTCTGGGAGATCCTGATTTTTTATGAAATCACATATTTTTAGAAAATATAATTATTTAAGCGTTGAAAAGTTCCATTTAAAGGATTCCAATTGAAGATGGTTCGATCAAACCACCTTAGACCAAGCCCCCTTGGATAGAACCCCACTAGTTTTAAACCATACCTATAACATAGTCTCCTTTACACCTATCAAAATGCTGATAAAAAACCACTTTTGATTTACCTTTTGGGGGATCAAACGAGTTCATTTAAAAATTATTTTTTGTAAGTATGTAAACCTTATTATAAGCTTTCAAAAAACTATAATTTTAATTAAATTTAATTTGACTATTATAATAATTTTTATTTCTTGTGAATGTAGGTTTTTCACCAAAATCAAGCTGTTTGTTTTGCACATGTGGAAAAATAGTAGATTATCAAAATGAAATTTTGAAAAATATGTTTAGCCTTGGTATTGATGTCCTTGATCCATTAAAAAAAAAAATTTGATATATACATAAAACGTTATGTTGTATACAGTCCACCTATGTCTGAGTTGTAATTAGTTTGACTGCAAAACTTGATTAAGGAAAAATATTTAATAAAACACTATGAAACCAAATGAATTGGTTAGATATTGTAGTTACAAATCTAAATTAAAAAAAAAAAAAAATTTTATCCTTCATACAAAAAAAATGATGTTGTATACGATGAGAATCATTCCTTAAAAATGTTGTTTACTGATAAAAAACTAGTTTTTGAAGGAGATGAAAAAAGTGCAATCTGATTCCAAAAATTTTGAAAAAAAAATATTTATAATATATTGACAAAACTTCACAAATCTCTAGTTTCCATTATCTTCAAATTCCTCATGGTTTAGCATCTATTGGAGCCCGAAAGTGAAGATTTATTTTAAAAAACCAGTTCAGTGTCTAGTTTGCCCAAAAATTGTAAACCAATATTGTGGGCTCACCCCGTATAATTCAAATCTTGTCACATAATTAACACCTCATCATACTTCTTTGTCCACATCACCCAAAGGAAAAATATGTGGACCACCCAAAAAAACTTTCCAATCACAAATTTAGATAACATCATGGGTAACAAAGGTGCCCTATTCCCTAAGGATAATTCAACAAAGATCCTATGGCAAGTTCCCAATATTCATCCAACACTTGGATGTGCTCCAATAGGAGCCAAGATTAGCCAAGGTTTCAACAACTTGGTTTCTCTCACAAAAGATGTGAATAAAGATCTTCATATGTAGCTTCGACACCAAGTGATTAATGTCTAAAAAGATATCTCTAGCGTTCCATCGTAATAATCTGCCACCTTTCATGGAATCAATCAACTTGGAATCCCCAAGTCTATGTGTAGTTTATTTATGCCCATAGTAATAGGTAATTGGATGCCCTTAAGTAGTGCCCTAGCTTTGGCAGTCATGGAGGTATGAATCCCTATACCCCCGAGTAACCAGCCACAAAGTTACCCCTATTGTCCTTGATAACTCCCCCGATGTTAGCCTTTCCTAGGTTCCCCTTGTCCGCACCATCAAAATTAAGTTTATGTCATCCACGATCCAGGCAGTTCCAAACCGTGTCACTCATATCTTGGGCCTTAGAGTTGTCAAAGGAGTTGATCTCAAGATTCCTGTTGCAAGCTTTCGCCATTTTGATCTCCCACTCAATATGGGATTTGTTTAGGGTTTTCCCCTTGTAAATCAAAACATTTTCAGAGACAAGTCTTAGTCCTGAACCAAAAACCTCCTTAAGGCTCATCTCAATATTCTTGAATATTTAGTTGTTTGGTTCTTTCCACAAGTAGTAAGAGATGATGGGGGGGACCTGGTTCCAAATATCCCTTGGGATAGGATGCTGAAAGGGCCCAAACTAGCTTAAAATGAAGGATTGGATGTCCCTACACATAGTCCAGTGGGTTCCAAGCTTCACAAAAGCTATCCCTTAGACATCAACAACAAATGGGTAGTGCAATAATAAATTATCAACACACTCTTCATTACATTTACATAGCAAACACCTATTGGGAATCTGAAACACCCTTTTCCTTAGGTTATCTTGGGTTAAGATCTTGTTATGATAGGTTGTCCACCAAAATAAATTGATTTTTAGAATCATGTGCCTATTCCAGACTTGTCTCCAAGGTCCGTTAACATCACCCTAAACCGATAGCATATTGTAATCCATTATGATCGAAAGATTTCCCTACCTATCTTTGATCTAGTAGAATTCATCCTCAAAGTTGGATAGAGGTAGTCTAGTGATGGAGATCATCTCTTATAGAGACTTAGCCAAAATAATTAGCTCTGAGGACAAGGGTCAAAAAAGAAGCAAATCTTTCCACCGCCTAGCACCCGATAGACCTAGAAGGTAGTCACTTATGTACTCGCCAAATAAGAGTTGAGCAGGTCTCATTAGGTTCCTGAAATTAGAGTGAGAAATGGGGGAGTCAAGCAACAAAGGGTCCTCCCAACATTTAATTGTATTACCATTCCCAAGCTTCCATTTAATCTTGAACATGAGTAGTCCCTCCATTCTACAAATGTTCATTCAAGCTAGAGAACCAGAAGGGTGAACATCAGAGAGATAATTAATCATGGGTCTATTTCCAAGATACTTAGCATTCATGATATTGCACCATTATTTTTTATTCCTTAATTGGTCCCAACCAACCTTAGCAAGTAGAGCTTTATTGGTGCATTGGACATTCTTGATCCCAAGCCCACCACAAGATTTAGGCATACAAACTTTGTCCCAGCTAACTAAAAACTTAATTTTCTCCTTAGTTACAAACCATAAGAAGTTCCTTTGAATTTTTTCAAACTTCTCAACATTATATCTAGGGATCTTAAAGATGGAGAGGAAGTAGACAAGGATCCCTTGAAGAGCAGCAAACAGAAGTTGAAGTTTACCCACATGGCTAAGAATGGAGCCTTTCCACCTTGCCAGCTTCCTTTGGATCCTTTCGAGAACAGTGTTCCAAAAGGAAGGAATGGCTTCCTTGATAGTAACAGGAAGCCCAAGATACACTGAAGGGAGAGATCCACTCACACAACCTAGGACAACAGTCACCTGATCTTGGAGAGAAGGATCTCTAGCTATTATCTAGATGTGATTGGATCACTAGCTTAGTTCTATCTACATTGATTCCTAAGGGCAAGTCCCAAACGTCTTTTTATTTATTTTCCCCCAAGTTCAAATGCTTAATAACAAAACTAAACTAGTTTGAAGTTTCATAATTTGTTTATACGACCCCGACCATTTTAAAATTCAAATTTACAATTGGGATCAAGCTAACTCCCACCCAAGTTATCATTGCATGTTGACTTAAAGGGGAAAAAATTATTTGCACTCTCTGAAGTTATATTTAAATACAAACATTGATTCATTTCAAATCCATATCAATATCAACAAATTATATAACTCTCGTTCCTCCTTACACATCATTGTTCAAAGGGAAAATTAATAAAGCATCAATACTAGATCATTTTCTTGCATCAACATTTAGGGATCTATATGAATGATTTCTCATTCTTCCTCCTCATTTTTAAAAGTTGACAAATTGGTATACTAGGAGTTTCACCAAGATAGAATTCCCCTAATAAATTTGCTCCCAAATCATTGATAGTTATTAATTAAAAATTACAAAGATTGAACTAAATTAGATAGACAAACCAAAATTAGCAAAATATAAATCCATATAAAATTTAAATCTGCATTTATAAAAATGAACTTGAAATAACGATATAATCATTTTCTAAATTCCATAATATATTTCAAACAAAATAGAGTATTTTATACACTAATAAATCATTACCAATTTTATATTTACCTATTTTATTAACCGAATTTAACTTAATGTATTTATACTAATACAGACATATGCATATGTGTGTGTGTGTGTGTGGAAATATATATATATGTGTGTGTGTGTGTGTGTGGAAATATATATATGTGTGTGTGTGTGTGTGTGTGTGTGTGTGTGTGTGTATCTTTGTTTGTTTCTTCAAAAAGATTTCAAGACAAGGGGAGGTGGCGGTCAATCACTACTACAAATAACTTTTCTCTCTCTATATATATCTATATAGAGAGAGAGAGTAAAGGGGTAAACACTTTTGACCCAGAGTTATGATCTAGTGAAGCCACAAATGAGGGACCTCATCCCCATATAAATTGTTAACAATTACATTCTAACGGCGTTTGAACATTGATGACAAGAATAAAAATGCAATACATTAACCATCACACCATGTAACTATTGAGTACTATTTAAATATATTATTCTATACATTCATTTCGATTAATTATAACTCTTCATTATTCATTATAGATTAGTTAACAATTTAATATACATATATCTCCAATATCTATGAAAGTTATTTTATTCCTTACAATTATTAATAGTAAAATTGAAAGAAATGTATTTAATATATGTATACCTCCACTATCTATGAAAGCTATTTTATTCCTTACAATTATTAATAGTACAATTAAAAGAGATGGCATCTTGTTTTAAAAATTATTAATACTTTCCATCATGAAAAATTAAGATACGTTTCTTTGAACACCAGAATAGCATAGAACATTAGCTTGGGAAAAGATTGGCAAACACGCATATGGTTAAAGTAGAGACATAAATTTATATATTCTTGTAGTCTTATCTTAAGGAAAGAAAGCGAGAGAATATAATCTAGTTCAATATCCCCCTCGTATTAAAGCTTAAAAAGGTAACGTATTTGTGGACACGTTAAACATTACATCATACTATGATGATTATGAAATCGTATACCGTAAAACATACGCTATTAAAGGTATAAGGTTGATCTCCAACGCATTGAAAGAAATAATGGCATGTAGAAAAGATACCAAAATTCAATTAATCCTTCTACAAGACAGATATTCGTCTATCCTTGCTTTTTCTGACTTAGATCTTGAGAAGCATGCTGGTTCATACATGTAGTCATTCTTTATAACAATATATTAAAGAAAGGTGTATTCAACCACTCTCCTCAATTCAAGTATAATGATTTATATCATGAATTTTCATTTAATATTAATGGTCAAACTTATTATCACATCTAGATTCATATTCATTAATATAAAATATGAAGTTTTCAATTAGAATTAAGTTATATGATAATCTTTTAATGAATATGAAATACAATTTTAATTTATATATTCAAGAAATGTAAGAATAAGATTGGTATCAATAGTGTTGAGTATCACAATTTTATGGTATTTTTTCACACAAAATTATCAATTATAAAAACATAAAACTTAAAATCATTTTTTTTTTCTTCACATTAAAAATCAATGACTATAAAAGACAATAATGACATCATAACTCTACAACCATCTCCTCCTTATTTTTCATCTCCCACTCACACAAAATAAACAAGATAACATAGAACTTCACGCCTCACAAGAAAGGGATATCTATAGCAAATCTTTATCTTCCTAAATCACCTTCAATATTTCAATTAGGTTAGGTTTCCAACTACTTAGTCAAGCTTCATCTTTCAATGTTTTGAAAGACATAATGATCATTCCTCGCTATTAGATGCACATGTACTATGTTCGATTAGCCAAGCCTATGGCCTCCCACTCACCATTATTTTTCTTCTTCTCAAAATTTAATACTCTTTTTTTATATATATATTTTTATATTGTTTAATTATTTTAACCCTTTAATTTCAAATAACACCTAATTTACCTAATATGAATCCAATGAACTTTTATCACATATAAACCAAACCAATGAACCAATCATACACATAATGCATAGTAAAATTGGCATAGAACTGCCTAAGAGATTATAAATAGATGTTGAACAATTAAGAAGAAAAGACTCAAATTTCACCAAAATTACTAAGATGAAATGATTGAAAGATAATAATGACATTGATGGAGATAAATTGACATCACAAGAATCAACATCATAAAATAATAAAATATAATCTATGTGATGCCAATGACATGATGATATCAACATAGTGGCAAAAAATAATACCAATGAAAATGAAAAAATACACCAACACAACCAACATGTAGATCTATGACAATAATGAAGTAGAGGTATGTTGATTAATAAATTACAACCAACAAACTCAAGGACTTAAAATTATGACCGAAACTTAGAATAAAATCTAACCATCTACACTTGTTCATAATTTCTAATCACATTTCTATGCTTGTGTGATAACATCCTCCCCTATTATACTCTACTTTGTCAATGACATACCTCACACAAAAACAAAGAGAGTCAAAAAGTACACATTAGTCCAAACTAGGATACATTTATACATAACCATAAACAAATAACAATTAACTATAATTAACTTTAAATATGTAACTAATATTTAGACCAATTAGATAGATAAGTAGTTAGTTCTACAGCCTCTAAAGATATAAATAATTTTCTAACTCATTCATTATGAATATTTGTAACATGAGTAGCCAATCAACAACTAAAATATAAAACTTAAAAAGAAACTAAACATAGCATGAAATATGTTTATCTAGTTAAATATAGACATTTGAAAAATCAATAATAATACATTTCTTTTTTCAAGTGATGCATACTAGTTGTATGTGAAAATGTTTCAACCACTACTCAAATTGAAATCTCTCCACAATGTTGGTTTGTTTCCAAACCAAACACTATGACCTCTTGATCCTCTCAACCAAAGCCTATTATTTTCTTCACTAGAGAAGAGACATTAATTGGTCATAAATATAGTGCTAACTAGACAATGTGATCCTCTCTCCCTATCAGCCAAAATGATATTCACCCCATTAAAACATTACTTATTTGCATGATGAAGTGTGGTGAACACTATTTCCACTTATCTCCTTCTCATTATAAGTTGCATGATGCACCAAACATACTCATGGATGACTATGGTCTTTCCTATTGGTATATAATGTATGTGTCTTAATCTCACCTCTAAAGAACCTATGTTGAGCATTCACATGTAATAGAATAAGGTTAGTAACAAAGACACATTTCAAAACCCAATGACCTCTCATAATACCTAGTTCAAATTAATAGGTGTAACAATATTGTTCTCTATAATAAAAAATGTATGCTCACTTACATATCTATAATTGAATAACTGTAGGAACACATATCTTCATAACTTTCTCAATTCTTGATGTGTACTACTGAAAATTTCAGGAAACATACTAGATAAGCTCAGCAACAAACCCTTTAGTGCGTGCCACCTGATCATCTACGAACACAACTTTCCATCACTCTGACTTTCTCAGCTTCATTGGCTTCCTGCAATATATTTATTACAATTTTCTCAATCTCCTCGACATATATAGCCTTCAAAATCACCAATGCTAATAGTGTTGACATCAATGACAACCACATATAACCAACACAATCAAAACATCCAACAATTTCCCCCTTTGGCATTGATGGCAACACATGATGTGAAAAATAGTACCATCAACACAACTAGTTGTTCTCTCCCTTTCTTCAAGTGTTTTTCACATTATTCTTCACCCCCTTTGAAATAAATGGAAAAGGTACAAGGTATGTGCAAGATCATCTTGGAAAAAATAGGCCCTTAAGTGGTAATAAAATTCAGAAAATCAGAGTTAGGCAACTTGACGTAAAAATTTGAATAAGTTATCTATATTATTTCAAAAATATGTAAGAATAGAATCTGCAGAAAATTGAATGTAGTTTCTAAACTACTAGATTTTAATTTTTATTTTTAAATCTATTTGGTAAAAATTTGAAATTTCAATGCATTAGTACTTAAAGTTTAGGGAAAAATAATAAGTAGGTGTCTATCTGACCACCCTAACTACAATATAATGATAATATTTTTTTAAAATATTTTAGATATAAGTAGGGGACTCATGTCCTGATGTGATGCATATTTTTTGTAATTTTTTTCCAAGTAAATAATTAATTATGAATTTTTATTACAAATTTTATAAAATATAAAAACTCGTATGTCTAACCACCTTAACTTGGTCAAAACTTCATGAAATTCAATTTATTTTTTAAAAATCCTATAGTATGTGAAACATAGAATGTGACACATGTTTTGGATTCAAAATATGTGATACCATTTGAAAGCTATAGATGTTTTTCAATCAACCTATTAATTAGAACTTTAGTCGTAATTCAAATAGAAAATAAATAATTATTATTTATTAAATTCAAAGTAAAGCATAATTTATATTGGTGGAAAGCAAAGCATCTCCTTTAAAAACCCTTTTCATTTAATCAATTTTGGGTTAAAAAAAAGGCGTCAGCCACATGGAGCATCATATCACTTAGATATCGCCACGTTTTGGCCCATCATGATCCTGCACATACCCTACACATGCTCTGATCACATATCATATGAATCACCTAACTACTCCCCTTGAGTAGCAGCCACCACAACATGAATCTGAAATAAGATTTGACTGTGAGTCCACAGATTGATGCAAAGACTTGCATCTTAGTTCAGATTAGGAGGGGAAATTACCCCTATCTTGCCTCTGAGATACTCAAATGTATCTTTAGGCAATGGTTTGGTGAAGATATCTGCAGTTTGTCCCTTTGTAGGCACATACTCTAGTAGTAGATAAGGAAATGGAATTTTTCTTTTTACTTAGCCAGGACACCAACTTCTTTCCTAAGAAGAACGCACCACCACTTGTACTTTTCCTATCATTAACATCACCTATCCAATCTGCATTTGCAAAAGCATTTAAAGTGATATCATCATCCTTTGGATACCATAACCCAAAGTCGACTGTTCCTTTCAAGTACCTAAATATTCTCTTTATTGCAGTCACATGCGATTCCTTCATATTGGCTTGATATCTAGCAACCATGCACACAACATTCATAATGTCTAGTCTTGTCTGAGTTAAATATAGAAATCCAGCAATCATTGATCTATATCTTGTTTGATTAGCCTTAGGAGAATCATCATTATGTGTTAGCTTACATCCAGTCACCATGGGTGTACCAACTAGCTTTGAGTCTTCCATGCCAAACTTTTTCAGTAACTCTTTCACATACTTGGACTGAGATATAAAAATTTCATCATCTAACTGAGTAATTTCCAATCCTAAAAATAATTTCAGCTCTCCTATCATTGACATCTCAAATTCACTTTTCATTTCATCAGCAAATTTCATGCATAAGTCATCATCACCTTCAAAAATAATGTCATCAACAAAGAATTCAATGATCAACTCTTTATCATGATCTAATTTGAAATAAAAAATTCCATCAGTAGTACCTTTATTGAATCCAAGCTTCAACAAGTATTTATCCAATTTAGCATACCAAGCTCTAGGGGCTTATTTGAGTCCATATAGTTCTTTCTTCAACGGACACACCATGTCCTTTTCATTAGTCAATTGAAATCCATATGGTTGCTCGAAATATACTTCTTCTTCTAGTTCACCATTCAGAAATGTTGACTTCACATCCATTTGATAGACTTTGTAATTCTTGAATGTAGCATACGAAATAAATAACCTTACAACTTCAATTCTAGCAACAGAGGAAAATTTTTCTTCAAACTCAATACCTTCCATCTGTGAGTATCCTTTACATACCAGTCTTGCTTTGTTCCTAATCACTTCACCTTATTCATTTAGCTTATTCTGAAAGACCCATTTGGTTCCAATCACATTTTTGTCTTGAGGTCTAGGAACAAGAATCCATGTTTCATTATTTTCTATCTGCATCATTTCTTCCATCATTGCTTCCATCCAATGTTCATCTTTGCATGTTTCATTGATATTTCTAGGTTCAGTCTTGGATATCAAACAATATTCTTTTGCAATCCTTATTCTAGAATATACACCTTTGTTCTTGTATCCTATGATTTTACTTTCAGAATGACTTCTCTTTACATATCTTGGAGTTTTGAGTTCTTCCTTTTTTTTTATGCATTTCCACTATCTTGTTCTTCTTGATTCTCTTGATTCACCGAAACAGTTTGAACTTGATTAAGTGTCTACGCATCCCTTTCATTCTTATTATGCTCTTGTTGGTCATCTAAATCATATCCACAATACCTAGATGATCTTTCAATATCCTCATCAACTCTAACATTAACACTTTCAACCATCTTCTTCAATCTTTTATTGTAGCACCAATGGGCTTTACTCTTAGTAGAGTAACCCAAAAAGATTCCTTCATCACTTCTAGCTTCAAAATTTCCAATATCTTCATATCTCTTAATATAACATCTACTTCCAAAGATTTCAAAATACTTAATAGTAGGCTTATAACCAAACCATAGCTCAAAATGAGTCTTACCAGAATTACCATTTACATTCACCCAATTGATAGTGTATACTGCAGTGCTTACAACTTCTCTCTAGTAGGAATAAGGAACATTTCCTTCCAACATCATAGTTTTGGCAGAATCTAAAATTGTTCTATTCTTTCTCTCAACAAATTTGTTTTGTTATGGGGTCCGAGGAGCAGATAACTATCTTTCTATTCCATGCTCTTCACAAAATGAATTGAACTTGCGGGAAGTGAATTCACCACCTCTATCTGATCTCAAACATTTGATCTTCAAACTTGTCTCAATTTTTCCTATAGCCTTAAAGCTTTTTAATTTCTCAAATGCCTCATGTTTTTCTCTTAAGAAAGCAACACAAACCATTCTAGAATAATCATCAATAAGAAACATAAAGTACCTCTCTCCTTGTATACTTTTGATTTTAGATGTACCAAATCCAATACTCTATTTGAATGATACTATTTTCTCTAAAATGAAATTTGTGTATTTTTTCCCATCTGAAATTCTTTGCATATAATTTTAGTAGGCTTCACTAACTTAGGTAGATATCTGATTGCTTGTGTGGACCTTATTTTGAAAATTTATCAAATTTCACATGACACAACCTTCTATGCCATAACCAACTTACATCAACTTGAGAAATCAAATAAATTTCACTAGAAACATTCAAGTGACAAATATTACCTCTTGCCTTTGTACCTAAAGCAATCACATTTCCCGAGCTTCCCAAAATCCTACACTTACCATGCTTGAATTGAAGATTGTAACCTTTGTCAACCATATGTCCAACACTCAACAAATTATGCTTCAAACCTTCAACATATAGATAATTAGTATTACATTTACCTCCAAGATAAATAGTGCCTCTGCCACAAATCACACCAACATTGTTATCTCCAAATCTTACAACACCACTATCATATTTTTCCAGACTTAGAAATTTTATTTTGTCACCAATCATATGATGTAAGAATTCGCTATCAATCACCCATTCATCCTTCTCATCAATCTTGGCTGCAAGAGATTTCTCAACATTCTGATTACTAGTTGATTCAGTGGACACCAGACTATTTTCCTTGATAGCAATGAATACCCATTCATCTTCATTTCCATTTTCTTTATTAGATTCATCATCAATAACACCTTCTTCAACATAATAGCATTTCTTTTGAAATCTAGTCTTGTTAGGTTTATACTTAGATACTCTTTCAGGACACCTTGATGCAGAATGACTTATCTTAATGCAAGAGAAACATTTAATAGGTAGCTTTCCTTTGTACTTACCTTGTCCTTTCACTTCTCTTTTTACAATCAGTTCTTCTAGCTCTCTTTCTTCATCTTCAATAAATTTCATTTCCTCTTCATACTTGAATGTCTTCTTGGAACTCTCTCCTAGATTATATTTTTGTTGATCTTTTCCAGATATAGTAGCTTTGAATGCAGACTTTGTCTTAAGTGAAGATTCACCAAATTCACTCAACTTAAAGGCAACAATTTTTCCAATCAGCATGTCTCTTGTAACATTTGTTACTATCCTAAGCTCTTCAATAGCACGAGATTTTGTCTTTTAAGAAGTAGGCACATATCTAAGTATCTTAGCCACAATCTCATCTTCATCTGATGTTCCACCGAAACATCTAATGTCCATCACTAATTCATTTACCTTTTGCGAGAAAAAAAAGATTTTTTTCATCTTCACTCATCTTCATGTTCTCCCACTTTCCTTTTAGACTTTGTAGCTTAGCACTTTTCACTAGTTCATCTCCTTCATACAATGTTTCCAAATTTATCCAGATAGATCATGTGCAGTCTTCAAACCTATCACATTTGTCATCTTTGAATCTTTCAAAGCACTTAGCAACACTTCTACATCTCTGGTATTTGTTTCTGCTTCTTTGATCTCATCAGTAGTGGAGGGACCATTATGAGGAATAGTATATGCACTCTTTGTAATCTTCTAGAAGGGCTCACCAATGCACTTCAAATGATACCACATTTTGACTTTCCATAGAGAGTAGTTTGTATCATCGAATCTAGGACTATCCTTCTTATAAGATGTCATCTTAGATCACCTCAAGTTGATAGACTTATACAGAGGAACTAGCTCTAATACCAATTGTTGGCAAAACAAGGATAGAAAACTAAGAGGGGGGAGTTAATCAGTTGTTACCAAAATCAAGCTTATTCAACATTAATCAACCTTTAATCTAAGATCTGATAATTAAAAGTGGAAGAATAAATCAATAACACATCAGAGACACATGAACACCAAGATTTTATACATGGAAACCCTGTTAGGGGAAAAACCATGGTGGATGTTAGTCCACAAGATTATACCCTATTGGAAGTATAATGAAGAATGAATAAAGAATGCACTTGCATTTAGGCACACTGCCTAGAGCTCACTACTCAAAGGGAAGGCTCACTGCCTTGCATAAGACAATCATATTAAATCCATCTAATGAACATGAAATGAGGAATTAGCTTCTTCAAAAGCCTGATTATAGTTCTGGTTAGGCACAAATACACTTCGCTCAACCTTCTTCACACTCTACTCTGCATTCAGATGATCTGATATTTATTTTCACATACACACACTCCTACACTCCTACACACATTTACAATGAAGAGACAATCACTCTTATATATCCGCTACATAGATTTACATCAACAACTCTATTGACCATAGAATAAATAAATTACAACTTTTCAGAATCAATACATGAACAATTCTTAATGCACATAAACCTAAGTCAGTCACAACATAGAAAAGACCTAAATTAACATGCTCAAGCATGCAAAACAATAAAATATTAATCCATAAGGATCTATACCATGCGATCACCATGATGTCGACCAAGAACATAAAAAACTTGAACACACAAGGAAAAATATTCAATCACGAACATGTCGATCAATGTGGACATACTAAACTAATAAAGCATGATCTAGAAACATCAATGAACATCTCAGAAACATACACAACAACCAAATTCACGATAATTACAATCTCATCTTTTAGAAACACTTGCTAGAGTAATTGAATAATTATAGGAACACAGATCTTCATAACTTTCTCAATTCATGATGCCTACCACTAAAAATTTCATACAACATACTAGATAAGCTCAGAAACAAACCCTTTAGTGTGTGCCACCTAATCATCTACGAACACAACTTTCCATCACTCTGACTTTCTCAACTTCACTAGTTTCCTACAATATATTTATTACAATTTTCTCAATCTCCTCGACATATATAGCCTTCAGAATCATTAATTCCAATAGTTTTGACATCAATAACAATCACATATCAGCAATACAATCACAACATCGAACAATAAAACCAAAATATGCACATGCTACCAATATTTTGGGTTTCATCCTTATTACTTAATTTTTTCCCTCATTCTCCAATAAAATTTGGTTACCATAATGTCTTGTGAAATAGTTATTTGGGATTTTGAATGGAAAGGATTCTCTAAAAGTATAAAAAATTCTAGTTCTTTCCATTATCATTGGTATTTTAAAGTTTTCTTGAACTTTTCACAAAGTTCTTTAATTTTTAAGCCCTTTGAAATTTTGATGGGTTCTTTCGGGTGAAATCCTTTTGAGTTTGTGAACATGCTAGATTTCTTTTTCATAAATTTGTGAGTTTGACAAACCATCTATTATTTATGATAGAGAATATCTTTTACTTTTTATCACAAAGTTACTTTTTTAGTATACTATAAGGAAGAAGGCCTTCAATAATATCAAATAAACTATAATTTCTAGGTAAGTGAAAAAATATGGGGGGCCAAAAAGGGGGCTTAAGTGGCCACTTTTTTTTTGAAATCAAGAAATACTGATGTTGGACGTGAAATTGAGGATAGTTATACTCAAAATTTTGAGATGCAACAAACACAAGGATCATAGTGCTTTGAGTCTACTTTCTAAACTACTAATTTATTTTTAAAATGGTTGAGATTAAGGGGTTCAAAAGAGGGATGTACAAAAATTGGTGTTTTTTCTGTCAAAAAAACATAACATAACAACTTTTGTACGCCCCTAGCATGGTGAAATTTTTTGAAGTATTTTTAAAATCGCTTCAATGAGAAATTAACAAACAATATGTAGTTGATGCACAATTTTATGATAATTTTTTAATGAATATTTGATTTTTTACTAATTTTCAACGTGGACACTTCCTAAAAAATAAAATTTTGGCCATGCTACCCCTACAAATTTTGGAAACCAATTCATTTTTTAAAAAATTTGTAGAATGGATTCTAGTTTCTAAAAGTGTAATTTATTTGAAATTTCAATGAATAGTTAATTTATAACGAAAAAAACACCCAAACAGGACTTTTTGCGAAAAAAGAGACACAAACAAAAAAAATTATAGAACCTAGCATTACCCAGGTGTTCGATTTGTTTGAAATTGAAACATGTACAATCCTGACAGTGAGCACAAACCCGATTATGTGAAATATTGTAGAACTTGCAAAAACACGTCTTTGGTTGTTGGGAAGGCCCTCCAAGCCTTTGGGTTGTTATACCAAGGAAAATACCAAGCCTAAGGCTTGGGGATTCCCAAAGTAAGATATAGCGTGAGCGCATTATAATGCACTCATGTTATATCTTAGTTTTCACATGGTTTTTTCATTTGTGCGGGACATGTATAGCAAGACATAACATGAGCGCAATATTTATATTAAATGCTAATATATTGAATGTATGCTTATATATTTCTATGTTTTTTATGTACATGCATGCTTGTATGTCATGTATGTATGTATGCATGCTTGTATGCATGTATGTAAGTATGCCTATATGTATGCAAGATTGTATCTACATATGTACATGTATGCTTGTATGTATGTAGGATTGTATGTACATATGTATTATGCTTGTATAAATGTAAGTATGTATGTATTTATGTATGTCTTTAGAGGGAGGGAAAATTTTAAGAGAGAGAGGGAGTTGTCTAGGTGGGGTAGGAGGGAGAGAGGGAGGGAGAGACCCGAGAGAGAGAGGGGGGGTGGAAGGGAGAGAAGGATTTGGAGTGAGAGGGACTTATCTAGGTAGGGTGGGAGGGAGAGAGAGAGAGAGAGAAGGGTGGGAGAGAGAGAATTGAGAGAGAGAGAGGATGGAGAGAGAGAGAGAGAGATAAAGGGAGAGAAAGAGAGAGTTATGTTGGTAGGGTGATAGAGCAAGAGACTTGAGAGTGTGAGGGGGGTAAGAGGGAGAGACTTGAGAGATAGGTAGTGAAGAGGGAGTGTGAAAGAGAGGGAGTGGGAGAGAGAGGCCCGAGAGATGGAGAGGGTGTGGGAGAGAGTGACTTTAGAGAGGCAGAGATTGAGGGGGGTGGAGTGAGAAGGAACTATATAGGTAGAGTGGTAGGGATAGATAGAGAGAGGGGAGATAGAGAGAGAGAGAGAGAAATAGAGATACCTAGGTAGGGTGTTAGAGGGAGAGACCTGAGAGAGAAGGGGAGTGGGAGGGAGAGACCTGAGAGAGAGGGAGAGATAGGGAGTGATGGAGAGGTAGTGGGAGGGAGATAGAGAGAGATATATAGGGGGAGTAAGAGAGAGTGGTAGGGATTGATTGAGTGAGAGGCGCGTAGAAAGAGGGAGAGGGTAGATAGAGAAAATTAGAGAGGGTAGAGAGAGGGACTGAGAGAGAGAGATGAGATGTATAGATAGAGAGAAAGGGATAGGGGTTGAGGGTATAGGGTTGATGGTTTAGGCCATTGGGTTGAGGGCATAGGGTTGAGGGATTAGGGTTGTTGGTAGAGCGTATTGGGTTGAGGGTAGAGGGTAGAAGGTTTAAGGGTTTAGGGTTAAGGGTTGAGGGTAGAGGGTAGAGGGTTTAGGGTTTAGGGTTTAGGGTATAGGTTTGATGGTACATGGTTGAAGGATTAGGTTTGAGGGTCCAATGTATAGGGTAGAGGGTATAGAGGTTGAGGGTTGAGGGATTAAGGGTTGAGGGTTGAGAATTGAGGGTAGAGGCTTTAAGGGTTTAGGCTTTAAGGGTTGATGGTTTAGGGATTAGTGTTTAGGGTAAAGGGTTAAGGGTATAGTGTTTGAGGGATTAATGGTAAGGGTCTATTGTATAGAGTAGAGATTATAGCGGTAGAGGGATTAGGGTTTAAGGGTTGAGGGTTGAGGGTTTATGGGTTGAGGGTTGAGGGTTTAGGGTAGAGGGTTGAGGTAATAAGGTTGAGGGATTAGGGTCGAGGGTCCATTGTATAGGGTAGAGTGTATAGGGGTTGAGGGATTAGGCTTTAAGGGTTTAGGGTAGAGGGTAGAGGGTAGAGGGTTGATGTTAGAGGGTAGAGGGTTTAAGGATTTAGGGTTTAAGGGTGAAGGGCTAATGGTATATGGTTGAGGGATGAGGGTTGAGGTTTCAGGGTTTAAGGGTAGAGGGATTAAGGGTTGAGGCTTGAGGGATTAGCGTAGAGAGTTTACTTGGATTTAAGGGTTTAAGGGTTGAGGTATTAGGGTTGAGGGTAGAGGGTATTGGTTTGAGGGTAGAGGGTTTAAGGGTTGAGGGTTGATGGTTTAGGGTTTAGGGTTGAGTTTGTAAGGGTTTAAGTGTTGAGGGTTTAAGGTTGATGGATTAGGGTAGAGAGGGAGGGATGGATGGATGGATGGAGAGATGGAGGGAGACATGAGATAGAGAGGAGAGAAAAGGAGGGATGGGTAGAGATATATGAGGGTTGAGCACTCAATGTATAGGGTAGAGGGTTGAGAATTGAGGGTATAGGGTTGAGGACCTATAGGGTTGATTGTTTAGGGTATTGGGTTGAGGGTAGAGGGTTGAGGGTGCATATAGTTGAATGATTATGGTTGAGGGTCCAATGAATAGGGTAGAGGGTATTGGGGTTGAGGGTTTAGGGTTTGAGGGTTGAGGATTGAGGGATTAAGGGTTGAGGGTTGAGGGTTTAATGTATATGGTAGAGGGTAGAGGGTTTAAGGGTTGAGGGTTGAGGGTTTAAGGTTGATGGTAGCGAATTGAGGGTAAAGGGTTAGAGGAGTAGGGTTTAGGGTCCAATGTATAGAGTAGAGGGTATAGCGGTTGAGGGGTGAGGGTTGAGGGTTTAAGGGTATAGGGATTGAGGGTTGAGGGTTAAGGGATTAGGATAGAGAGTTTACCTAGGCTTAAGGGTTGAGGTATTAAGGTTGAGGGATTAAGGGTTTAGGGTTTAAAGGTTCAACGTTTAGGGTAGAGGATTTAGGGTATAGAGTTGGTGGATTAGGGTTGAGGGTGGGCCAACTAGCTTGCCAATTCAGTGAAATTGAAAACCTAACTTGGCCTATTTCAAAAAATAGGTCCAAGAAATGGGGTCTCTTGGTGATTTACAACACTAGGAGACTTAATTTCTTAGACCCATTTTTCAAACAGGCCACTACATTTCTAATTTCATGGAATTGGCAAGCTAGTGGGCCCACTAGCTTGCTAATTCAGTGAAATTGGCACATCATTGGGAGACCCTATTTCTTGGACCTATTTTTTTAAAACATGCCAAGTTAGGTTGTCAATTTTACTAAATTGGCAAGCTGGTGGGCCCTCTAGCTTTCCAATTCAGTGTAATTGGTAACCTACAATGCAAGTACATTTCCAATTTCATCGAATTGGCAACCTAACTTGACCTGTTTGAAAAAATGGGTCCAAGAAATGGGGTCTCCCGATGATGTAAATCACTGGGAGACCCCATTTCTTGGACCCATTTTTTAAACCTAGCTTGCTAATTCAGTGAAATTGGCCACCTAACTTTGACCATTTGAAAAAATGGGTCCAAGAAATGGTGTCTCTCAGTGATTTACATTACTGGGATATCCCATTTCTTGGACCCATTTTTTCAAACAGCCCACTACATTGCCAATTTAGTGAAATTGGCAATGTAGTGGACTGTTTGAAAAAATGGGTCTAATGAATTGGGAGAAATTGAGTGGGAGAGAGAGAGAGAAGGAGGGAGGGATTGGTACGTAGATAGAGGGTAGAGGGTATAGTGTTCAAGGGTTTAAGGGTTTAAGGGTTTAGAGTAGAGGAGAGAGAGGTAGAAGGAGTGAGTGAGAGAGAGAGAGATACTTGAGAGAGGGAGAGGGGGTAGGAGGAAGAGTTGAGAGAGAGAGAGAGAGAGAGAGAGGAGGTAGTGGGAGAGAGATAGAGGGTAGATGGTTAAGGGTAGAGGAGAGAGAGATAGAAGGAGTGAGTGAGTGAGTGAGTGAGAGAGATATACTTGAGAGAGGGAGAGGGGGTAGGAGGGAGAGACTTGAGAGAGAGAGAGGGAGGGATTGGGAGAGAAATAGAGGGTAGAGGTTGGAGAGATAGGAGTGATTGAGTGTGAGAGAGAGACTTGAGAGAGGGAGAGGGGGTAGGAGGGATAGACTTGAGAGAGAGAGGGAGGGAGTGGGAGAGAGATAGAGGGTATAGGGTAGAGGGTTTAAGGGTTTAAGGGTAGAGGGTAGAGGATAGAGAGAAAGAGAGAGAAAAGAAACCAATACAAAATTAACTTTCTCATAGCGTGAGTGTGTTTTGAATTAGTAGAGAAATGGCCATTATTTTAGCAAGGCATAATGGGCTCGCATTATAATGTGAGTGAATTTTGTATTGTTCTAAAAATGTTAAACAACCCAATATACCCGTGATCTAAAGACCTACATTGTGCATATTCTTCTGGTTTTGTGCATGTTCTGACAAAAAAAAGCTTTTTGATGATTTTGTGAATTGTGCATGCATGTTTTTCATATTCCACCACCTTTGCATGAAATAACAAAGTTTTCACATTGAAAGGCATATAATATCAATTCAATTCTGAATTCTATTGAAGAGTGATATAAAATTGAAGTTTGGAGGGGAACAAGCTTTTGAAAAAGTCAAATTGTTGAGGAGCTTGAAGAAAAAAGAAGCAAGGGATACATAATTGGGTAGAACTCCTCCATTTGAAACTCTGGTTTTTTAGGTATGTGAAGTCTTTACACATTTTCTTTCATTTTATTTTGGCTTGCTTTGATTATTTTTATTTTTCATATTCCATGTTGATAATTGTTTGTTTGTCATTATAACCTTAGCTTGTCAATGCCCATTTTAAATTACACAATTCTTTGCACTTGCCAATTACATTATTAAACCACATCTCTTTCAGGCATTTTGTTAAACAATTAAATTACCTTGTGTATGCTTCCACATTTTGTATACACATATATATGACATAAGTTATAAGGAAGTAAAATAATACATCATTTCTCAATCCTTGACTATGGATGTGCATACCACTCTCCAAAGCTTTTATTTTGGTATAGGCATGGGGGATGTTGTAAAATGTAGTTGAATTTGGTTTTACACCTACAATTTTCATATGCTTGAAATTTTCTAAAGCCTTTTCAATAAATCTATTTTATTCATATCTTTCAATCATTCTAGTCCACGAGGGCATATCTCATTGAGGTATTTTATTAAATTGTTATACCAAGTAGCTAATTTCCTTGTCTATGCTACCAAATTTTCCATACATGTCTACCAAAGCATTTTATCAAAAAAAATAGACAAGGCAGTCAACTATTTGATGAAATGCCTCAAAGAAACATGGGGTCTCATGGTGATGTGCATTTTATCAATCAACTGATTACATTGTCTATGCTACCCAAATTTCCATACATGTCTCTACAAAATTGGAATATACTCCTCCCACATTGATAGATCATTGAATCTATTTTGGTTTTCATATCTATTTCTAAATTTACCTCATAGGAGTATAGCATATGGTCAACTTATAATATGGTCGAATAATTGTGCAACATAGTTCAAAAACTTGTGCATGTTCTACTAGTTGTGCAAGATGCATGTCATTACTGGTGTTCAACATATGTGGAAATTTTGTGAGGTTGGGCATGGAAAGGGGGAGCATGATGGTGTAGGAGCATACGTGAAAAGAACATTAGCATGAGAAGAGTTAAAGTATAAAGATAATGCAAAGTTGACAGATGCAAAATCAATCATCAAGTGGTGTAATGCTTTGATGGGTCTAGGTAATGAAGGTGTGTATTTAGTTTATAGATTTTTTTGGTTGATGGATGATACTAACATTGCACCATATGAGTATTTTTGTACACTAATAGGATCGAGTGAGCTAAAGTATTTCCTTAGCTTAGATGTAGGTTCATGGAGTATCAATACACAGAAGATGGCATGCTTTTTTTCTTCATGTACAATGCAAGCTTGGGATGATTGTGAGTCAAAGGAGTGGGTTGAGAAATGGTAATTAAGTTATCTTAGCCCACTTCACATGTATCACCCTCCGACAACATTGGAATTAACACGGATGGATTCATTAGTTGACTTTGACCACATATCAGATCTAGTTCAACCAGGTAATATATCTACTTTCTTAGTTTTTAAAATTTCTATTGTTATCTTACTTTGTAGTGTATTTGTAATGTTGACTAATTTCAAGAGATTTGTTGCACATATAAATGCAAAGCATGTTTATGTAGTTATTGTAAATGAAGACAACAAAGAGGGAACAAACTATTACTTGTGTTGTTGTGTTGAGGCCAAAAATAAATTGGAGGCCCTAGTTATAGATAGAGAAAACATTGAATACCCTATAGGCTCAATTGTTGTTATTGGAACGTGGCTTAGAGGGTACCCACATAATTTAGTGTTAAATATTGGTTATGTTTAGGAATTTGACACGCATCAAACGATTCTTCATTTATCCAACCTTATTATAGCATCCAATATTCATTTGACAAAATATAGGGGTAGACCTTTGAACAAGACTTTGTGGAAGGTTCACGAGTCTGACCATGAGGCAATACTTGACACAATAAAGAGTATAGTAGACCCAGATGGTTCATTGGATTAATTTGTAAGTATGCACATTTGTTCTTATTAATTTATACTTGGTATGCACATTAATTTGTATGATTCCAATCCTATGATGCAAATTATATCATATAATGTTTATATCATGTATGTAGGTTATTGATGAAGTTATGAAACTTGCAAATGTTGCACACTTTATGTTTATAACTATGGTAAAGGATACAAAGTTCAATGGTATATTTTTTTTTCTCAAAAATATGCAAAACAATTACATAGAATATTCTCAATAGATATGTAAACTAAGTGGAAATACAAGTTTCCAAAAGGTTGGAAAGTAATATTTTGGTTACATTCCATTCATGTTCTATTCATGAGAGGTTCTTGTGTGCAATAGGTATCTTGGAACTCCCAATGAAGATGTATTGCTAGGAGTGACTAAGTTGAGAGAGTGGCATGCCTATCCTCAATGGAAGCATCAATATTTAAGCCTTAGTGTTCCTGAGTTGGAACTAAATGGTGTGAATTTATTTTCTATAAGTTCCTTCCATCTATTTTCATTTCATTTCCATTTTGGATGCTCTTGAACTTTTTCTTCTTTTACTTTTCCTATTTATAAGTAACCTACTAAAAATTGATTGGTGTCGTCTTGCAAAAAATGGTGATTTATGAGCCATCCAAGAGAATCTCATCCAAAAAAGAAATGCAACATCCTTATTTTGATGATCTTGAAAAATCTCAATTATGATTTTAATCCATTATAAGTGTGCGTGAAGCTTCACGAGGGAATTTCAAGTTATTCATTTGAATTTAATCTTATCATGAGCACCTATGATGTAGACATTATAAGAGCATCTTGAATTTCAAGTTATTATATTCATGAGAGGTGTTGTGTGCAATAAGTATCTTGGAACTCCCAATGAAGATGTATGACCAGGACTGACTAAGTTGAGAGACTAGCATTCCTATCCTCAATAGAAGCATCGAGATTTATGCCTTGCTATTCTCAAGTTGAAACCAAATGGTGTGGATTTTTTGTCTATAAGTGCCTTCCATCTATTTTCATTTATTTTCCATTTTGGATGCTCTTTCTTTTTCTTCTTTTACTTTGCCTATTTGTAAGTAAACTACTAAAAATTGATTGGTTTTTCCTTGCAAAAAATGTTGATTTATAAGCCATCCAAGAGAATCTCAGCCAAAAAAGCAATGCAACATCCTTATTTTAATGATCTTGAAAATTATCAATTCTAATTTGAAGCCATTATAAAAGAGCGTGTGAAGATTAGCGAGGGAATCTCAAGTTATTCATTATAAGTTAACCTCATCATGAGCACCTATGATTTATACATTATAAGAGAGTCTCGAATGTATGAGTGACATTGTAAAAGATCTATGAGAATAGAGTACCTAATGAATTGTGCCTACAAGTACAAGCAATTGGGTTTCAAAATGGTGTATGAAGCATATTAGACAATTGTATCACAAATAGAAGAATTAGGATAGCCAAATAAATCTCATTCTATTGTAAACATCATATTATTAAAACTCCATTTATTAAAAAAAAAGGCCTAATGATTATATATCAATATCAATATAGCATAAAATCTATTCAAATAAACACTTGTAATTATATTTACTTAGATTTGGAAAAAATTTGTTGCTCTAAAATATTTGTAATTCATGCAACGTAATCCCTTAATAGTCCAAATTGAAAAAGGGAAACAATCTATTACGTCGTATTACCTGGATATCATGGCAGTTACAAAAATTCCTTCTAAGGCATGGAGATCACATAGGGGACCTCTACAATAACCTCTCTCAGTTTTTGTTATCTCAGAGTCATTTTTCCATGGTGTCCAGCTTTGAGTTGATGGAAAAAGTGTCAATTGTAAGCAATGTAAAGTTGCAAAGTGATGCAACTTTCGTTCTACAACTCATGTGACCAAATGAAATATTCCAACACATCTAGATGGGTGGATTTACACTAGGCATTTTCCTCTTTCACACCCAAACACACCCAATCCCTTTGAGCTATGTTCAATTGGCTCAATCCCTCAAGGGTCAAAAGTGAAAAAGGGAAGTGATCTTTGACGGGCTATTAATTAGAAACTGTGATGCTTAAAAAATCTATGTCTAAGCCTACAAGATTGCATTGGGACCCTCTACAATAACCTCTCATAGTTTTTGTTACCTTAGAGTCATTTGCGTGTGGTGTCCAATTTTCACATGATGAAAAAAGTGTCAAATGCAAGTAGTGTAAAGTTGCAAAGTGGTGCAAATTTTGTTCTACAACTCGTGTGACCAAATAAATTGTTCCAATGCATTTGAATGGGTACGTTTATGCTAGGAATGGTCCTTGTTTGCACCCAAACACACTGAATCGCTCTAAGCTACGTTCAACCAACTCGATCCCTTAAGGGTCCAAAGTGAAAAAGGGCAACAATCTTTGACGAGCTATTACTTGGAAATCGTGATGCACACGAACTCTCCATCTAATCCTACAAGATCATGTTGGGCCCCTCTACAATAATATCTCTCATTTTTTGTTATCAAAGAGTTTTTTTCCCATCGTGTCTAGTTTTCACTTGATGGAAAAAGTGTCTAATGCAAGTAGTGTAAAGTTGCAAAGTGGTGCAAATTTTGTTCTACAACTTGCATGACCAAATGGAATATTCCAATGCATTTGAATGAGTGGGTTTATACTATGCATGGTCCTCTTTCTCACCCAAACATGCTGAATCACTTCGAGCTACATTCAACTGACTCGATCATTTAAGGGTCCAAAGTGCAAAAGGGAAACAATCTTTGATGCAATATTACTTGGAAAATTTAATGCTTATAAACTCTCCATGTAAGCCTATGAGATCATTTTGGGACCCTCTACAATAACCTCTTTTATTTTTTGTTATCTCAGAGTCATTTTCCTGAGGTGTCTAGTTTTCATTTGATGAAAAAAGTATCAAATGCAAGTAGTGTAAAGTTGCAAAGTGGTGCAACTTTCATTCTACAAATCGTGTGACCAAATAGACCATTCCAACACATCCAAATGGGTGGGTTTATGATATAAATGGTCGTCTTTCACACCCAAACACGCCGAATCGATCTGAACTACATTCAACTGACTTGATCCCTTAAGGGTCCAAAGTGCAAAAGAGAAGAAATCTTTGACGGGATATTACTTAGAAAAAATTATGCTCACGAACTCTCTATCTATGATTACAAGATTGTGTTGGACCCCTTTACAATTACCTCTCTCATTTCTTGTTATTTCGTAGGTGTTTTCCCGTGGTGTCCAATTTTCACTTGATGGAAAAAGTATCAAATGCAAGCAGTGTAAAATTGCAAAGTGGTGCAACTCTCATTTTGCAACTTGCATGACCAAATGGAATATTCCAATGCATCTAGATGGGTGGTTTTACACTAGGAATGGTCCTCTTTTTTACCCAAACATGTTGAATTGCTTCGAGCTACATTCAATCGGCTCGAACCCTGAAGGGTCCAAAGTGCAAAAGGGAAACAATCTTTGACTTGCTATTACTTGGAAACTATGATGCTTATGAACTCTCCATCTGATTCTATAGGATTATGTTGGTTCCCTCTATAATAACCTCTCTTAGTTTTTTTTATCTCAGAGTCATTTTGCTGTGGTGTCCAATTTTAACTTGATGGAAAAAGAGTCAAATGCAAGTAGTGTAAAGTTGCAAAGTGGTGAAAATTTTGTTCTGCAATTTGTGTGACCAAAAAATGTTCCAATGTGTCTATATGGGTGGGTTTACACTATAAATTTTCCTCTTTCACATCCAAATATGTCGAGTCACTCTTAGCTATGTTCAACCGATTCGATCCCTTAAGGGTCCAAAGTGTAAAAGGGAAGCAATATTTGACGGGCTATTACTCAAAAACTATGATTCTTATGAACTCTCTGTCCAGGCCTACGAGATTTTTTTGGGCCCCTCTACAATATCCTCTCTTGGTTTTTGTTATCTCAAAGTCATTTTCCTATGGTGTACAATTTTCACTTGATAGAAAAAATGTCAAATACAAGTAGTGTAAAGTTGCAAAGTGGTGCAACTTTTTTTCTACAACTCGTGTGACAAAATGGACTATTCTAACGCATCTGAATGGGTGGGCTTACACTAATCATGGTCCTCTTTCACACCTAAACATGGTGAATCGCTCTGAGCTACGTTCAACCGGCTCAATCCCTTAAGGGTCCAAAGTGAAAAAGGGCAACAATATTTGATGGGCTATTACTTGAAAACCATTATGCTTATGAACTATCTGTCCAAGCTTATAGGATTGCATTGGGCCACTCTACAAAAAATTCTCTTGGTTTTTGTTATCTCAGAGTTATTTTCCCGTGGTGTCCAGTTTTCACTTCATGGAAAAAGTGTCAAATGTAAGTAGTGTAAAGTTGTAGAGCGATGCAACTTTCGTTTTACAACTCGTGTGACCAAACGAACTGTTCCAACATGTCCAGATGGGTATGTTTATTCTAGGCATGGTCCTCTTTCACACCCAAACATAACGAAATTGCTCTGAGCTACGTTCAACCAACTCAATCCCTTAAGGGTCCAAAGTGGAAAAGGGAAGCAATCTTTGATGGGATATTACTCAGAAACTATGATTCTTACAAAATCTCCATCCAAGCCAATGGGATCATGTTGGGCCCCTCTACAATAACTTTTGATAGTTTTTGTTATCTTGGAGTCATTTTCTTGTGGTGACTAGTTTTCACTTGATAGAAAAAGTGTCAAATGCAAATATTGAAGTTGTTTAGCATCAAATAATAAAATTGTTTAGCATCAATCAATAAATATTTAAGGCAAACCATGAAGGAAAAAATGATCAATGCTAGGGATAAGCAATTAATAAGTATACATGTAAATAAGGGAAGAACAAGTACTCAAAAACATGTAAGCCTTGAAGTATACACATGAATACATGGTATACACAAATTAATACAAAGTATATGCATGAATACAAGGTATACGGATGAAAACATGCAAGTCACAAAGTATACATTGGAATACATGTAAGTCACAAAGTACACATGTAAGTTGTAAAGTATACACTTGAATACACATAACTCATATCTATTGAACCATTGATTTATAATACAAATATGGACACCATCAATAAAAAAGATTTGTATTAACCAAATATCCATGTAGGCATACATCAATATATATCGATATAAGTATAAAATATATACAAAATAGCCATATAGGCATACGACAATGCCATATAGGCATACAATTCCAAATATATCCAATACAAAATATGTACAAAAATGCCATATAGGCACACAACAAAGGGCTCTAGAATCAAAAGTTATTGCTCTGCATCCTCTCAAAATAAATTATTTCCCTTTTCTCGTCGTCTGGATGGTGATAGGTTTGTCACTCGTTTATTCTGAGGGCGAGGAGTGCTCCTAGTGCTCCTCCTTGGGCTTAGTTTCTAGTAAAGCTTTATCTATTACAATAAGAAGTAAATACATTAATATATAGAAATTACATTATAAAAATGATATATTTAAAAAATAATCACTTATTTCCAGTAGATGATCTCTCTCCTCGAGAGAAATATTCACATGCCAATGCTGTGGTGTACTGAAGCCTTGTAGAAACCATCCAAAGAGAAATTAAACTACATATCAATAATGGTTTGATTTTTCACTAACTAACAACTATAACAAGAAATGTAAATTGAAATTTAGTAACTTGCCTCATACCTCCTATTTGAGAGCCATCGAGGAGTCTATAGTAGATGAAACATTGAGCTCCATTTCTCTATAAACGTTTGAAGGTGTATCCGCTTCCAACATCTAAAAATAAAACAAAAAATTATTCAATCATGAAAAAATACAATAGCGATCCACATCATGGCTTATAATGTATGAGATAATGAACAAAATTTTGAGTACTTATTAAACTATATATTTCTTAATATCATGCTTACTATTTTCCCTATCCATGGCTTGTTTGAAAGTACCTATTTTTAGGATTTTACCCATAGCAAAATGGTGGTGAACCATTTGATAAAATGCTTTCGTAGACATGTACAATAATTGTGGTAGAATAGAGAAGGCAGTGAACTATTTGAAAAAATGCCTTAAAGAAATGGGGTCTCATGGTGATGGAATGCCATTACAGAAAAATGTGTCATGGCATTCCATCACCATAAGACCTTATTTCTTTGAGGAATGTTTTCAAACAATTCATTGCCTTCTCTATGGTATTATGTTGGGATGGGGTGGTTGGTATAGTGTGGTCTTGGTTATGAGATGGAGGGTGATCATGACATGAAGAGGGAGGGGTGGGGACATGAACAAGTGGAATAAAAGGTGGAAGGTTACATGGATTGGTAAATTGAGGATGAGGATGAGGACCTTGAAAAGAATTTGGAGGGGAATTTTGGCTAAAGGTTTAGTTTCAATTCTTCAAGTAGTGAGTTGTTTGAAAAAATGCCTCAGAGAAATGTGGTCTCATGGTGATCGAATGGAATTCCATCACCATGAGACAACAATTATTAAAGGATTTTTTTCATACTAATCACTACCTTGACTATGATATTGCTTACTATTATGATTTGATAGATTTTTTCCAAGCATCCATAGTTTGTTGGAAAGCACCTATTTTAGGCTTTTAGCCATAGCAACAAGGAAGTGATCAGTTTGATAAAATGTTTTGGTACACATGTATGGAAAATGTGGTAGCATAGAAAATGTGTTGAGCTATTTAAAAAAATTCCCCAAAGAAATGTGGTCTCGTGGTGATGGAATGGCATTCCATCACCATGAGACCACATTTCTTTGAGGCATTTTTTCAAACTGCTCACTACCTTTTTTATGTTATTGCTTACTATTATGATTTGATAGATTTTTTCCAAGCATCCATAGTTTGTTGGAAAAAACTTTTTTTAGGATTTTAGCCATAGCAGAAAGGAAATTAACTATTTGATGAAATTCTTTGGTAGACATGTATGAAAAATGTGGTAGCATAGAAAAGGCGGTGAGCTATTTGAAAAATGTCTCAAAGAAATCAGGTCTCATAGTGATGGACATCACCATGAGACCACATTTCTTTGAGGCATTTTTTAAAACAACTCATTGCCTTGTCTATGCTATTGGTTACTATTATTCTTTCATATATTTCTTCCAAGCATCCATAGCATAGACAAGGCCGTGATCTATTTGAAAAGATGCCTCAATAAAAAGTGGTCTCATGGAATTCCATGACAAGAAAATGCAATTGGAAGTTGCTCCTACTAATTACTTTTTCTATCTGAAGTAATTGCATCACTGGTTATGTTGACTTTCTAAACAACTATATTGTAGTTGAAATTTTTTTATCTATCAACATCTGGTTATTATTTATTGAATGTCAAGTAATGCTTTGAGTTTGAAATATGTGCAATGCAATGTAATCAACTATATGAATATAAACTACATAAATCTATTAAGTATAATTTATTAGATAAAATCTTTATTCTATTACCTAAGTGTAGGTTTGTCTAAATCCATTGACACTGGGAGGTGTTCCCATGAAACCTCCAATATTAGCCTATTCAACATCCAAAATTAGATATTAGAATACCATTCATATAACAATGCTATTAACATGTAATAAATTTATAATTCTTTACTAGTTACATACCTCAATGGTAGATGCAATGGAGTAATAAGAAGGTGTAGGGCCTTTGTATCTAGTATCAAAACTATGACCCTAGAATTTTATTAAAATCATAAAACTAAATTAGTTAATCTTGCATTTCAAAGTTGAAATTTAATAAATTAAACTCAATGAACATGCTAAAATTTACCATAGTATCCATGCCGTAAGCCTCATTCAAAATGTCAGCTGCCCTTTGTTGGAAAATGTGCCTCAACTTGTTGGCTTGAACCTCTATTAAAGACTTGATGAATTTCATTTGCATTCATGCCTTTACCTCATTACTGCTGGACAAAAATTTGGAAGTGGCGCAGTTGTGCGGTGTTACCACCTTACCAAGGGTTCCTTCTGGTTGAGGAGTGATTGTGCATTGTTACCACTATATCACAGAGTCCTTCATCTTCCTTGGTGGTAGGGTGGTGAACTATGGTTGTCTGGCAAATGGGAATTTACCTCCTTACCATGAGGCTCTTATGGTCGATTAGTGGTTGCACGGTGTTACCACCATATCGAGGAGGTCTACTGGCTATGGCACGGTAGTGCGGTGACACTACCATACCGTGTATGCCTGCCAACCTTGGCATGGTAGCATGGTGGCACCGCCATGCCAAAGGGGCCTCATAGCCCTAACACGGTAGTGTGGTGGCACCACAATACCGCATGTGCTTGCCAACTTTGGAGAGGTAGTGCAGTGGCACTGCCATATCGCGAGGGTCTTACAACCCTAATATAGTAGCGTGGTGGCACCGCCATACCGTGAGTGCCTATGAACTTTGGCATAGTAGCACGGTATACCGCCTTACCTCAGGGGTATGATGGATAGCTAGCAGTAGCACGATAGAAGGAGCTCAACACACAGTTGAACGGTCTGATTTGACAGTCAAAGTGGTGGATGAATGGCATGACGATAGGTGGCATGATCTCATTTGTTGATTTTACATTGCTGTTGTAAATCAACGATTATTAGATGAAATCTTTATTCTTTGACAACGATATATTTTCATTAAATGTAAGATCCAATTTTGGGTTGACAGAGTCTAGATTTGGTAATTCTCTATAACTAGATTGAATGTTGGGGTGGCTCGATGCGTGTTGCAGGGCGGTTTGATCAAAGATGGAGAAAGCTTGTCAATGAAGCATGTAATTAAATACACCATAATGGTTGTTGGCTGAGTGGGTGAAAAAGAGGGCATAGAGACTAAGGTGATAGAGTGAGTGCGAATTCATTGTATGTTGAAGAAGCATTGTAACAGTGAATGTATCAAAAAAAATGAAGTCTGTGAGGAGGTCATAGAAGGGATGTTGCTGTGAGCTAACATCGGAGAGTGAAGTTTGTAACTTTGTATGTAATTTTTTACAATAATACAAAGTGACTTTACTTCGTGTGGTGGGTTTTCCCACATATATCTGGTGTTATCTCTATGTGTGTGTTTTATTTTTGTCTTTCCTGTTATATTATGAATGTGCATCTCAAATGCAAGAAAATTTTAAATGAAGGTTTTTTACACTTCTCTTCTAATGATTTTGCATTAGGAAAGTGTATTCCGCAACTATTGCTTTTCCTTTCACCCTCACCATCTCCATAGTTGTAGATGTATCCTGCATAGTAGCCTCCTGAGTGTTGATTGAGTCATATGAGCAAGTTGTCCCACAAGCCTAACATAAATGGGGTTGAAGCCCACCACTCAAAGACTCCCTTGGATGGTGTTGTAGTATAGGGTTGGCATTTTGGATGACACTTTGGGTCAAAGAGGTCAATTCCTGCAAAGTGTCTACCTCGACACTCTCCTTCACGATGGAAAGGATAACGATGTGCTCACGAGGCAGCCTAGCGAGAGGTTGTATCACTTTCTGCCTAGGATCCTATTGTGCATCGGGTCTATCTCGATTCAACCCCCCACCTCTCCCCTAGAAATCCCTCATATCAAAAGAATTCAAGAATTTGTTCAGGATGAACTCATAGTATAGTTTCCTCAGAAAATATTGTGGGACTTCACAATTGTTGTAGGGTGGGTAATCATAAACCATGTACCACCTATCCCAAGTAAAGTTCCTAATATGTTGGTGGTGGCACAAATTGATAGGAAAAATATTCACATTAAGGCTAAGATTTTGATTTGTGTGTGGGTCGGTGAATAATGAGCACAAATCTATTTTTTTAATTTTTAGATCTTTTACATCTTTATATGATTATATATCTTGATAAAAATTCCTAGTTTCTTGCCTCCTATCTTGCCAACCACTTAATTGTTTGTTGATTGCATCTACATGTTTTAACATTTTTTTAAGTGAATTTGCAAGTGTTTTTATTTCTATGGTTGAACCATTTGGATCGTTCAACCTCGTGATTAACTCTTCAATTTGTTTTTTATTGTTTTCAATTTCACTCATTAAATTTTTCTAAGTGCCAAGAGGATGTTGAGGGATTGGTGGAGAAGATTGTTGTTGTGGTTGTTGAACTTGAGCATTTTGTTCATGTTCTTGATGCTATGGTTGTTGAGGATTTTTAGGAGGGTTTTGAATAGAGTTTCTAGGATCATTATCATCTACAAATTCAACAAATGAATATCAAAAACAACTATAAACTAACAAATTCACAACAAAAAATAAAAAATCCTTACTTTTTCGACCTCCTCGTCTACGTGGTGGTATCCTGGTGATGAAATAGCAACAAATTGATGAAAAAATTGCAAGATACACTCCTCCTAGAATGTGAGTGAAGAAAATAAGGGATTTTGGCTATGGGAAAAAAAAAATAGTCATAATGCAAATGACCTTGATTTTTTTTTAATGGCTCATAATGCGAGCGCATTATTCCATGCTCGCGTTATAACGTGAGTGCAAAGTAGTCACAGTTTGGTTGAGCCTTAGACTCGACACACCAACCCATAATGTGAGCACATTATAACGTGCTCGCATTATGAGCTATCAATTTTTTAAAAAAAATTGGCAACAATTTGGCACTCCATCTTTTTGCACCTGCCCTTCTCATGCACCTATTTTTCTAATCTTATTTCTTTTATAAATAAATCATGTGTATTTATGCTTTAGAGCACACCCTATCTACCATTCATCAAGATAATTATTAGCACATTGAATCCCCAATCATATTTATGAGTGTAAATTATAAGTTGAACTACTCATCATTAGAGGGACACACATTTTATTATTAAATATTTGAAGCAATTTAATTTGGATATTTTGCACAATCATATATCTATCCATGTCTCTAACCTAGTCCAAAAAGCTATTCTTACTCAACAAGAAATAGGTTGTAATAAAATAAGATCTTGTATTTATGAGGTATAATAATATTAAATAGATATCAAGGCCTCTAATAAAGTAATAATACATATAATATGTAAGTTAATTATAGAGAATGAATCTTAAAAGGTGGAAGATCTTCCTCGCTCTCCTTGTAGGACATACAAGTGAATGATTTTCTAATATAGACTACTTCTTGTTTTATGGAGAATTTCCAACCCATCTCTACAAAAGAGAAAATAAAAATTTATCTCAAGATAGATAAATATATCATCTAGGACATTTTAGGAAAAAATTGGTATAAGAAAGGTACTGATGATACAGTTTTAAGGTATGTTGCTAAGGAATATTAGAGGAAAATACTTAATATTTTTCATTATTATGCATACATAGGACCTTAATATTAATAAGTGATATCATTAATTATCCCAAGACAATGTTATTATTGTTTAGGTATATTCATAGACACATATAATTAGGTGAAACAATCTTAGAAATGTAACTAGTTTTCTTGCAAACATAGATAGTAGTTCTTCCCTTCAAACTTATAGTAATTAATAATCCCTTTTAGTAAACGGATATAGATTTTATAGGGGCTATTAATCCTCATTCCAATGAAATTTTCACTCTCATATTAGATATAAATTATTTTTTCATGTGGTTGGAAGTGTCTCTAGTAAAACAAACTAGCTCTAAATTTGTTTTTGACTTTATCAAGTAGAATATCCTAATCATGAGCTAGGTAACATTAAAAATGGTAATATATAATGCCAAATTCTCCCAATTCAAAATATAAATATTTTTATGATAATGATATAATTTACCATTGATTGGGACTAAAGAAAGAATATGAGTCCACAAAGAGGGGAAGTTTCAGGAAAAAATGTTTACATGAATGGATATTGTTGTGCACTTCACACACACACCACGCTTGAATCAAGGATCCCCTCTTTTGCTTTGCTTTTCGCTAGGTTGGTTCACAGTCATTTTTCTTCTACCTTCACTTTTGAGCCTAATGATCAAAATTTATTTGAATTTGAGAAATCTCCTTTATGCCTTAACTATCTACTAAGGTTTCATTAAGTTTGGAGGAGTTGCCAAATTTTTTTTATGGGTTTCCATCATGTAGAAGTAAGAATCTTCAATGTCGTTTATGGAAAAACTGATGTGGGATGTCGTTTGTAGAATGCAGTGATTCCACCACCATCAAAATTGACATCCACATACACATTCTCCACATGGAATCAAACTAATCAACATCACCATATCGAGTCTTTGTAATTAGGGATTCATCTTTGGTGATCAAAATATTGCAGAGCTCCGTTGTGCTATTGCTAAGATGATCGAATAAAGTTTTATGCAACCTTCGCTCCTCCATTCACATACTCACCAAGTTTGAGGTCCTTTAAGTTTGTAACTTATTTCCCTTTTGACTTGCATTTATGTTGTTCTTAGGGTTTTAAGTAATCATGGATCAAGGTTGTATAATGAAACCCTCTCCATAAAATCTTGCTTCATGGGATTGTTGGGCATGAAATTTAAATCTTTTAAGCCCCCAATCATACGAAGTCATGAACATTGGATGCCACCACCTAAAAATTTGTTTTGATAGCATAAAACAAAATGAACCTACCTTCGTGACTTCCATGTGAGTTGTTTACATGATATAAGCCTTGATTTAAAGTCAAGACTAGGAAAACTCTAAGTGTAAAGGCGTTGCGAAAATATGAATGCGGGATGCCATCCATGGAAATCCGCTCATAGTAAGTCATTTCAATGGCATAAAGCTCAATGGCTTCTGCGAATATGGCATCCATATTAGTAAACTCCACAGTTCTTTATGCTTGCGAAATGATCTTTTTAAAGTGCAAGTCTTGACCTATATTTTGCATGAAAGTAAATGAATTCAAGTTTGGCAAAAAACCCTAAGTGAAAATGTGTTGCAAAGATAAAGAGTGTGGAATTCTGTTGGCGGGATGCCATAACCTTTAGGCCATTTTGATAGTAGAATCTCAAGTGGCATCCACATCGAGGGCTTGTGCCCCAACATTTAACAAAACTTAAAAATGGGTCTAGAATGATTATATTTTTATATTTTTATTTTAATGCATATTCACATCTTTTATTAAGTTTGAAAAACAAACCTTAAGTGTATCAATGCATGCAAATTTTCCCTTTTGGGTTGCCATTCCTTCCAAGCCATTTCAATGACCTAACTCTTAACAACATCTGCATGTATGGTTTTCGCATGCCAACTTTTCACAAATCTCAAAACAACGGAATTTATAAGTTAGATGATTTGACATGTCTATGATTTGATTTTCCCACGTGCGAAATACTCTCATGCCAAAATTTGTTAAGTATAAAATGAAAGAAAAAATTGTGATCTGGGAAGCCATTTGAGGAATGTCATCTGTGAAAATCCATTTCTTCAGTAAAAATTTAAATGGCCTCTACATTGACAGCTTGTGCATTACAATTTTCTAAAAAGTTCGAGGTGGAAAATTTAATGAGAGTGATGGTCTCGAATATCTTTAACTTGCATTTTCCACATGACAAAATACATCTACGTCAAAATAATCTAATAGTGTTCTAAAACGGAAATAAATATGTGGGACTCCATTTATAGAATTCCATTGCACCGACACCACTACAAATGACTTCTGCATTGACAACATCTACATAGCTCTTGTCCGCAAAATGATAAAACTTGTAAATGACCAAAAAATGATAGAAATAAGTGAATTTAATGATTCCTTTTAAATATTTGATGCATTTGATGATGTTTATCATGATCAAACTAACATTTTACTCTTCCTCATTTTGTCAAAGTACTTATTATGCTTTCTTTGTGTAGGATTTATGGAAAAGGCTGAAAATATTGACAAAGCTAGAAAAAACACCCAAGCTACGAAGAAGGAAAAGGAGAAAGAAAAAATGAAACACGAATTCCATAGAGTTGAATGCAGTTCAAAGATCATGACACAATGGGATAAAGTAATAGAAACTAACTTGGGGTAGATCAACATTCATGATTTCTGAGAAGGTGTGGACTAGTCAGCCTAAAGAGTGAAGAAGCATGGAAGTTAAAAAAAGAGTGGTACTGCAAAGGCAATAGGTTTTCCTCCAACCTTGGTTAGTCCATAACTAATATTTGGATGTCAATAATTCTATCATAAGGACACTAGGAAATAGTAACTATCGATGGGCATGTACTGGCTAATATCACACCTATGTTGATAGGGTGAATGTTCACGATCCCTTCATTTGATAAAATGGAAGATTGTGAGAAGATGTATGCAAAAAATGTATGGAAAGAAAACCCCATGGCTTGTAAGAATTTAATAAATCAGGTATGAATTCTTGATCCCCACCCTAGCATGGGAAAGCTGCCCCAAAAGCTTTATCAAAGTGACCTTGTAGAAGATGTCAATGGTCTTGTAATACTTCTAAGCAGGGAGATGAATTATTGTATGAAGGAATTTTGAAGCAATATAAAGGAAGGAATTGAATTTGGGTGAATTCCTTGTGTGTTCTCTCAATGTATGCATGATTCCATCTTCTCATATCATTTTAGTTCAATTCATTTATAGTTTAGTTAATTTACAGTTTAGTTCTCTTTTAGCTTCATTAGTTCTTGTTCAACTTTAATGGTTATAATGTGTTAAGATATCTGATGCACTTCCAACTCAATCATTTGGTGATTTATTGATGGTAATTTGTTGTGTAAAGCTAATATGAGATTATTCATTTAATGCACTCTAGTTCAACTATGTATGTTCATGCTTCAAGTATTAATATCATAGTTTGGAAATACGAAGACAACCATGGGAGATTGCACTAGTTTTGTGATACTGTAGAAACTTCATGGCTAAACAAAATATGGTTTTGGGAGTCTATCTACTTTAATACTTGCCATTATTATGGTTGTTCCTAGTTTTCAAAATTAGAGCAACTCTTCAACCCTTTCACCTTTTGATATTTCCTTGAAAATTTGAGCTAGTCTTAGGATTCTAGCATCACTTTATTGTTTGATATGATGATTATAAGTAATTTTCATATTATTTTTTGGAAGTTACAGTCAAGATTTAACCAATCCTTAGAATTTTGAAATTCTAGTTGTAGACCTATTGTTTCTAGCCTTGTAAACCATAAATGCCCCTTTGTGTTACCAACAAAACACATAATCACTGAGGTATTTTTTGCATGGTCAAGACCTGGCATTAGAGATGTTTGGGTTGTTATCTTAAGTTTATCTATAGATAATCACCTTTCAAGTGAGATAGAGTACTTGTACTTTATCTATGTTTTGTAGTGCAAAAATAGTCATAAATAGAATTGGTGCTAGAAGGAGGGCCTATGAACAAAGCTGGATTGAATTGGGTCATTCTCTATGTATTAATTTCATAGATCTATTAGGTCCATGCCAGACAATGGAGAGTTCTTGGAATTAAATACTCCAACCAGGGCTAGGAGAGCCAAGAAGGATGAATCTTCAACATTAGTACCACCTATTCAACCCCCATCTCCTTCATCCACACCATTTACTTCTCCATTTAATAGTCATACTCAAACTACCATAATCCATCCATATGTTCCTATAACTCAGCCATTACCAACCCCAAATCCACCAATGGATTCGTTAGCTAACAACCCATCACCTTTGTCATTCAATGACTATCACAAAATTCTAAAAAATCCTAAAAACTTCTGCTCAAAACTTTATACCAATGATCCTCACAAGACAGTTGAAGAACATATCAAAATTTTCTAAACTGGCCTCAAGGATAGGTAGATTGAGCATGAAGACGTTTCTTATAGAATATTTCCATACTCATTGGGTGAGGAAGCGTTCTAATGGTACATCCACTTACCTAATGGATCAATCACACCTTGGGACCACATGAGATGATTTTTTGTAGAAATTAAAGATTCCTATCATCCCTACTAATTTGAATCAATAGTTCATGTGTGTTAGGAGGGAGGTCAATGAACCTATAAGCTCCTTCAATAATAGGTTTCATAGGGCCTACACAAGATTGCAGCCTCCATATGTAGTTGATGATGCTTTAGCCAAGGTAGTCTACTATGCTTCCTTGGATAACCTCACTTCAACATTAGTTAAGAGAATGAATCAACCCCCAACCACCTTAGTAGATGCATATGTTGAAGCTATCAAGGAAAGTACAAACCAAGGAAAACAACTAATAGGACCTTTTCCTTCATTAGGACCCACTGCTAGTCCACGACAAGTTCATGGGTTGAATCAAGCCTTGGAAAATAGAACACCCATGATAAATCAAATCACTTAGTTTCTAATCATGCCCCATCTTTATCTACCATTGAGTCAATTCCCACCAATACCAAGTTATCTAAAAAAATTTAATCAACCAACATATTCCCAACAGTATAATATACCCTTGCACTTGTAGAATTCCAAAATTCCTCTACAATATACCTCACCTTTCTCCAGAATTTTATTCTAGCATGAAGTGTAGTAGAGAAGGAGAAGATTGACGAATTGATCGAACAAGTGATGAAGTTATCCACTAAAGTTACTTACTTAAGAAATAAAAACAACCAATTGCAGGCTTCACAAAGGAACATTTAAGCTAGTTACAATCATGATGAACAAGATTCAAGACAAGTCTTAGGGAAAAATTATGAACAAGGTCAAAATTCAAGGAAAACCTTTGAAAGGAGGCAGCCTCCAAGGAAATGTCAAACATGAAATACTAGACCTAACAATGGAGGATTCCAATGCCACTGGACACACCCAGTAGTTCAAATAATTCATCAAGTGGAGTATACTTAGTTGAGGTAGCATTTTCGGGTTGGTGCCAAATTCATCAAACCAGTAAACATTCAGAACTAGAATGCCCAAAATTCCAAAATGGTACAACAATCTTCCAAATGGAAGTAAAAAACATTGTTTATGGTTCGAGTGGACTAGACCTTGTACCTTTAGAGTCATATGATTTAGTCCTGGTGGTTAATCAAGCACTTTTTCCTCAAGGAGAAAAGAAAAAAATAGAGAAGGAATCTACATAAGAGGATGATAAAATGGATGATGTATGCAATGAAGAAACTTTATCTTAGTTGTTTGGTTCAGTTGACAATGAGCCAAGAGATGAAGAAGAACAACAAGAAGAGAAGGTCCATATGTTTCGTCAATTCTTGACTCCATAAAACCTTAGAAATAGGCATACTAGCTTCCCTTTCACCACTTCTATACTGTCGAATAACTTTAACATACTGCCTAATCAAAATACAAGCAATAATCCCTCTTATCCCAAGCCGCCAATTCAATACTTCAACAAAAATAAGCAGTCTGAGTTCACCAAAGAAGCATAGTCTGATCTCACCATGAGTAGTCAATCCGAGGTGGATGTCAAAAAAAAGGGAGAATATGTTGTAGAAGAATTGAAAAAGGTGAAGGTGGATATGTCCGCCTTCAAATTGTCAAGATTTCTTTCCATTAGAAATGTGTTCTTTAGATCATTAAATGGGAATGTTACTTCAAAAACTTCACAGGACACAACAAAGAAGAATGTTACGTTTGAAACTTCCAAGAATTAACTTGTAATTAGGCATATTGTAGGGAAGAAGCAAGATCAGCAACCCACTAAGGACTAGGGAAAGTAGACAAGCAAAGAATAGAATCAGGTTTCAACAAAGGATAAAGTAAAAGAAAAAGATAAGGCTCAAGTAGCCCAGGCTGACACTTCAATAAGTCTATTCCAAGGAAGGCTTGAAACATCTCCCTTCCTACTGACCATCTATTTCTTTGGTATGAACTTGCATAATTGTTTATTAGATTCTAGTACTTGAACACATGTTATGCCTTTTGTTGTATACAAAGCCTTAGGTATTACTCCTACATTGTCTAAGTGAAAGGTAACTTAACTGGAAAAGAATGAAGTAACTATGGTGGGAGAACTAAACATAATTCAAATGTAGGTTGCATCAGACCAAATGGTGTAGCAAATTATCAACATTCAAGTAGCAAATATTCTTGACATGTATGGAATGATTTTGGGTAGGTACTACACCGGAGCTCTTAACAATTACGCTTATACTCTTCCAAACTGGATCTACATCGAGCGTGAACCAAGAATGAAATTCATGATTACCAAATACAATAACAAAAAAAATGTGGTGTTGTTCTTAGAGACAGAACTAGGAAATTGTGTTCTAGTTTTAAATATTGATGAAGGAGTGGAGGAAGTCCTC
This sequence comes from Sequoiadendron giganteum, assembly GCA_007115665.2. Classification (NCBI taxonomy): domain Eukaryota; kingdom Viridiplantae; phylum Streptophyta; class Pinopsida; order Cupressales; family Cupressaceae; genus Sequoiadendron; species Sequoiadendron giganteum. The sequence goes on from CM021108.1 coordinate 174,396,388, forward strand.
ATGTTGCATCATTCACCCAAATACCCGACTGAGCTACCTGACAGCACTGAAGTAATAGTCAAATCTGATAATGAAGATCTTCAACATGATGACAACATTACACTGTTCAAGAGTTCTCAAGATTTCATGATGAAATGTGTACAAGACCAAATCAATCTTTGAGAAAAGATGGATTTCAAGGAGCTATTACTATCTAATTGTTACAAAATGCATGATGCATGATGCATCTGACTTTGAGTTTGAATGTTTGAGTTTAAATTTTTTCTCTGTCAAATAGTTGTACATGAAATTAAAAGGTAGATCACTTGAGTAGAAGGTTGAATGGAGAGATAGGAAGATAAAGATCAATATATGTCCAAAGATCAAGATGATCCAGAAATAGATCTGATACCAAGGAATGGAGTGTGCTTTGTTGATTCAAAGGGTGCACGTGAACTACCAAGTTCTGGACTCTATGCTTTGATGGATCCAAATCCAAGCATGGATCAGGAGCTAGTTTCAAACTAATCATCCCATCTAGTAAGACCTTCTTTATAGTGCATAAGTTACAATTTTATTGTCCAAATAATGTAGAAAAATATGAAGCTTTAGTACATGGGATTTTAATGGCATTGCAAAAAAAGGCCAAAGCATTGTAGGTATTCTCAGATTCTGAGCTAGTAGTCAAACAAGTTAAAAAACAATACTCATGTCATCATATAGAGCTAACCAACTATAGACATATGAAATGGGACTTAATAGAAGGGTTGGACACATTCAATAGCCAATTGATTCCTCGAGGTAGGAATCAGATCACTAATGTATTAGCACAAACAACTAACAACTTACAACACCTCTCACTTTATGGCTTGAAGAAGTTCATGGTGGAATTTACCCCCGCCCCATCTATACTAGACAACATGACTAACTTTCAGGTGTTCAAAGATGAAAAACACATCTTGGATTTTATTACCAGCTCAGATGCCTTCACCTCTTAGATCATAGATGAGGTGGAGCTGGAAGAGGCCAAAATCGATCTAGAGGAATTCATCAACCTAAAGACAAATACAATACCCAAGGGTATGGTCCAATTAGAGAGAATATTTTATTTTGATGAGATAAGGAACTAAGATCCATAGACAAGGAATGAATTAACAGACAACCAATGTGACACATATAACATGGGAACTAAAGAAGACATAAAGAATGTTCTCATTGGAAAAGTTTGTACTCCCAAAGAAAATAAAGGAATAATCAAAGCACTAAATGCATACCATGACATCATATCCTAGGGGTATAAGGGCCTCAAAACATACGATACATAGATCATCACAATCACTATCCCACTAAAACCAGATGCAAGTCCCTTTAGGCATCGATAATTGCCAATAAATGCATTACTAGAAGATGTTATTCTAAAGGAAGTGAAGAAGCTACTATCCATGTTAGGAATAAAAAATTCAACCTCAAGTCGCCATAGATAATCCATTTTCCCATCAAATATCCTACACCCTAGCATGTCATTTAAAACTTTATCATTAAAAAATACTCCATTTATCCACCCTATATTCATCACATTAGTAAATTAAAATTCATTATCCCACCTATATAAGAAGGAAGTCATGTCAATGAGACTGCATTATATCGACAAAATACATTTTAAGGTCCCTTCGAAGGAACGATGGAGCAAGACAACATGAAAATTATCGAGGAGAGTATATCATGTCAAGGAAACTTGTTTTAGTGTCCCTTTGAAACTGTGACTGAAATCTTATTGAAGAAACCTTAGCGCATTGGAGGGTAATGTTTTGGGGTCTCTTCGATAACCCAAGCCATAGACTTCCAAGTAACATAATATTTTAGAAACTATATCAAAATACTATTACTTGGATATGACTCAACAATATATCAGAGTGATAAGGAAAAATCAAAGTAGCAATGCTTGACTTATACACCTAAGATTCGAAGAGACTTTGGAATGTCGGGATGAGTGATTTATGAGTCCCTTCAACATAATGAAAGAGGCAAAAAGTTCATCAAAGAGAAAGGTATGTGTCGACAGGACAAGGAAATTGATCTCTTCAATTTAATGTTAGCATTTATTAGAAGGGAACAAAAGAACATCAAAAAGGTTTTGAAAGGACTCTAAAATATCAGAGTAAAGTCATGCATAGCCCCTTTGAAAACTACAAAATGGAAAATCAATTGGAAAGAGATATCGAGAGAAACAATGTGTATCAGTGAGAACCAGATATCAATCCCTTCAACTTCCCTAAAAGCAAATGAGAAAGCAACCAATCTAAGGACTCCATCGAAGGGAAGAATACATACTTCTAGGACAAGGATATTGGTCCCTTCTATGAAACAATGAATTTTTTTTTCTTGACTTTAATAATACAAAAGGAAAATGATTAAAATATAATTCAATAAACTCATAAACATATCGAAGCGATAAAAGAATTTCGAAGAGACTACTCATGAGGAAAGGTTTGAGAGGACACTGTGATATTGGAATAAAGCCATATGTAGTCTCTTCGAAATATTGAAACAAAAAGAGTATGTCATTAAAAAGGATATTAGGAGAAAAGAGAAATATTTGTAAGGACAAAATATTTTCCTCTCAATGTGGTGAAAGCATTGACCAGATAGCGGTATGACAAAGAGACAATTTTGCAGAAATGATGAGAAAATAAATAGCTTATATTCAAACCAACTGATTATAGTCTCAATGACATGAATGTGCCATCAAACAACATTAATGAACTAGAATTGAGGGCATTAAAAATAAAATATTAGAACCATTTGGAAATCATTGAGCAACTAGAGAGAAAGGAATTAGAGTATAGTGGTGGGCAATGACAACAAGACCACTAGTAGTATTTGTTGTTCAAATAAGTACCCAATCCTAAGCTAAAGTTCTCATTACCTAAAGCTTGTTGAATTATCAAGCATAGAAGTAGGGTTTTGTTTGTGAAAAATTCATATTGTATACACCTAAAATTGGTCTAGAACATCCGATTAATTAAATACAAATTATTTGATTAATTATCTTAATTTCCTCTACTTTTGAATAAATAGAAATATTTATTTATATAGTTCACATTTAAATTCATCTTAATTAAATAAACAAAATTAAATACTTTGTTTGATTTAATTATCAAATCCCTATTTTATTCTATCACATCAATTATAAATTAATTAAATAAAGATCAAAACACTTTATTGATTAATTGTCGTATTCTTCTGATTAATTTAATAAACAACTTCTATAGTTCGTTTTATTAAATTATTTATCCCTCTTTTGCTAATTTAAATAAATCAAAATATTTGAATAAAAGAATAAGGAATATTCCATCTATATTTCCTCAAAAATGAATTAGATATCCTATGTCTAATTTATGTCTAAAATATGTCACAATTAATGCTTTGAAACTTCACGGGAAGTTTTGGAGACAAATTGGAGACCAATTCCAAATTCTTCTCTCAATCCTCCATCAATCTTTCCTCTTCTCTTGCCTAGTGTTTTCATGGATAGAGACAATCACCAAAATTCTCTCAATCTCCTCCATCTCTCACCATTCAATTCTCCAGATTGAATCCAAGCCTCTCAATACCTTCCCTGTACATTTCTATAGCCAAGAAATCTATAAATATAACCTCATTGAACCAAGAAAAGGATCCAGATAATCTAACTTATGCACTCTTACTCTGCAGGAATTCAAGCATTCAAGCATCAAACATCCAATATCCAGCAATCAAACTTTCACATCATGGTTGCTTCCTGTAGCTGCATTTATCTGTTTCATATCAATTCATGCTAGTTTAGTTTATTTATCATCTAGTTTTATCACATTTAGCTCCATATCATTGCATTAGCATCCATCTCATTCTTTGAATTGTTATTTTAACAATCATAGTGTCCTCACGATCTGAGAGCAATAGTGGTTTAATAAATCTTTGGAGATAGAGGACAATATGACACATTCAATAGATTATTTCTTTGATTTGATTCATTTAGCTTTGTCTTTGATATAATGTCTTATTAAGAAGTGTGTTTTGTGCTTTACAGCTTATCCATGCTTACAATTTGGCGCCCACCGTGGGGCATTAACCCCAATTTTACAAATTTTCTAGAAAGTGTCATGCAGGTTCACGACGTGTTTTATTTTAGCGCTTTCATCAAATACTATAGCGATTCCATGGAAAACTATAGCACTTTCATGCTTTGTTTCGGCACTTCCATGTTACTATAGCGCATCCATAAAAAAATTCAGCACTTTCAACTTTAGCGCTTCGGTCAACTATTTCAGTGCATCGATGATTTAGCGCTTCCATGCCAAACTTCAGCGCTTTCATGTTTTAGCACACCAGGTAAGAGTTATAGCACTTTGGTGGACTGTTCTAGTGCTTTTGTAAAATCAATCTGGATCTGACACGGCTGTGGCCAGTTTTTAATTTTTTTTCACAATTGGACTAAAATTTATCAATCCTAGGATAGTCACTTCTCGTTTGCTAAAATTTATCAATCCTAGGATAGTCATTTCTTGGTTTCTAAAATATATCAATCCTAGGGTAGCCACTTTTTGTTTTCTTCAAAGAAAATTTATCAATCCTAGGATAGTCACCGCAATTTTACAGTACAAGTTAAAAAGAACAACATGATTTATGTGGAGCAACACCTTCACATAGATTAGAAAATTTCTTTTTTGGCTTAAAAACATAAGAACTTATATGTTGTGCTTGTGGTGATTAGGCTTATTCTCTCCCCTTAACTGGGTGACCAAAGCACCAGATTCACTTTTTCTTCATGTTATTTACGCTTTATTAAATCCTTTACAAGGCCTGCCATAGTGGAAAAACAACTCACCCTATGGGAATGACCTAAGTGGGAATGCCTAAAGCCAAGGATTCCAACCCACTATAATAAAAATGCAAGTTGTTGATGAAAGTCCAACTTGACGGTAGTGAGCAAGATAACCATCCCCAAAATCTTTGTTCTAAAGATTGGGAGGTCTCCTGAGGAAGTTTATCAATTGTCGTACCACACGGAAGCCCTATCTATGAACCATAGAGTAGTATCTCACCAAGTCAGTATCCATAGATTGTCATACTCACAGTGCAAGGGGAGGGAAGAATCTGCCCCCAAGACACTCACCATATAATTGCTACAAACCGTTTGTTCAGGGGATGAGAAATCCAACTCTGCGTACATGCCTGGAAATGACAAAAACACGAGTGCCCTCTAGGGGGTGACATGGCTATGTGCATCAATGCAATTCAAGATGTGGGCTATGAGTATAATGATGACCTACTTGTCCTTAAGTGTGAGTCTATACGATTTGTGTACAATTTTCAAAGAAACCCGTCAAAATCAATAAGAATCATTCGTGTTTCTTGAACATACACGATCTATTCAGTTAAAACAATTATTCACAATTGCTTGTCGTGTTTTCAAAAATTCATTAAAATCATATTTAAGATCATCTTGAAAACAACAAAGCCAAGTTAGATCAGAAAACTCCATGCTTCAAAAGTTGAAGTCCACCACGTTTCTCAAGAGGAAAATCAAAATCACAAAACCCAAGGACCCTCTCAGTTATAGAAATAAATGGAAAAGAGGGCATTTTCTATATCAAAATCAAAAAATCCTTTTACAACATAGAACATTCATCCACAAATATCATGATTTTGCTAGGGTTCACACTTTAGATTACGTAGTAGAACCACTCTATTCATGAGCCTTCTTTCAAAGTAGAGCTCTCACTCAATATCACAATCGTAGTCAGCGCATACATCCTTCTTATTTTCCAAAATCCATGATACAGTATGCCACAAGGCCAGAACAGATTTTACAATAAAGAGTCTTAAAGTCCTATTTTTAGCATTCTGGAATCTTGTTTCAGTGCTTCTAGTCACTGTTTTAGCGGTTCTGTGAAATAGCGCTTTTAGGTATTGTTTCAGCGCTTACAGTCTATATTTTAGCGCTTTCATTAAACAATGCTTTCATCATATTTTCCAGCACTTTCGGGTACTTTTTGAGTGCTTCTAACAAGATAGCACTTCCATCAAATTTTGTAGCGCTTTCATGCACTATTTTAGCACTTATGTCAAGATAGTGCTTCTATCACCTATTTCAGCACTTCGAAACTTTGTTCTAGTGCTTTTGTGAAATAGCACCTCTATCCTCTGTTTTAGCGCTTTCAAAATAGAGAGTTCAAAATTTTTACCAGTCAGTCAGTCTGTCATTTTATCCACAGTCTTCAGTAGAACCAAGTTTCTTTTTTATCAGAATCACTATCTAGAGACCGAAAATAGATAGGTTTATACAAACTTCCAATCTTATCAACTGAAACAAGATCTTGCTAAATCACAAGTGTCAAAATCAAATACACAATCGATTACTACACTGAAGTTTCATCATCAGGATACTATCATCCTTTATCACGAAACCAAGTATAGTAATCAAATTTTTAACATAGTCTTATCAATAAGATCAGTCATCTTATTTGACTTTGTTAAAAGTTCAATTGACCTTTTTTTCAACATAGAAGATCAACATTTCAAAAGAAAGGGTAAGAATTTGTATGCCAATATTCACTAGGTCCCAAAAGCAGAGACTCTTAGAGCGAGAACTTGAAACATCCCACACAATGGCAGAGGAGAATCCTTGGAACAATCTGAACAAAAATGATAAGAACAAAATAACCCCAACCGATATTCAAACAACTCAACAAGATCCAAAGTTCCATAAGTTTATGGGGAAGATTTTAGAACAAGATATGGAGAATAACTTTTGATGTTGGATGAATCAGGTGCCCAACTTCCCAAGGACTTCGACGTGAATCGTTTGAAGGAAGCACTTGGAACAAGTGAGACTGAAATACTACAACCTACATAAACAACTGATCCAGTTGCCATCTTGACATATCAAATGCAACTATTACAATAACAGATACAGGATATGACGAAAGGGAGTACCAAAAGATATGTGATACAAGAAATTTGTCCTTATCCTTTCAACGCAACGGTCAGTCTGATACCTTTCCCTAGACACTGTGAGATCCCAAAGTATGACAAGTACAATGGAAGAATGGATCTGATAGATCATATCAGGGAATTCATAACAATGAGTCTCAAGTTTTCTCAAGATGAAACTTACTTAATGAGATTATTCCCAAGGAGCTTGGAAGGATCATGTATGGAGTGGTTTTCAAAACTACAACCAGCTATCGAAACTTTTGAGGAACTAGTCAACAGGTTCATTTCCCAGTACTCCTTTAACATCCAACACGATGTTACAATAAAGGATCTTTATAACCTAAAGAAAAACAAAGGGGAAACGTTCTTGTCTTTTCTACAAAGATGGTGACGATTGTTCGCTAGATATCCTCAATCTATTCCTGAGGAAGAAAAGATGAATTTGTTCATTGACAACTTGACAGAGGAAATGAGTTATAGACTTGAATTACAATGTTCTCCCACATTCAAAAAATATAGAAAACGGTCTTAAAATCAAGGAGGCATTAGTCAAAAGAGGAGTTATCAAACATTTCAACGATAAAACGAATAACACAAATAACTCCCCCAATCAATACTCAAGCAGTGATAACCCAAAATTTTGGCAAAAGAATTAAAACACAACTACAAACGAAACAACAAGTGATTCCCAAGATGTCAAACCAGTTTTCAACTTGACAACATCAACATCAAAGAATTAAAACAATGATCAAATTGTCAAGTCAAATGTCATACAAAACAACGAGATCGTAAAGACACAATCATATCAGAAACCATCAAATCGGTGAAGGTTCACACCTTTAGGCCAAACGATAGAATCAACAATGAAAGAATTAGTCACTAGTTGCCTTATCACTGCACGGGAAGCCCAATTCTTGGATCCAAAGGTCAAACCACCATGGTGGAATGACGTTGATTATTGTAACTTTCATAATAAAAAAGGTCACAAAACCAACTATTGTATGGAGTTGAAGCACGCAATACAAGATGTGATCAACAACAATAAAGCATATGTAGAAAGACCCAAAAACAATAACGATCATTCGACTTTCAAAGACCCTCTGCCAAAATATGACAAAGGAGTACCATCATCTTCAAACAACAAAGGGAAGAATGTAAACCATGTATTTGACACAACAATCCTTTGTCTATCTGGAATAGAGAGTGATCATACAATTAGTCACAACATTGACGGACCCAAAATCAACAACACTACCCCTTTGGACTTGCTCCTGAGCATACAAAACTCTGATAATCAAATCAATGTCTTAAAAATCAGAGACCGTCAAGAAAAAAAACTAGTAAACGTAATGACTAAGGGGAAAGCCAAGGTCATGTTAAAAGGAGTTGGATCTACACATGCAATTCCACCTCCATCTCACTATAACATCGTCGATCAGCTACAAAATATTCTTTCTCAGATATCGATACTAGAGCTCCTTAAAATATCACCATCACATAAGAAGGTTCTAGAACAAGCTTTAGTTGCCACTACGGTACCAACGAATTTAGATGTTTGTCAGTTCCAAGCTATGGTGGGACATTTGACTACCCCACATTGTCTATCATTCTCTGAACAGGATGATATCTCGCTAAACCATCCCCATAATACTGCACTCCATATTGAATTCTTAATCCACAATCACTGCATCAAGAGAGTCTTAATAGATGGGGGAGCTGGTCTGAACATTTTCACTCTCAAGTTAATCTGTGCACGAGGATATTCAAATGATGTTATTGATGCTCGAAGAAAAATGACTATCAAATCATATGATGAGGAAGAAAGATCGTCTAAAGGATTGATTGTGCCACCCATTCAAGTGGGGCCGATGGTGAAACATATAGCATGTCAAGTGATGGAAAGAGGGTTAACATACAACATTCTCTTAGGGCAACCATGGATCCATGAAATGCAGGTTGTACCTTCAACGTATCATCAATGTTCGAAGTTTCCAATAAATAGATGAGAGGTGACTATATCTGCTGATTACAATCATCCTCAACATTGTGACACCCTTAGGATCTCTCAAGATACCTTTGTACCACACAACAGGGAAGCATCATGTTCAAAATCATCCAAAGAAGAACAATGTCCAAGTATCACTACTAAATGGGTAGAGAAGAAGCGTAAAGAAAAAGAGACAAGTCCTGTTGAAATTTAATCAACAGATAATCCAGATCAAAAAAATTCTTTATCACACAAGTTCCAAGAGAAAGTTCAACTGATGGACAAAGGAATAGGAACATATTCTATGGAGAAATCGCTTAACCTATCACAGTTAATGCCATCTCCTAGAACATATGGTCAACCATCCATGATCAAATCTCAAACATCATTACCAGTCACAGCTCTTGATGAAAGGTTTGTCAAAAAATGAACAATAGAGGATGAATCAAACAACAAAGTGATCCTGGATTGGCTATACAAAGATGAGGAACCCTCTACATCAGATATCATTATCAAAAATGTCAACATCAACACTGATAAATATGGAAAAGGAAAAGCAATTTTAGAAAAAATGGGGTATGAAGGAAAAGGAACAGTTGGATTAAGAAGGGATGGAATCATAGAAACTATTACACCCCTCACTCTCCACACAAAGGAGAGTCCGAGACTAGGATACTCTATTGAGGAAAAACAAGAACTGGAAAAGAAAGTTGTAGAAATAATTCTTCAACTTAGAAATAGCTTTGAGACAAACTCTAATGAATATGAATGGGATTCATGTTCCGATGTATCTTTCATAGATATTCAGATTGACATCATCCAAAAATATACCCCTACACGTGAGGAAGGCCAAGGCTCTAGGTCTAGACCAATCATGGTAGCGTCACTAAATATCAATGATTCAAGTGGGGATGAACAGACCTCGAGTGAGCTAGACGATCTTGAAGAAAGCACCACCATTGACCTTGACGATACCATAAAAAACTATGATGAAATGGCTGTCTGAACCCTTACATCCATCAACCCAAATGAATCTGATGACCTCATGCCATTAATCCATCCTGAACTCATTGACTAGGAACCTATCAAACCTTTGACTATACCAATATTTATAGAAGATGATGCCATCATAAACTTCCTATGTCATAGACAACCTGATACAAGTTCTATCTATAACACTTATAACAACACGACCTAGGAAGAGGGTGTCAAATCTTCCAGTTGCAAAAATGACAACAGGGAAAATAGATCTAATGGTGAAAACCATTCTATGGTGGCATTAGATCTGGAAAAAATAAAATTAAAGAGCACATCTAATGGTGAAAACCTTTCTGAGGCACTGAAGGATGGAATATTCGACACTCTTCCGGAGCATTATCATGAGCGATCATCAGTCCTAGTGAAACCAACACAATCTATGAATATCAGCACTAAAAATAAGGCAAAAATCCTACATCTGGCGGAATCCATGATAGATCAAGAAAGACCTGAATTCATCAAATTATTTACAGAAAGAAGCATCAACTTTGCTTGGTCATATTCTGATATGCAAGGCTTAGACTCAAATCTTCTCATGCATCACTTGTGTTTTCCCGCAGGAATCAAGCCTGTCAAGCAAAAATTGAGAAAAATGCATCCCCACATATCATTGATAGTAAAGACAGAACTAAAGAAATTGCTGGATGTGGGATTCATACGGTCTATAGACTATACCAAATGGATATCAAACCTTTTACCTATTTCAAAACCAGACAATAGCATCAAAATATGTACAGATTTCAGGGACCTAAATTAAGCATGCCCGAAGGATGATTTTCCACTACCAAATATAGACATCATCGTGGACTTGACGACAGGGCATGCCATGTTGTCAATCATGGACGGTTTCTCTGGGTACAATTAGATAAAAATAGCTCCATAAGATCAGGAAAAGATGGCTTTTACATGTCCATGGGGAACCTTCTGTTGGAACATCATGCCATTTGGTCTAAAGAACGCAGGAGCCACTTATCAAAGAGCAATGATGAAAATCTTCCATGATATGATGCACACCTTCATGGAGGATTATGTGGATGACATCTTGGAAAAATCTAGTACTAGGGAAGGACATCTACATATCCTTGAGAAAATATTCACACGGATGGAGAAATTCTATGTTAGGTTAAATCCCAAGAAGTGTGTCTTCGGGGTCACATCAGCAAAACTATTAGCGTACATTGTCTCAGAAAAAGGCATTGAAGTAGATCCGGTGAAAGTTAAAGCAATAATGGAGATGCCACCTCCTAAGAATATCAGTCATCTCAGATCACTACAGGGAAGGCTCCAATCGATCAAAAGATTTATCTCCCAGCTAGTAGACAAAAGCCATCCTTCTAATCATCTATTGTATAAGAATATAGTTTTCAAGTGGGATGAGGGGTGTGAATCAACATTTAATCAAATCAAACATTATCTACTATCACTACCTATTCTCATGCCACCAATAGAAGGAAGACCTCTCATATTATATATTGCCATGACAGATATCTCTTTGGGGGCACTATTAGCACAAGAGGATTATGAAGGAAAAGAACATGCCATCTACTATATCAGCCGTACTTTAAATGGATATGAAATCAATTACACTTTCATAGAGAAATCTTGCCTAATGGCCGTGTTTGCTACTCAACAGCTGAGACACTATATGCTACCTCATACAATCAAGCTAATAGCAAAGATCGATCCTTTAAAATATCTACTCACTAAAGCTACCTTAATAGGTAGACTAGAAAAGTGGGTCATGCTATTAAGTGAATTTGACATTCAATATGTAGAGAGAAAGGCAATCAAGGGTTAGGAAATCATTGAACAATTAGCAAAGGCTCCTCTACCAGATGATCAACCAATGACAATGGAGTTTCCAGATGCAGACATTCTAATAGTAATGCCCCAACAATGGGTATTATATTTTGATGGATCATATACACAGCGCGGATCAGGAGCAGGGATCTTGTTCATCTCTCCACAAGGACACACCATTCCAAAATCATATAGATTAATGTTTCAGTGTACAAATAATGTGGTAGAATATGAAGCATTAATCATTGGGGTCAAAATAGCAATTCAGTGGAAGATCACGGACTTACAGGTATATGGGGACTCTCAACTAGTTATTTATCAAGTAAATGACAAATATCAAACAAAAGATGAAAAGTTGATGCCCTACAAGCAAGAAAATAGATAATCTGAAATAGTCCTTTGTCAGTATCAAGTTTGATCAAATTCCAAGGGCGGAGAACAAAGCTACAGATGCTATGGCTACAATTGCTTCATTACTATAATTGCTTGAGAAATGTGTTTGTTATGAGTTTATGGTAGAACAAGTATCATGCCCTTCCCATAATAATCCAGCATCTGCTACCATCTGCCATATAGAAACCACTGAAAAATCCATCTATGAAATGACCTATTCTTACCTGAAAAATGATATCCTTCCTCCTGATCTATCTAGAAACCAAAAACGAAACTTCATCCACCAATCCGCATGACATACTTTAATCGCCGACATACTTTATCATCGAGGTCTTGATGGTACTTTACTCCGATGTCTAGAACACAATGAATCTGAAATGGCCCTATGAGGGGTTCACAAGGGTATTTGTGGCACTCACTTGAGTGGGATAATTCTAGCTAAGAAACTCCTTCGTTTGGGATATTATTGGCCATGCATGGAGAAAGAGTCCTATCAGTTTGTTAAGAAATGTCAAAAGTGTTAGATTCACAGCAATCTGATTCATGCACCAGCTAAAGAACTACATCCCTTCACATCGACATGGCCTTTTTTCCAATGGGGCCTGGATCTGGTAGGAAAAATAAATCCATCTTCATCCAATGGAAACAAGTTCATTATAATAGCTACAAAATATTTCACAAAGTGGATAGAAGCAGTGCCTCTTACAACCATCACTGGGAAGCAAATCTTTTCTTTCATTTTGAATTACATAATATGTGCGTATGGAATCCCTCAATCCATTATCACTGATAATGGATGACCGTTCAAGAAGTAAGATGTCCAGTAGCTATGTGATAAGTTTCATATCCAAAATCATTTTTCAACACCTTACTATCCTCAAGGGAATGGCCAAGCAGAGGCCTCAAACAAAACAATACTCAAAATTCTCAAAAAGACGGTTAATGATGTTGGACGTGATTGGCATGTTCAACTAAATCCTGCACTATGGGCCTACAGAACAAGTATCAGAACACCAACAAGAGCTACTCCATATGCCTTGGTATATGGGTCAGAAGCCATATTGCCCATTGAATTTGAAATTCCATCCCTTCGTGTATCACTCAGAGGAATCATTTCTGATGAAGACTATAGGGTATCTAGACTGTAGCAATTGGAATTGTTGGATGAGCGTCGTCAACAAGCCGTTAATCATATAATGGCTTATCAACAGAGGATGTCAAGAAGTTACAACCACAGGGTAAACCGAGGGTCTTTCAGGTTGGTGACTTGGTACTAAAAGAAAACACTAGGAATCAGCAAGATAGGGAGAAGAAAGGGAAATTTGAGCCTAACTGGCTTGGTCCTTTTGTCATCATATCAGTGTATGGATCGGGAGCATATCAGCTATCAATGTCAGAAGGGGATTTGTTTGATGAACCTATCAACAATATTCATCTCTGAAAATTCTATGCTTAAATCTCCTAGTGCATGGGTCAAACTTCTGAAAATGGTTTCCTTGATGAAAACCTAGCAAACAGGCATCTTGGCAATGCAAAAAAAAAAAAATACAAAAAGAAAAAGAAAAATGAGAAAAATACAAAGAGTGCAATCAAAGCATATGGTGAAAACCTGGAAACAGGCGTCGTATGTGATTCTAAGATCAACTTTCCCATCTATTTTGAAATATATCAGGATCATTAGTCTGGCAGTTAGTACCATTTCATATCATGTCAGTAGTCTTGCCATCTTTGCATCCATATCAAAATCATTTTCAAATAGTCAAGTATCACTCCAAGGCTTGGGTGCAACATCTGGATATCACTAGGGGCAACAAAAATATCGATTTCACCAAAGGGAAAACAATAGTATAGTGGCAACACAAGAACAAATATCAAAGCACAACATCAATCATCATTAGAAAAGCATCAACCATCCATATCATTTAAAAAAATCCAAAAACATGTCGAAAAGGTAAGTCTGAAAAAGCAAAATCCAAAAACATAGGTCTATGTCAGTCAAACTATGTGGTCTTTGCATGTGTAATGTAGGCAAGGCTAATCTTTGATCAGCCTCTAAGACCCCTAGGATAGGTTAGTAGATTAGGTCTTCAGTCAAAAATCTCAAAAATCCAAAAACATCACAAAATCAAGATGGATGATCTAAAAATATGAATAATGAATGAAACACTCTAAGTAAACAATGGATAATTTATATTTTGATTATCATTTCTTTGGAGTAACTCAATGATGTATTGAACTAGAGAAAGAAGGAAGAAGAATGATGTTTTTATTATTTATTGTATGTAAATTAATCATATAAATGTATGAATTGTTGGGGGATGTGCTATGCAAATGTATCACTGATGACATTCAAAAGTCACACATTGAAATGATTAACCATTGCCTGTTTACACAAAGAATGCTCAATTCATCTCGGTTAAATCATACCTAGATGCTTTTGATCACTTGCAATATCAAAAATCATGAAAGAAGTACTCAGGTCATCATTGGTCTAACACATATCATTGGTGCTTGTACTCACTTTTAACATTCAATAAAGCTCTATGATGACAAAAAGCACAAAAAAGTACTGTTAAAATGACAATCGTTTTGCATATAGTTGCATGTTAAAATTAGATTGCATTCATCATATTCATTATCTGCAGAGTATTTTTCGCATAAAGGATTCTAATTAATGATTATCTAATCTACAAATTAGATTGAGTATACTTGACATAATTCCAAAAATCATCAAAAACATATAGAAGTCCTCATTGCATCATTTAGTTTCATCATTTCATCATACATCAAATAAATTATGAATTAAATTGTACCATAAGTACATCATGTTTATTTTACCATTATTATCCATCAACATCATATGCATACATCATTTTTTATCCATACATTTTATCACATTTATGAAATAAATGCAAGTCATGTCATTGTTATCATTACATCCATCCATTATCATTCATCATAATATCATCTTTTTTATCATCATCGCATTTAAAAATAAAAAGCATCCATCCATTCATATGAGGATGTGGAACCAAGGCCAGGAATGCAACATACTCCTTTGTGACTGGTGCCTCTGCAATGTCTCTCCGCATGTCCCAGGGTGATGGCTGCAGTGCCCTATATCCCTCTACTAAAGCATCATATGATAGATAGGGCCCCCAATTAGGAATATCCATCCACCACCTAGCATAGTGGGCTACCCCCTTGTGGCATGCACTGCACAATACCATACTATTTGTACACTCGATGCAACAAAAATATCTCTAGAATAAATGGTGTTCGACCGATCAGATACATAGAATCGTAGAGGTATCCCAACACTGCATCATCCTCGTCCCACTGCTCACAATATAGGTATGGACACTAGGTAATAGTCTTGGTGTCATCAAACACCCACCTCCAGTGCTCTAACTTGTCCATTTGGGCTTATGTAAGCTGACCTTTGTATCTGAACACATAGGGTCTACCTGCTGGTCTATCTGCCACTAGAAATGGTCGAGCAATAGAGA
Source organism: Sequoiadendron giganteum (assembly GCA_007115665.2). NCBI lineage: Eukaryota > Viridiplantae > Streptophyta > Pinopsida > Cupressales > Cupressaceae > Sequoiadendron > Sequoiadendron giganteum. The sequence goes on from CM021108.1 coordinate 174,412,072, forward strand.
AATGCTCCCATGCCCACACCTATAATAGGGTCATCCCTGCTGATAAGCTACGTGCCCCTAGGTACACAACTGAATGAAGATCATGATAGAGATGTGCCAATGCACACATCCCCCATGCATATCTAGTACCATGTACCATCATGCTCTCCAGTGTCCTACCCCAGCCCATGAGGAATCCCTTTGACCTACGATCAGGGAAAAGGAAACCTCCAATAAAGCCAACAAGCATTGCTGGTAATGTCGCATATGAATCAGTGATCCTCCTCCATCAGACACTCGGACCCTCAATATCCTGATCCTGAAATATTTTGCAAAGAGCATCTCTACCACCGGTCCCATGAGAATCATATGCTACAATCTCCCCCATGAATGGAATGCGAAGAATTCGCCACACATCCTCAGGTGTGACCGTCATCTCACCAGTGGGTATATGAAAGGTGTTGTGGTCACTATGCCACCTCTCAGCCAAAGTAGTCAACAGAACCCGATTAATCCTAATCTGGGGCATATCAAGCAAACTAGTAAGGCCGCATCGACCTATAATCTAAAGCTCATCTGGTGTCAGATGAGGTATCAACTATGTAGTCCATGAAAACCTCTCTCGCATCTAGAGAGTGCCCAGATGCTTCTATCATCACAATCAGTGAACTATGTCAAGAAATCAAGTCTATTCCAAAAATTTGGTATGAATTTTCGATCAAAATTCATGGAGGAACATCAACAAACCTCACCTATCATGAGGTTCATGAAACATTATCTAAATCTCACCTATCATGAGATTTATCAGATATTGAATCATCTCCTCGCCTATCATGAGCATCATCACAAATAGGATTTCTTCTCGGCTATCGTGAGAAGTTAGTCTTATTTAAAATCATCAATCCAACATTTCAAAAATTTGGATTACAATCATACCAATCCGAAGAATGGACATGATCAAAAGTGACGAAATCAAGGTTACCTAAGTCAAAATCTTCAATTCTGACATGAAAGCGCTAAATCAAGCTTCCAAAGCACTAAATCCCAAAAGCGCTACTTTATCAGTCAAGAGCACTAAATCAGGCACCCAAAGTGCTAAATCTCAAAATCACTACTTCAGCACTTTGATGCACTATAACAGGCATTCGAAGCACTATTTTACCCTAAGTGCAACTTTTCCACATCTAAGTGCTACAACAGTCTATCAAAGTGCCGCTTTACTAGAAATGCTTAGATAGATCATGAAAGTCCTAATCAACCAAATCAAAGTGCTAGAACTCTCTAAGCGCTAAATTTCAAAACCTAAGTGCTATAACATCGAAAGTGCTACATTACCCTATGGAAGCGCTAGAGATTTTAACGCAAGCACTAAAAATCAAAGCATTGATCTAGAAACTAAAAGTGCTACACCGAAGTGAAAGCGCTACAACATGACTTGGAAGCGCTAAAACAGGAAAAAACCGCGTAAACATTTAAAATGCATAAAAAACAAAAAATGCAAGAATTATGAGGAGGTTAAGGGGTACATACCGGAGGTCCATACACGGCCGACCGTTGGTGACATCGAACGCGCTCGAAATGGTGAGTGTGGTAAGGGATTGGCATCCTGCTCTAATTGGCTAAAATGTCTCTATCAAAGGATTTTCAAACTCAAAAGTGCAAATGAATTTGAAAATGACCTTTTGGACTATATAAAAATTTTTGAAAACGGATTTTTGAGGGGTTTTATCATATTTTTTATTAATTTAATCCATCAAATTAATTGAAATTCATCTGCGCGCTATATTTTCTTCATCATTTGCTGGGAGATAAATTATTTCATCACCGTATCTTTATTAAATCATCAAAAAATCATAAAAATTCAAAAAAATTTACAAATCATCAAATCATTAATTTATCTCCCGAGGGGGCATATTATCGACAATCATCTGAAAATCAATGTCTAGGGCATGTCTGGGGCATATAGATTTTTTTTTTATATCATCGATCTTGGTAGTAGTAGCAAAATTTTCTTCGAAGCAACGCGTAAACACATCACTTCGAAGAGGGGCAAAATGTATACACCTAGAATTGGTTTGGAACATCCGATTAATTAAATACAAATTATTTGATTAATTATCTTAATTTCCTCTACTTTTGAATAAATAGAAATATTTATTTATATAGTTCACATTTAAATTCATCTTAATTAAATAAACAAAATTAAATACTTTGTTTGATTTAATTATCAAATCCCTATTTTATTCTATCACATCAATTATAAATTAATTAAATAAAGATCAAAACAGTTTATTGATTAATTGTCGTATTCTTCTGATTAATTTAATAACCAACTACTATAGTTCATTTTATTAAATTATTTATCCCTCTTTTGCTAATTTAAATAAATCAAAATATTTGAATAAAAGCATAAGGAATATTCCATCTATATTTCCTCAAAAATGAATTAGATATCCTATGTCTAATTTATGTCTAAAATATGTCACAATTAATGCTTTGAAACTTCACGGGAAGTTTTGGAGACAAATTGGAGACCAATTCCAAATTCTTCTCTCAATCCTCCTCCATCAATCTTTCCTCTTCTCTTTCCTGGTGTTTTCAGGGGTAGAGACAATCACCAAAATTCTCTCAATCTCCTCCATCTCTCACCATTCAATTCTCTAGATTGAATCCAAGCCTCTCAATACCTTCCCTATGCATTTCTACAGCCAGGAAATCTATAAATACAGCCTCATTGAACCAAGAAAAGGATCTAGATAATCTAACTTATGCACTCTTACTCTGTAGGAATTCAAGCATTCAAGCATCAAACATCCAATATCCAACAATCAAACTTTCACATCATGGCTGCTTCTTGTAGCTGCATTTATCTGTTTCATGTCAATTCATGCTAGTTTAGTTTATTTATCATCTAGTTTGATCACATGTAGCTCCATATCATTGCATTAGCATCCATGTCGTTCTTTGAATTGTCATTTTAACAATCATAGTGTCCTCATGTTCTTAGAGCAATAGTGGTTTAATAAATCTTTGGAGATAGAGGACAATATGACGCATTCAATAGATTATTGCTTTGATTGGATTCATTTAGCTTTGTCTTTGATATAATGTCTTATTAAGAAGTGTGTTTTGTGCTTTACACCTTATCCATGCTTACACATATTATGGAAAGTACATCTGAAAACCATAAAACAAGAGACAAAAATTAGAAACTTGACATTTGAATCAGGAATTGATTGATCAATTTTCTGGCTCTAGACAATAGTCCAGGAGAAACACATAATTAAATCCCGAAGTTGAGAAATTGGAGGATAGATACAAGGAGGTAGGTGATACATGGACCCCAACAAGGGGATATGATTTTTTTATATACCACTATAAGAAGATGTACAAACACCAACTAGTCTCCAACCCATGCAGACTCAATTAAGGAAAGTTGGTGGTAGCTAATGTATTCATCAATATCAAATTGATTAAGGTGCTTGCGAACATATATGATCCTCATACTCACATGATTAAATTGGAATACATATCCTCTTTCATCCTAGTTACCAAGAAATATATTTCAATGGTTTTCTAATTAGACACCAACACCGATATGAAATTTATGATTAATGACCTCCTAAATAAATACCACAATATGAGCTCTAGTTACAAAAGATGGAGGTTTCCATTACATAGGCCTCAAAATGAAGGAGATTGGCTTAGGATATTTTTTGTAGAGGAACACCCTCCATATTCTGTGAAGCTATTTGAAGAATACTTCCCATGCACATACTACTTTGTTTTCTAGGTGCTTGGTTTGGATGCTCCCATATTTATGGTTGTAGCACCAATGGTCTTAACAGCTGATGTGCAAAGTCAAGATGCTCGACCCCTTGATTATGATGAATACTTATTCAATGAAATTCACAATGCACATGTTTCTATCAAAAATAATGATGGAGGTATGAAATTAATGCATTATTCATAATTTATGCATCTCATTTATATAAAGGACAAAGTATGGGAATGTGGAGTGAAAAGTTAAGAATAAAGGATGTAGATGATAATAGAAATATCAGACCACTATAGATGTGGACAGCAATTTGGGACATTAGGTGTGCAAGATCATATTATTTGTATTTTGAAGAGTATTTTGTGAATCCTTTATATAAATTCTTGGGTCATCCATATGACTATAGTGTGTCACCTAAAGTACCAAGATTCCTCAAACCCAAAGATAAGGATGAAAGAGGCAAGGTTTTTCATAACTAGGGCGATTGGTATGCCTATGATGACTTTACGAAAATTATAGTATATGATTATGAAGGAGCACCATTTCTACTATAAAAAAATTGTCTAAATAGGATTGCATATTTAGAGATTGTAAGGAAATTAGCTTACTTAGATTTCATGCGTCTTAAGAGTCATAACAAGCAATCACTAATGCATGGGACCCTATTCTTTGGATATTTTACTATGGTTTCTAAAAAAGGATATGAGTTGATTAACAAAAAGCTAGAGTGTTACAATTTTCCCAAACGGAATGCAAGGGAGAATTTTAACCCTGAACATTTTATAAATAATGTCAAAACAAGTCAAAAACTGAAAGGGTATCACTATTAGAAAAATGTTGTCATTGATGTCAAAAGTGGCATATGAATAGTGTCAATCATGCAAAAGTGCAGTTTCAATCATGCAAATGCAAAGGAAATATTTTGTATGAATTCAAAGGTGGATTTGTGATCAAATACAAATTTGCAAGAAGTTTCTTCAATATTGCAAAATGTCATACATTATTGTTCCAAGATTTTACCGCCAAAAAATGGTTGTGAATGATAATATTTCCTATGTGGCATAATCGACATTTACTAGCAGATTGAAAATGACACAATTAGGGCATGAAATCTTGGCACAAGAAGACAAATGTGTTACTATGAGTTCTTATGTAAAAAAACATAACTTTTAATGTGTTTGATCCAATGATGATGTAATTGGCACAGATTTGCATACCAATGAATAGGGTATGAGATTGATTTGAGGAAGAGAATAATTGAATAAAATCACTTACATAAAATATCAAGTAACTATCCAAAGAAGATTTTGTTGGCTAGTGGTTGAAGAGGGTAGTACTAAGGCAATGAAGATCACTCAGTTCAAATTTGAATCCACTACATAGGAAAATGAGTAAATAGAATACAAACCCTAGATGTAGCCCACCAAAAATGAAATGATTCATTGAATTTCAATTAGGGTTACAATATGTTTGTGTTGCTTCTTGATGAATGTATTTTTTTTTATATAATAGAAGTTCAAAGATATGAACTAGTTGGTTTGTGTGAACGAAGAATATAGTCAATGAGTGAAGTGTTTTACTATATTAGTTTGTAAAAATATGGATTGTACATTTGAATTTGATTACAGTTGTGTTTGAGAGTGAATAGAGAGAGAAAAATTTATGTAGTGAATTGATGCATTATAGGTTTTGAGAACCAATTTATGCATTACTTGAATTTGTAAATCTGTAAAGGTGGTTGCCTCAGTTTGTGCTGAGTTGGAGCTCAGAGTAGGCTATTGTAGCATCCTTGAATTTGAAGCTTAAAAAATAGGGAGTTTGTACTTCCTTACAAGCAGAGCCCTCAAAATTGTAATTGAACTTCATTGCTTGTGAGGCTAGATTAATACAATTGATCCTAGCAACATTTATCACCATGGTTTTTACCATCTTGGGTTTTCCATATATATTTTCTGTTATGTTTTGATCTCTCTTGTGATTGTGGTTATCATATTTGTTTATGTTTTAATCTACATATCTAAGATTAAGGTTTGAATCTGCATAAGGGTTTTTGAGGACTAATTTTTTTAATATCTAATGATTCACCCCCCTCTTAGTAGATCACTATGTTCCAAAAATTGGTATTAGAGCCCTAGGTTCCCTAGGAGAAGCTTAATTAGCTTGGGTAGATCTTGGATAAGTGAACACACAAATGGCAAGTCAGGAATGTTCAAGCAATCCACCTAGGTTTGATGGAACAAATTATGCTAAGTGGAGCTCGTTAATTAAAATATATTTGGGATCCTTAGGACATGATGTCTGGATGTCATTCAAGAACAAATACATTGTTCCCTCTACTCCTCCTACTGATGCTGTAGGAAAGAAGGATTTTGAAAATAATGAAAAAGATTGATTTTCCATTATGAATAACTTGTCTAATTCTATGCATAACAAGGTTATGCACTATGATACTACATATGATGTCTGGGAAAATTTGAAAAATATATATGAAGGAGACACCAAGGTGAAGTTTGCAAAGCTTCAAGTGTTGAGGGCCAAATTTGAAATCCTAAAGATGACTGTAGAAGAGAAAATTATAGATTATCTTATGAGAGTTGATGATGTAGTAAACTCCATTAGAGGATATGGAGTTGAAATGAAAGAAGATGTTGTGTTTAAAGTTCTTAAGTCTATGAAAACTAAATATGATTCCAAGATTTCTACTATTGAAGAAGGAAGGGAAGTTGATAAACTCAGTTTTGATGAGTTACAAGGAATATTTACAACATATGAGATGAGAATGAAAAAAAATTGAGCCTTCTAGGATACAAGTTGCATTTAAGGTTGCTAAGAAAGAAAAGGATGAAGCTAATAACAAAGAAAAGGTTTTTGTCATTAATCAGATCATGAAGAAACTGATGAGGAAGAAGCAAGCTTCATAAGGAGACTAAGGAGAGGATCCAAAAAATATAAAGGTAAGTTGCCTTTTAAGTGTTCTAATTGTGGAAGAATAGGTCATTTTTCTTCTAAGTGTCCATATGATAAAGAGGATAACTCCAAGAAAGAAGAAGATTGCAAAAAGAAGAAATCCTTTTATCCTAAATGGAAGAATTTTGGAAAGAAAAAGAAGATCCTATAAATTCATGAAGAAACTGATGCATATGATGCTAGTGATAGTTCAGATGATGATTAAGATCATGCTCTTGTAATGAGAGAAGTTGGAAAGGAATTCATGTTCATGGCCAAAGACACTAAGGATCAGAAAGATACACAATTTTAAGACTCTAATGAAGAAGAAGAAGAAGAGGTTGTTGATCTTAAGGGAGAATTGATTAGTGTTGTTGCAGATCTTGATGAGTTAAGAGATAAGTTTGATGATATTAAGAAAATAAGAAACTAAAAAATAATCCTCAAAAGGATACTAATAAATTAACTCAAGAACTTGAGGAATCTAATTAGTTGGTAGTAAATCTAAACTTTAGGTTGAAGAAGCTAAAAGAGGTGAAGAAGTAATGAAGTCTAAACTAGAATATGAAGTGGATAGATGCTTGAAACTTGAGGAAAAAATAGTTTCCTTAAGAAAAGAGTTGGAGAAAGCTAATGAGTAGATCAGTAAGGGTCTAAAACTAAAAGGTGGTTTAGGAATTCTAGATGAATTTTTAAGTACACAAAAACCATCTAATAAGTAGAAATCAGGCTTAGGACTAGAAAAAGGAAAGAGATCATTTGCTGATGCCTCTACAAAACTCTATGAAATATTTAGAGAAGAAGAAAAATCAGTCCCTAGTGGTGAAAAATATGACAAAGGGGAAGCCTTTGAAGATGAAAATAAATCTGATAAAGAGAAGAAATTGGTTGAAGATAAAGAGGACAACTAGATAGTCCCTGGTCAACAAAGGAAGAAGCAAAACACAAAAATAATAGACAATGATGGATTCACAAGAGTACACTATCCAAGGAGGCCTAGACAAAGAAGATCTCCTCATCCAACATAAGTAAACACCATGACCAAGTATTCATCATAATTTAATGGGTATTTCTATGCTTGTAATAATTTTGGTCATAGGGCTAGAGAATGTAGATTCATTATGAGGAAGAATACAAATTCTATGTTCAAAAATCCATTTTTCCCCTTGGTTGACATAAATATTATCTATTATAATTGCAAATATTTGGTCACATAGCTATAAATTATAGAGAAAAATTTATAAGAACAAATGCTTAGTCTGAGAAGAAGATAAATAAATCTTCTAAAGTTGAAAAGGAAGCTGAGGTTTCTTAGAAAAAGGAAGAGAAAGTTGAAAAGAAACCTAAGAATATGTGGAAGGAGAAAGAAAAAAATTCCACTCAGTCTATGATTTCCTAAATAACATTGCATGCAAAGGAACAAGATTTCTGAGTATTTTATAGTCGTTGATCCAATCATATGACTGGAGATAAAAGTAAATTCATTGAACTCAAAATAAGAAAATGAAGATTAGTAAGATGGGGTGATAATATTGATGTCAAGATCTGTGGTAAAGGAATTTTGAGCATAGATGGGAGGAGTACAACTAAATAAGTGCTCTATGTTGAAGGTCTAAAACATAATATTCCTAGTGTTAGCCAGATGTGTGACAATGGGTACAAGGTTGTATTTAACTCTGAAGGCTGCAGTATAAGGAAAAATGGAAAGACAATTTCTCAAGGAGTAAGTATAGATAACAATCTCTACAATCTATGTGATGTAAATGGTCAAACATGTCTATTCAACCAAGTAGATGAGATTTGGCTATGGCATAGAAGAACGGGACATGCAAAATTTGAAATTTTGGTAAAGATAAGTTCAAAAGGACTAGTTAGAAGCATGCCTAAGATAACGAAGCCTACAAATATAATCTATGCTTGGATGCCAATAGGGAAACAAACCAAGGTTTAAGTTTCCTACAAAAGATTATTCAACCACAAAACTCTTGGAAATAGTTCATGCTGACCTGTGTGGACCCATGAGGAAAAGAGGACAATAAGGTTAAAAATATTTTATGTTGCTAATTGATTATTACACTACAATGGCATGGGTAATGTTTCCAAAGGAGAAGGCTGAATAATTTGAGAATTTTAAGATTTTGAGGAAGCTGGTAGAAAAGGAGACTAGGAGAAGAATTAAGTGCCTAAGATTAGATAGAGGAGGAGAATTTACATCAAGTGAATTCAAAGAGTATTGTGAAGATCATGTAATTAAGCGATAGTATTCAAAACCTAGAACTCCATAGCAAAATGGAGTGGTAGAAAGAAGATACAATATTGTGAAAGAAATGACTAGAGCTATGTTAAATGAGGAAAATTTAGTAGATAATTTTTGGAAGGAATTAGTTCATACTGTAGTGTACATCCAAAACATAGCTCTTCTAAGAGAAAATAGTGGAAAAACTCCATATGAATTATGGTTTTCAAGGCCTTCATCCATCAAGCATTTCAAGGTGTGCGGTAGTAAATGCTATATTAAGAGAGAAGATGAAGATTTTGGAAGGTTTGACTCAAGTTGTGATGAAGGAATTTTCTTAGGTTACTCAACTTAGAGCAAATATTACAAGTGTTACGACAAGAGACTACACAATATTGTTGAAAGCATAAATGTCAAAGTTGATGAAAATACAAATCAGAGAAAATCTAGTAGAAACAACTTTGAGTTTGAATCGAAAGATGATGATGCAGGTGGAACAGTCGAAGAAGAATAATAAGAAGAAGAGAATGAAGAATTTATTGAATGATCTCCTATAAAATATGTGAAAAAGGATCATCCTACATACCAAATAATTGGTGAAAAAAATGAAGGTGTGTAGACTAGGAGGAGACTTGCAAATGATAAGGAGCAAGTAAATTTTCCTCTTTCATCTCAAATTGAACCAAAGAGCTTTACTAAAGTTAGTAAGGATGGGAGTTGGATAAAAGAAATGGAAGAGGAACTCAATCAGATTGAGAAGACAAAAATATGGGAATTGGTTCCTAGACCATCAAACAAGAATGTAATTAGCACCAAATGGGTATTTAGAAATAAGCTGAATGAAGATGGAGTTGTGGTTAGAAACAAATCAAGGTTAGTGTGCAAAGGATATGCACAAGTAGAAGGGGTTGATTTTTAAGAAACATTTTCCCTTGTCTCAAGATTAGAAGCAATAAGAATGTTTCTTTCATTCTCAGTCTACAAGGGATTCAAAGTATATAAAATAGATGTCAAATATTCATTCTTGAATGGAAACCTAGAAGAGGAAGTATATATTAAGCAGCTAGAAGGTTTTCAGCTATCAGAAGATGATGGTTATGTTTGAAAATTGAGAAAAGTGTTGTATGGTCTAAAGAAGTCCCCAAGGGCATGTATTCAAGGTTGGATTCATACCTACAACAACAAGGATTCAAGAAGGGTTGTGTTGATAGTAATTTATATCTGAAATTTGAAGGTGAGCATATGATTATAGTTGTAGTATATGAGGATGATATCATATTTGGTAGTAGAAATGATGTAATGTGCATAATATTTTCTACAAACATGTAATATAATTTTGAAATGTCCATGCTAAGAGAACTCAAATTTTTCCTCAATTTAAAAGTAGCACAGTCAGAAAAAGGGATATTCATATTTGAAACCAAGTATGCAAAATAAATTCTTAAGAAGTTTGGCATGGAGGATAGTAGACCATCAGATGAATCACCTAATATAAATCAAACTCTGAATAAATTAATGATTGGACGTCTTCTATACTTAACCACATCTAGGCCTGATATAATGCAAGCAGTTTGTATGGTAGCAAGGTTTCAGGTTGTGCAAAAGGTGTCCCATGAGAATGTTGTGAAAATAATCTTCAGATATATTAAAAGTACTACCGGCTATGGCTTATGGTATCCTAAAAGAAAATATTTTATCTTGAAAACATGCATGGATGCAGATTGGGTAGGAAGTGTGGATGATAGAAAGAGTACTAGTGGTGGAGACTTCTTTTTAGGAAACATATTGGTTTCATGGATGAGAAAAAAGAAAGAGTATGTCACTCTTTCTAGAGCAGAAGTAGAATATGTTGTAGAAGAGCTGCATGTTGTACTTAGTTCTTATGGATGAAATTAAATTAGAAGGACATCAAGATAGAGTACAATGAACTGTAGGAGTTGTCAAAACCAACTTCAGACTCCAAGAACAACTGCATGCAAATGGATACCTATCATAAGGAAGAGAATGGATGGAGAAAACAAACAAGGGTTTGAAGCTCTGAAAAATGGAGAAATTATCTTATCAGAACAAAAAGGAATTATGAAATATACAATGGATCAATCCTTAAGAAGGAGATCATGCAAACCCTAATAGAAACCCTAATAGGAAAACCCTAATAGAAACCATAATAGGAAAACATTTAATAATTAATATAATTATTAAATGTCACTTTATGCAAACTAAAGTGAAATCTTAAGAAGGGAATAAAGGTAACTTAATTAACACAATTAAGTTAAAACCTTTACTCTAACATCCCCCCTTAAGATGAACAGGAGTGTAGCTACAAACAAATGCAAGAAAGAAAAGGTAACTACAATGCAAGAAGGCAAACATGGGTCCCAACAACTAGGCGAGATTAGGTACCCAAATACAACCAAATCTCTGTAAAGTGGAGAAATAGAGAAAACCTCATGGGAAAATCTCTACTCCAAAAAGAGATATAGAAAGCCATGAAGAACATCACTGAAGTAGAAGATGTTGCAAACAACTATCAAAAGATGACTACTATGGTGCTGAAGAACCTCCGCTGAAGATAGGATGATCAGGATCAAGGAGACAACAATCTGCATGAGTTCCCCAAAGGACACTACTCGAATCATATGGAAAACAAAGGCAAACACTTGGAATGAAGATACAGATGGCACAAGTACCAATAGCCTAAAAAACACTGATCAACTGAGAATGGAAGATTCCTTCTAAGGCCAAACCAAGGAAGCATTAGCATGAATAGTATAATACCCCACCACAATGCTAAACTGGGAGAGCCTAACAGATCCACTGAAATGGTGTGTAACACCTTGTAGTGCATGAAGGAGAAGAAACAACAACTGAAAGTGCACAAGAAAGCACCTGCAATTGAAAAAGTAGTGTGCAAAACAAAGCACACATGCATGAGGCTGGAATCATATGGATCCATTGTCGTCATGGAGGGACACTCACTGGACAAAGGTGTGATGGCAAAAAAAAGGTACTACAAACCCCCCATGGCACTTTATAATAACAGTGCGAGTACAAAATATGGCACAACCTTATGTGCAAAATCCCAAAAAATGCATGTACAATAGTGTGGCACTTTATCTCAGTGCATTTACATAAAAGATTGCTTACAAATGATGCTCAAAATGCTCACAAATGACAAAAAACTAGAAATATATGAAGAACAACCAAAAATGAAGCATCCCATGCAAACTAAAAGTTCCCAAGAGCAAATATGTCCAAGTAATTCACTAGAATGTGAAAACACAAAAAACTAAAAGAAATATACTTGGAGTAAAATCTATAAAAATTGCATAGATGGAACTGAAGAGCTCTGAAATATGGTTCCAACGCTGTTGAGATCACAAAAAATGAAGAAACAGGTCAAAAGTTATGAGCTCAGGACTAAAAGCAGCTCCTTTGACTTCAACTAGTTGTAGAATGCACCAACAGAAAAATGAAGCGATGAGACCCACACCACTGGAAAGTTGATAGAACCAACTTTTCGACGATATCTCGTTTACCAAAAATTGATATCATATTCCCAAGTTATGACCTCTAGAAGAAAAACAATTGTATTAGGGCACTTTGGGGTACATCAAAGGCTAAATGGGTGCAAAATTTGCGCTCCTAGGTGCTAGCCGACGATCTCCCATATGACCAAACCCTACAAAAATGCAAAAAAGAAACCCACCACCAGGCGGGTGGTAGGTGAGGGGTGCAATGGTGGCATTGCTCCACCAAGCGGAGCTTCTAGGTCCGGATAGAACTGGGGGCTTAGATGGAGGGTGATGGTGGTAGCATGGCCGGAGAAAGGTGTTAGCGGATGGGAGAAGCATTGGTCGGGAAGAATATGCCAATGAGGGGAATGTGATGGCCGGTGGGAGAATGGAGGCAGGTCGGCAGCAAAAGCTGAATGATGGGACGATTGTCAGGGTTGACAAGTCTGGGGACTGGTACGATAGTACCAGGTAAAAATAAAACCCGCAGATAAAAAGCCTCCCAATAAAAATAATATATGCCAAATATTATAGCTCAAAATGAATTTTAAATAGCCCGATGAAAAATATAATATGCATAACATAATAAAATATTTATTTTTTATTCTGCACAATCATACTCGACCCTGGGTGGGCCGTATGATCACCCAGGTAAAAATATTTTGCCCCTCAAATCAACTTTGTCCAAAATGGATGAATGAATAGTCGATTTAGACGTTTTGGACTACTATGGATCCCACGGTGAGGTCCGTTTAGACTCAAAATGCTTTGAAGTTGCAGGTGATTTCCTGGATCAAAAAATGCAAACCCCAAAATTGTGCATTCCTGATCCAACCTTGTAGCTCCAAATAGCTACAAATTCTTCAAACAAGAACAAACATGCAGCAGGAAAGCTCTGATACCATGTAGAAGTTGTCAAAACCAACTTTAGACTCCAAGAATAGCTGCAAGCAAATGGATACTTGTCACAAGGAAGAGAATGGATGGAGAAAACAAACAAGGGTTTGAAGCTCTAAAAAATGGAGAAATTATCGTATCTGAACAAAAAGAAATTATGAAATATACAATGGATCAATCCTTAAGAAGGAGATCATGCAAACCCTAAAAGAAACCCTAATAGGAAAACATTTAAGAAGCTCTACTCCAAAAAAAGATGCAGAAAGCCATGAAGAACATCACTGAAGCAGAAGAAGCTACAAACAACTATCGAAAGATGACTACTATGGTGCTGAAGAACCTCCTCTAAAGATAAGATGATCAGGATCAAGAAGACAACAATCTGCATGAGTTCCCAAAATGAAATTGCACCTGGAACGAAGATACAGATGGCACAAATACCAATAGTCTGAAAAACATTGATCTACTAAGAATGGAATATTCCTTCCAAGGCGAAACCAAGGAAGCATTAGCATGAATAGTATAATACCCCGCCATAATGCTAAACTGGGAGAGGCTGACAGATCCACTGAAATGGTGTGTAACACCCTATAGTGCATGAAGGAGAAGAAACAACATCTGAAAGTGTGCAAGAAAGCACCCACAACTGAAAAAGTGGTGTGCAAAACAAAGCACACATGCATGAGGCTAGAATCATATGGATCCACTATCATCATGGAGGGACACTCACCAGAAAAAGGTGTGATGGCAAAAAAAAGGCACTACACAACCCCCATGGCACTTTATAATAATAGTGCGAGTACAAAATATGGCACAACCTTATGTGCAAAATCCCCAAAAATGAATGTACAATAGTGTGGCACTTTATCTCAATGCATTTACATAAAATACATTGCTTACAAATGATGCTCAAAAATGCCCACAAAGGACAAAAAGCTAGAAATACATGAGGAACAACCAAAAACGAAGCATCCCATGCAAACGAAAAGTTCCCAAGAATGAATATGTCCAGGTAATTCACCAGAGTGTGAAAACACAAAAAATTGAATAAAATATACCTGGAGTGAAATATGGAAACATTGCATAGATGGAATTGAAGAGCTCTGAAATATGGTTCCAATGCCGCTAAGATTGCAAAAAATGGAGAAACTGGTCAAAAGTTATGAGCTCGGGACTGAAAGCAGATCCTCTAACTTCAACACATTGTAGAATGTACAAACAGAAAAATGAAACAATGAGACCCACAAGACTAGAAAGTTGATAGAACCATCTTTCCGATGATAGCACGTTTGTGAAAAAATGATATTGTATGCCCAAGTTATCACCTCTGGAAAAAAATAGCTCCAAAGTGGAAAAAACCCAATGCGTGATTAAATTTGATGGTCATACGACCATCACAGCAACAATATGGGCTTAAATTTGATCGTCAAAGGGTCATCAGCATAAAAGTTCAATAGGGCTTATTACAATAAAAAAATTGTTTTTTTTTCATATATAAAAAAAAACAAATTAAAAAAAAAATTATAATGAAATTTTTTTTAAATAATTTTTGAAAAACATTGGCGGGGGAGGCACGTGGGCCCACCCCCACCGCACCTTATGAAGGTGTGGTCCCTATAGATCCCTCAAGCCTGAACATCATCCTCAAATTCCCTTGTGAATGAAAACCCTTCATCTAGTGAAAATCATCCTAATTCATCATCACAGATAGAAAATAAGGCTAGGAACACCTAGCACTATGATCAATATCATTCCTATCCAAGAGGCCATAACATAGGAAGACCTAGAAATAATAATAGGATAAGGGATTGGGATAACCTGAATGAAGAACATGGACCATTTGAAAGAAGACCATTGCACATAGATAGATATAGGAAATAGTGTTTTGATACAATCTTGAGGTACCCAGATCCTATCCTAAACAATGCTCGAAAGCATGTACCTAAGTTTACTGGTAATAATTCTCTGAGTGGTGAAGATCACTTGAAAGCATTCCAAATTTTTGTGGAATATTTTGAGTTATGGAATGAGGATGTTGCTATGAAGTATTTTATGAAATCATTAACTAAAGATGTTAGGGATTGGTAACAGAGCTTGCTTGATGTAAGCATTGATTCAAAAGTTTTTTTTTTAGGATTTCCAGGGAGCAATATGGAGACCAAACCGATCCTAGGTTTAGGTTGAATGATTTTAACAATATCACAAAGACACATAATTAAATGGAAACTGAGTTTACCGTAAGATTCCAAAAGGCTATGTATAAGGTTCTTGGTTATTTGAGGCATAATGAGAATGCATGCTTAGTTGTCTACTATAATCCTTATGATCCAAATATGTGCTACTTACTCAGAAATAAGAATCCATAGAATTTGAGAGAAGCCTACAAAATGGCAGTCTGTATAGAAAATAATAGGAGAGCATCAAACAAAGTAGGGAGGATAGATGATCCTAAACCCTTAAAGAACCCTAGAGTTCAAATTTAAAAGGATAGTAGGACTACAAATCCTAATGAGAAGTTGGATCGGGTTTTTTTTTGTTGCAAAAGGTAGCAAAGAATGACAAGCCTCAGTTCTAGAGGAATGAGAGACCACCAAGATTTTGAAACTATCCCTATCATACTAATTGGCATAGTGGAAATCTAGTTAATAATAATAAAAATAATTGATAAGTAGGAGGTTTCTTCCACAGCGTGTCAAATTGTGATATTGCTATCAGGATTCAACCGTGTAGTTTTCGATTCAAACTCATTGAACCATGATTCATGAGTAGTGGTTCACAAGAACCCATATCTCATGGTAATGAATGGTCCACTTAGCACTCATTGCATCTAAGGTGATGCTCATAGAGGTGAAGCATTGGTTCGTCCCGGGAGGTCACCCATCCCAGTACTGCTCCAACTCAAGCGCGCTTAACCACAAAGTTTCCCCCAAGGTTAAACCCACTTAGCTTGCTACCACATTTGCAAACCCTTCAGCAAGTGTTGTGCCTTATAAACCATTCATTATAGAGCCCCTTTAGCTCATCAATTGATAATTAGGAGGTTTCTTCCACATTTTGTCAAATTGTGATATTGCTATCAGGATTCAACTATGGAAGAAACCTCCTACTTATCAATTGATGAGCTAAAGGGGCTCTATAATGAATGGTTCATAAGGCACAACACTTGCTAAAGGTTTTTCAAATGGGGTGGCAAGCTAAGTGGGTTTAACCTTGGGGGAAACTCTGTAGTTAAGCGCGCTTGAGTTGGAGCAGTACTGGGATGGGTGACCTCTCGGGATGAACCAATGCTTCACCTCTATGAGCATCACCTTAGATGCAATGAGTGCTAAGTGGACCATTCGTTATCATGAGAGATGGGTTCTTGTGAACCACTACTCATGAATCATGGTTCAATGAGTTTGACTTCAAAACTACACGGTTGAATCCTGATAGCAATATCACAATCAAAATAATTTTCAAGGTACACTTGTCCCCCTACAAAAACATTCCACCAATGTTACTGAATAAATGCCATGGTGTGGAGTCTGTCAGATGCATCATTCTTCACAACAGTGCATTTTTTCCCGATCTATTGAAAAGTCACTAGATGATTAAGGAGATTATGACTCTCCTCATGATCATGATGATTCAACTCATGTATTCATGAATAAATCATATCTTTCTTGTGGTGATTACTCCTTCGATGATGAGCCTGGTAGAAGTGATGTGGATGTGCAAAGGCAAGAGGTGAGTGTCTATCATCAACAAGTATTCTCAAATGAAAAACGAGAAAATGACTGCACTATTTATACTCTTGATTCAGATAATATTTCCTTGAGAAGACCTTCCAATGAAGAGATTGAAAAATACACAATTACCTTGGCTGATCAAGCAAGAATCAACCTTCAGTTGAGAAATAGGACTATAAATGGTAATCAGGGTAACCCTAGTAGCATGTGTGTCAAGGAAAATAATGAAAAAAATAAACTGATTAACACAAAAAACAAGAAAGAAGACACAAATCCCAAAGAAGGTAAAAAGATAAGAATTTTGGATAAAAAGGGTAGTAAGGCTAAGATTAAAGGTGAAACTATTTCTCAGGATGTGAAGGCCAAGGATCTCAAGCTGAATGTTGAAAAGAGTGAAAGACAAGGTGACAAAGTAACCCCTAAAGAATTGATACTCCTTGAGTTACCATCATATTCTTCTGTAGATATGTTTCAAGTGTTGTCTCAAGTTAAAGTCATAGTTCCGATGTTAGAAATGATGAGAATTGATGAGCATAAGGAGAAGACAATTTATCTCATCAACAGTGTTACCATGGGTGGTAAGGATAAGGTGGTCATTGATCAAATTGAATCAAGTAAAATTGAAGAGAAGAATGTCGAGGTGTTGGCAGTGATAAATAAAAAACCTAAAATATATTTAGGAACTAAGTATATTCCCACAAACCCAAGCCAAGTCAATCCATTTTTTCTAAGCCTAATCATTGATGGGAAGTTTCTTAGGAACTGCATGATCGATTTAGGGGCCTCAAATAATGTGATGTCAATAAAAATCATGGAAGAAATGGGTCTAAATGTCGATATAACCTATGGGAAGTGTTATGCCATTGATTAGAGAGAGGTGCATGTTATAGGAGTAATCAACAAACTCCCATACAAGTTGGGTGCCTTTCTTGAGAATGATTCTTTTATGAGTATCACAATGGTAGACATTCCACTAGCCTATGGGATGCTATTATTGAGATAGTGGAGTGCATCCATGGGTGGAAGTATATAGTGTGATCTATCATTTTCTACCTTTTCTATTGAGCATAAGGATGTTGAAATTGCAAGGGAACCTAGAATCCATCATATGATTGAATATGCTAAAGAACCAATGAGAATCAATTTTGTGGACACTGGTTTAGATACTTTTTAGGTTGAAGAATTAAAGCAAGAAGAAGATGATGATTCTGGACCAGTTAATAGGGAAATATTGGATACACCATAAGAGGATGCTCTTTGTAGCATGTATTTTGATGGAGCTTGTTCCAAGGATGGCTCAGGTGTTGGGGCAATCCCGATTTCTCCACAAGGTAAAACATTTAAATACTCCTTCTTTCTAAAATTTGCTTGTACCAATAATGTAGCTATGTATGAGGCTCTGTTGCTTGGTTTGAAATTAGATTTGAAGAATGGTATTAAGATGATTAAAGTTTTAGGAGATTCTAAATTGATTGTCTCCCAAGTAACATCTAAATTTGTTTCCAAGAATAAAAGGCTTAAACAATATAGAAATGCAGTTTTGGGAGCCTTTGATGCTTTTAACATAGACTGGATAGAGAGGGAATTGAATGTCAGGGCAGATTTATTAGCTAATATTATTGTCATATTAGATGATTTCACTTTTTATTGCATCTATAAAATAGAAGGGCAAACTTAGCCTAGAGTGTCGCACAATATTTGGAACTAGCAAGTATTTGATGATGACAATGACATTTTAAATTTTTTGCACTGCATAGATCAATATGAAAGCCAAGAAATTGATTTTGGCTCATTAGTGGTTGAGGTTGATGGAAAAGAAACACTATTTGGGAAGGAGGTAACCCAATTAAAAACCAATAAGATTCCCAAGGGACTGGTTGCATTAGAAAGGGTATTTGATGGCCCTAATAAGTCAAATATTAAGTAAGAATCTTCCCATAAGGAAGATTTGTAAGAGATAAATCTCGGAATAGAGAATTCTCCCAAAATGGTGTATATAGGAAAGAATATGAAACCTCAGGTTAGAACTATGTTGATTTCCCTATTGAGGAAGTACAAACATGTATTTTCTTGGTCATATGATGACCTCAAGGCCTACAAGGAAGATGTGTTTCAACATGAGATACCTTTGAAGCCTGACATAGAACCATTTAGGTAGAAGCAAAGGCCAATTAATCCCACATTGTAGAAAAAATTGGAGGAAGAACATAGAAAGTTAAGAAATGTTGAGGTTATGAAGCCTATAAGGCATTCTTCGTGGGTTTTTAACTTAGTTCTAGTAAGAAAGAAGAATGGTGATTTGAGGCTTTGTGTAGACTTTAGAAATTTAATTGTGGCTTCTTTGAAGGATAATTATCCATTGCCTAATATGGAGGAAATGTTATAAAAATTAATAGGATGTGAATTATTATCAAGGATGGATGGATTCTCAGGGTATAACCAAGTCATGGTAAAAGAGTCAGAATAATATAAAAGCGCATTCACTATGTCATGGGGGACGTATGCATATGTGAGAATGTCATTTGGTATGATCAATGCTAGTGCTACATTCTAGAGAGTCATGGATGTGGCTTTTGCATATTTCATTGAACTTTTTATAGCTATTTACTAGGATGATTTGACTGCACATAGCAAGCAAGAAAAAGATCATTTCTCACATCTGGAAAAATATTTTTTAGGTCTTTGGAGTATGGAATCTCTTTGAACCCTAAGAAATGTGCCTTTCAGGTTAAGGAGGGAAAGATATTAGGGTACATTGTCTCAAAATATAGGGTTAGGATTTACCCTAAGAATGTAATGGAAATAGACAAGATCTTACCACCTAGAAACATGAAGGGAATCCAATATTTCTTCGAGAAAATTAATTTTGTGAGAAGATTTATTACCAATTTTACTGAAATTGTTAGGTCAATCTCTAGAATGCTGAAGAAAGGAGAAAATATAGCTTGGAAAAAAGAGCCTCTCAAAGCTTTCCAAGCCATAAAGGATGTCATCAAGCAGGCACCTGTCCTCAAATCCCCTAATTATTGAAATCCTTTTTAGTTATTTATCTTTGCTTCATTTCATACAGTGGCAGGGGTATTGTTGCAAAAGAATGATGACAGTTTTGAGTAGCTTATTACATTCTTTAGTAAGTATTTGTAGGTTGTTGAACTCAAATATTATGTGATCGAAAAGTAGGAATATGTCTTTGTGAAGGCTATCAAGAATTTTAGACCATATCTGACTAGAGTGACTATTGTGGAAAATGTCTCAAGTGCAGCGATCACAAATATTTTCACTCAATAGGAAACCATAGGTTGAAGTTGCAGATGGATTAATAAGATCCAAGAGTTTGACAGCGATATCCAAATTACAAAGCTGGTGATAGGTCAAGGTTTGGCAAGATTGATGGCTAAGACCAACTTGGAAGCCAATTAGATCAATCAAATTGAACATGAAAATGTTGCACCCATATGTGATATACAGACTTGTGGATGGTACAGGCTAATAGTGGAATACCTACATACAATGGAATGCCCTAAAAGCATGCCCAATAATGAAATAAGAACTCTCAAGCTACAGGTCATTAAATATGCTATTATTGATGGTGAAATCTGGTGGAGGAGCCCAAAGGGTGTGCTACTTAAATGTGTAGATGGGGATCAGGAAGAAGAACTTCTAATTGAAATACATAAAAGAGTATGTGGAGGTCACTATCTGGACAAAACAACAACTCACAAAATACTGAGAGCAGGGTTCTGGTGGCCCACTATATTTAAATATGCTCACAAGTTTGTAAAGAACTATGATGCATGTTAAAGGTTCACTGGCAAGCTAAATTTCTCAAGAAACTTACGACTTAGGCTAGTTTCAATGTAGGTCCTCTTTCAACAATGGGGAATTTATTTTATTGGTGAAATGTCTGAGAAGTCTAGTGGAGGACATGCTTGGATACTTATTGCAACAGACTACTTCATAAAGTGGGTAGAAGCTATTCCCGTAAGGAAAGCAACAAGTAAAGTTGTCACTAATTTTTTGATGAATAATATCTTGAGCAGATTTGGGGTCCTAGAGAGAATTATCTCTAATAATGCCATGTTCTTTATATCTGAAGACTTTACTGAATTTTGTAATAACAATGGCATATTCATCTCTGATTCATCCCCATATCACCCCTAGGGGAATGGGCAAGTTGAATCTAGCAATAAAAGTTTGATGAAGATAATAAAACAAGTGATTGAAAAGAGAAAAATGACATGGGACTCAAAACTACAGCTTACAAATTATGGGCATATATAACTACTATTAATAAGTTCATTGGACAATCTCTTTTCAACTTGGTGTATGGTGCTGAAGCTAGAATACCACATAAAAACTTGATAAATATGTACAAATTTGTTCAAGAGTATGATAGTGACATTTGTGATAAAATGTAGCATATAATGGATGAGTTGATTGAGCTTGATGAAACTAGAAGAGAAGCTCATAAAAGGAATGAGAGGTTGTAACTTCAAGTTAAGAACCTATATGATAAATGGGCCATCAAAAGGAAATTTGAAGTTGGTAACATGGTGCTAATGTAGAATGCAAGGATGGAAGATAAAGGTAAACATGGGAAATTTGATCCTTTGTGGTTAGGCCCATACTTAATTACTGATATGCATGGAGAAGACTCATACTTCTTGCAGTCCCTTATAGGTGAAATTCTAGAGATGCTAGTACATGGAAAATTCTTGAGGTCCTAATTCTCTTGAAATAGGTTATCTTCCATGTACATTGTAAAGTCTTGTAAATAGTGTATATAGGTTTGGTTTGGTCTGGTTTGTTGCCTTGTTTGGGTTTGTCCTTGGGTTTGGTTCTTCTGTGCTTGGTCTACATCAACCTAAGATATGAGATATTTTTATGCCTACAAGAGGCATACATCCCCAGTCGGAGCCACTAGTGGAACCCTCAAAATTTTATTTGTTCCTCTACTTCCATGGTCATACATGTGATTTCTCATAACTTGTTGCCACAAGGTTTTATGTTTTATATCTATTATCCACACTTGTCACCTTTGATTATCTATGGTGTTAAATCACTTATAATATTTTGTTCACCTATTATATCTAGTGGTCAATTTCATTAGTAACATCTTATGACATTCATTCCCATTATTCAACTGGCCCCAATGCCTAGGTTACCTATCTCCCATAGCTTTGGCCGGTTCATAATTTATTTGCTATGTTAAGGAACCTTTTATATAAAAATTTTATGACTTGTCATGCCTAGGAATCCCCTCCTTTAAAAACAACTTATGACCACATGCGTTTAATATCACTTAAGTCTCACCACTAATGGTCTATCGCTCATCATGTTTCTTCTTTAAATTTCCTATTTCTAAGGAGCGATGAGTGATATACTATCTCCCTAATCATTTGGTGTCCATTGCTCAAAGTGTGTTTTATCATCACTGCTAAGAGGCTACCCCTGATGAGTGATGTGGTAATGTGATTAACTCATTGTTGGTGATCAAAGCTATCATCAATTGTTTCATGCTTCACTAAAGGGAACCTGCAACTGTTGATGGGTTGAGTATCTCCTTATCACTTGAGGTTGGGGCATCGTGAGTTGAGTCTGCAAAGTTGAATGTGAACATGCAATCAATGATGTGATTGGGTTTTCAGCTCAGATTCATTCAGGATCAAGATCAGTGGTTGATATCTCATCACTGGCTTCATTGTCGTTTCTTGATGAGATCCCAAAGAAAAAATTGAAGAGGCGATGGTCAATGCACATATAATGTAGAGGGGTGTATGTTGCAGCTCCATGGATTATCACCCGATATGTATCACATCACTAGTTTGAAAGGATGCCAAAAGAGCATCACTGGGATAGTGGAATCGCATGAACCATTGATGAATTATTGAAGTGTGCAAATGAATGGCTTAGATTGAAACAAGAATGACCAACTGATAGATTAATTGATTTCACTCATGTGAGCTTTCTTGTGCCATTAATGGAGTCTATACTCAGCCAAATCACTATAAAAAGGATTTGTTAGTGAATTTTATTTCATTCTAACACATTCAGAGCTGAAGGAGACATTGTTGCGATGAGAACCAAAGCATTGAAGAATTGTAGAAGAATTCTCGGGTAATCCATCATTGAATCCTATTAAATTTCTATTTTTGTGGCAAGAATTGGCACAATACATCAAAGTGTTTGAATTATCTCTAGGGGTGGACTAGGGTTCTAGATTTCTTGACTATTTCAAAGTTCAGGTTTATTTGGAGTAATATAAAAAGGGGTAAAACAGTGCTTGAATTTATGATGTAGGTGTAGAATCTTAGTTTCCCACCCCAATTAAACTCTGATGAAAAAACCCTAGCCTAGTTAAAATGAGTTAGCGCAGTGAGTCATCAGTTTAAAAACCCATGATCAAAAGGAAGAAGAAAAATGTTTCCAATGATACACCAGAAATGTCTGAAAGTACAGAGAGAAAAGGGTGCAGCCAAAGAAGTATGTTTGTTTCATGGAGAGTTTCAAGCCCTTAGGGGTCAAGGCAAGTTACAAGAAGGCCACTGGAGAAGGAATATTGATCACAAATTTCAAGGATCTTGTTGTTGGAATTAGTGATATAGCTATACTAGAGCCTGAATGGGACTTGTTTTTATACACTTTTAGAAGGATAGATGTTCTACATCATGGCTGAAACATGTGGGGATATAACTTGGGAAATCTAGTTGTCCCAAAAAAAATTGTGGAGATGGATTTAATGATCCAGCTTGTAGACAGGTATGATGAGGTTAATGCAAAGCTAGCGTAGAAACGTGGTCATGTATGATTATCAAGATTCTTGTTTGATAATTTTTGATTTCAGACACAATTATTACATCGACTGTTAGAATATATGATCATATATTGATACATAATTTCAGCTTGCACCTCCTAAATATTATTGATATTTAGTGTGCATTTTCATTATACTTACGTTTTTTATGTTGGGTTATAATTAACACAAATGATAGAAATATCTTGAAAATAAAAAGAAGCAAAGTCATATAAGTTTTTAGGATGAACCCTACTGCAAATGAAAATATTAGTCTTGAAAAACTACAAAAGGAGTATACTGACCACAAGGTTGGAATTAGAAGGTGTGAATTTCCAAAACACAAACGTGAAAGGGGATCACTGTTTATAATTAAAGAAGTTGAGCCATTTGATTGTGAAGAGCTTTTAGAGTACTTCAAAAATACATATTATATGTTGTGTCAGGTAATGGGGATAAAGTGTGATGGAAGGATAACTTCATCTTTGTTAATTATGATTATGGAATTTCAACACAAGTGCTGGCACAAATGGTTTTATTATGCTCATTAGGTGGTTGATAAGTTGCATTATGATTTGGTAAGGTTAAAGGAAACGAAAACCCCACTAACTTTTAGACATTATTAATTATTGCTGCACATGTTATTACGGGAAGGAGGACATGTTTTTAGTCAAGTTCTGAAGTTGATACAAGTTGATGAAGAAAAACATGAATTTCCTGTCCAAATATGGACACACATTTTGGATGTGAATTTCCCAACTTCTAATTATGTTGGATTTTGGAATGCCATAAAGCACACCATTCACATAAAGATTGTACTGCGGTTAGTTGAAATAATTTCCACAACAATCAAAGATTTTCTAACGCATAAGGAATGTGGAAGTGACTCTAGCTATGAGTTCAACTGGGGAGATTGGTATTTCTATGATAAATGCATAGTCATACGATGCTATGGAACCACTGTTGCCCCACATTTCTAGCCTAGGTTTTTCTCTGAAGGGTTAGAATTCATAAAAATAATGTGGTAGATGGATAACACTAATGTAGAAAACTTCAGGTTATCCAAGAAGGCATCCATAATTGCAACATTTTTTTCTTCTGATCATTTTGTTGTTACTACTTAGGAAGCATGTGAATTTTTTGGTGTAATGGTGAATAATTTGAGAATGGAAACAACCCTTGTTAGAATATTTGATCTAGGGGGACTTATTGACAGGTAAAATATCAAGAGGGGAGTGTCAGGTTATGGACCCCATGCCTATTGCTACAAGGAGGATGTAATAAGAAATTTTCCTACATTTGATGTTGTTTTGGATAGGGAAAAGGTTTGAATGAATATGATTGAGGTAGAACACAAAGTTGCTTCCAATAATTCATATTATAAGAACCCCTATGAACACATCATTGATAAGTTCAAAAGAATGGAAGTATTACTCAATGATTTTAGTGACATTTTTTGAAAAAGTGCAACAAGATGAAAAAATGGCTCAAAGTGCTCTACAAGAACATTTATTGAAGATTGGTGTGAAAAAAAAGGAACTTCCTGCACCATTATTTCAACAACAACCAATTGAAGTTGAAGATGTGTCAATCTTGGAGTGACCTCATGGATATGGTAAAGCAAGACAAGGTGATGAGGAGGAAACACAAGAACAATTTGATGAATCCATTCCCACTAAGCAAGAGATAGAACAAGATTTTTCAGACCTTGATGTTGGGGATGTGATGGAATCATTTGTTCCAAATGATAGGTTGGTTCCATGGGAATATGATGAAAATCAAGATAATGATGCAAGACTTTTGGCTTGTACAAAGTTTTTAGAGGATGACTCTTTTGAGACCACAAAAGAGTCTAGATAGTTCATTGTTGAGCTAAAGGCTCGGGAAATTGATGAGAGAGTGAAACAAGAACAAGAAGGAGTTGATCCCTCATGGCATGAGGAGGTCAAAAAAAAAGTTGAGCGAAAAATCATCCAAGAGATTGAAATGATGAATCCCATGGAAGAAAGAAGAATCATCAAGGAGAGTGGACAAATGGTGATGCCAAGATGGTATTTATCCTCTATTATTGCTTTAGATGCAATCAAAAGTTACCCAAGTGCTTTAGTTTCAGAGGAAAGTTTTGATGAAAAAAAATTGGTTCAGGATTTAGCCCCAACTTGCATGTATTAGCCATATGTTCATTAACACCAGACTAAGGAAGATGTAGAATCAATAGGAAAATCATTGGTATTCCTTGAGAGTTGATCATTGGGAGAGATTCAGAGATGGTAGCCACACAAGCTGCGAGATTAACCATGCATTTTGTTATGTTAAGTGTTGAGACGACAAAAATTAGACAATCTAGATACATGAAGCTACTGGATAAACACAAAAAAGGGTTGATGATACAACAAGGTAAAAGCTACTATGGCTAAGGAAAATTAGAAATCTTTACCTACGTCCCCCCATTCTAGTTTTTCAAAGTGGGATAAAAATGCCTTGAAGTTGAGAATTGATTCATTGAAAAAGGAGCTCCAAACCGCCAAATCTGAAAAGGATAAGCTCCAAGAGAATATGAATAAAGTTACCAAGGATATGGATAAGGGTATTTTAAGCCATAGGTTATCCAGAGAATCTTTGAAAGAAGAGACTACATGGTCAATCTATAAAGGTATCCATAGGTCATTCGGGAAATTCCAACATGTCTAGGAAGTGTTCCAAAGAACATGGAATAGGTGAAGCAGTAGGTTAAATAGCTTAAAGGAGATTATAGAAAATTCTGAAGGATATTTTGAAGCTCCAACAAGCCTCCCATCTATAATAAAGTTAATTGAAACAATTGGTGAAATCGCAGGTTTCCATGAGAGGATTAGTGGGCAATTGCAAAGCAAAATAAAGAACTTCAGAGGTATGGAAAGTTATGGTGTACCAAATATTCCAAATGAAGCATTATGCACCATGGAGGGCCCATTTTAGGCATCACACTACAATGTGTCCACATATTATATACATTGGTGATGAGTTAAGTTGATCTATATTCAATGGTTTGATTGATGACTTTATTAGAATTAAGGTGGGTATGGAAACTTATGTGAAGGAAGCTAGAGTAACAATTGATGCTAGATACAATACATATGAAAGTAAGGTGCATAAACTACTATATAATAAGTGGCCTAAAAAATATGAGAACAAAATTCAGTTGGAAAAATATGTAGATTAAGCCACGAAGGTGGTGGGGAGGATATAGTACATGGTCAAGTATAGTGCAGGTCTGGCGTTTGAAACAAAATGTTTAAAATCTATATCCTTGCAATGAAGAAAATGTGTGTGGCCTCCCAATCGAAATTATTTCTTTTCTTTAAATTTTTTTATGCTTTTATATTTTATGCTCTTGGTTGGGTGGTGTTATTAAGATGGAATGATAAAAAAACAAGGATATGAGCTCAACATGCAACTACAAACATTTTATCTTTTTGTATTTTCCTTCCATCACCTAGAAGTGAAAATTTAATCTTCTGGAGGTTGAAATGAAGTGAAATGTCATGAAAGACCACATGAAATGTAATGTGATAGGGTGATAGCCTGAAGCTTGTTTTTCTCCCTTAATCTTATAAAAGGGAGTTCAGGGCTATTGTGTAAGGGTCTTTCAATAAGTTTTGGTTCGTTTCAGGTTGTATTAGGTTGTCATATTTTAATCAGAAGCAAAATCTTCATGGAATGTAACAAGCATACAAGGAAATAGAATAGCTTGCTAGGTCTTAGGCTTTGAGTTTATCTTTGTAACCAGCTTAAATTTTTTCCAGCAATTACAACATTTGGAATCAATAATGAAAATTTTCAAGTAGATTGTCTCCTATGTACTCATTTACATGAATTAGCAATGAAATGATTAAGGATTATTTCATTGGACTCCAATTGATATGATTGGATGTGTGTTTTCATTTTTTTCTTGAATTCAAGAGATCGATTAAAATGATTTGATGAAATCACTGGTTTATGTTGTTAAGTCTTAGGATCATTAATTATTTTCTATCTAAAACATCTGAGTTGTGAATTTTTAATAAAAATGCATAATAGTCTATAATTGTTGAATATCATTATTGCTCCACTATATTTTACTGTGAATTTGAACTCCTTACCTAGGATAAGGCACTATTCTATAGATTAAGTGAATTCAAAAGTGCCTAAACAACCAAGTCATGCCAAAGAACAACCCATTTGATAAAATCATGCTTATAGTTTCGATTGTTGTTGTGATTTTCATTTGAATTGTCCCATTTTTTGATCTAAGTGGTAAGGGTGTAAGGAATATATTGAGTTCTTGCAAATTATCATATGTTGATTCATGAATATGAGAATGTATTTGCTAAATATGCAATGTGTGTGGTAATTATGTAAAAGAATGTTATAGATGCATTGTATGATCACCCTCCTGGGTTTTGTAGAGCCTGAAGTGTAGGAGGAAATATAATTCACTTTCTCTCATTCATTAGCCAACACATTCAAGTTGCTAAACTTTGGAATTGGAAACTCCATAGGCTTCCTTGAAGATATGGTTAGGAATTAAAAACAACCAACAATAGGAGGATAACTCTGTATAATAGAGTAATGACAGTAGAATCTTGGAGAACATGCAATAATCCTCTATATGGAGGTGCCTTTCTAGAAATTAAAGATCCGTTAAAGAGGTTGGATGCATTAATTTCACATGAAGTAGAATTTACTAGGGATGTGCCTCCTTTGGTGTTCACAATGAAAATAACTAAGGATATTGGGGATGCAAGCTAAATGTGAAACACCACTATGTCAAACTCTCTCCTTAGCCTACACCAGATATCAGCTTCTCTTTTTACACATCTATCACAGAATAAAAAGAAGTGGGAGTGATGATGAAGGTGTGTAGGTGGTTAAACCTATGATTCAAAATTATGAGCCCTCAATGTAAATAAACATTGTTGTAATATAATCCCCAAATGAGATTTTAGAAGATATAAGACATTGTTCCAGCCAAAAGTTTATTTTTGATGATTCTTTTATTAATATCTTCAAGTTTAAGATAAGTTTTATGAGTATAAAGGTGAACTGATTAGAGAAAGGATTAAGGATATCACACTTGAATAGGAAGAAAAATATTTAAAAGAGCTAAAGGACAAGGTTGATAAAGAAATGGAAGTCATTACCCCAGAAAAGGGAAGAACATTTCTAGAAGAGCCATGGGTCATGTTGCTCCTTGGATGGGATATGAGCTCTGCCATTGTATTTTAAAACTTTCAGAGAAGTTTGAATAAAACCCTAAAATTGAGCATAGAAGGAGTAGACAGAGTATACACTAGATTGGGTTATAATCTAAACAATGCTACTTTGTTAATGTTGGCCTTGTACCCACCAAACAAAAATCCTGTAGTCATTGATGATTCGAATAAGGAATTTGTAAATATCCTTGTGAAATAGGTTGAAGATAGTGATCCTTTGGAGATTGAGGATTTGAACGTTAATGTTGCTAGGTTCACCAAAGCCCAAATTGAAAGGCTAGTGAAAGACAATAAAATATATATGACTGAAAATTAGAACCTAAGACAACAAGTAGTTAGCTATAAAGATAAGTTTCTATCTTCCTTGAGTACCTACTCCCCATTGATAGACAATAATAACTAGGTATTAGAATCCATGGCTGAAACTACATATTAGAGGCATAGGGTTGAGAGATTCCAAAAGAAAAGTGATAAATCTGAAGTGGAAATGAAGTTTTTAAAGTTCAATATCATCTCAAAATTGATAAAGAAAATATTTTACAAAATGCTTGAGAATGTTGAAAAGGTATGGGAAGTTCACAATAGAACACATGTTGCCTTCTAGGAGCATAAAAGACTGCATCTCAAAATGATGGAAAAGTAGAAAGAATTAATAGCCAAGGAAAATTTTGATAGCTAGGTGTTCAAACTTTATGATGAATTGATTGATATGCATGAAAATTTTCATATTATACTAACAAAAGGGCTGGGTGATTTCAATAAATCCTTGGATATGTCTTTGCATAATTTCTTTGGTGATGAAGGAGATCTAAAAGATTAGAGAATATGGAAGAATGAATTGGCTCAATTATTATTAGTGGCTCTTGAAAAAGTGAACAATGAATCAATAGTAGTGGAAAACACACATGCACAGTTGGATAAAATCTTTACTTTAGAGTTTGTTATGAATGATATAATAACCAATGTTCATACATATGCTAGCCAAGACTATATCAAACATCTTTCCAAGGTCAACATGTTCATTTATGAGCAACATAAGGATCAGAAGTTTCATTGAAGTCACTCAGCATTGGATACACTATCATGGAGAAAGGACTTTTGAAAATATCTTAAGTGATCATGAGTACCTAACATACATTAACAGACTGTAGTGTATCATTTATGCTTTAGACTTCATCTTTTCTCCCTTGTTAATTGCATTTGTTAGGGTTTTAGTTAATGATTAGCAAAATGTAAGTAAAGAGACACTACCTTAGATGTAACTATTTGAAGCTTGTTACTTCCCATATA